>CANSGD010000133.1:0-323159 GCA_947645195.1 Patellifolia procumbens
AGATGGGTCAAATATAAGTCAAAGTTTTGTGGTAATTTTGTAATTCCCACATTACCCTTCCTTAAGTATGAACTACATAAGCAATATTGGACAAATTGTTTCTATTTTTACTGCATATCTATAACTCATTTAAATACTTATTTTTCAAGTATTTTATCTCCTAGCTTCTTCTTTTATTTTTTTATTGTATTATTCTTATCTTAAAAATAATATATGTTAAATATAAATGATGAATAATTCATCGAAATGAGTACATGAGTTCTTGTAATGAGCACGTTCAATCAATGAGGATATAAAACTAAAATGAGATGCTTATTTTAGAATTCAAGCAATATGGACACCCAAATAATCAGATAAAACTTCATCCCAACTCATACTCATTTGACGAACTGATACTCCTTTGACTAACTCATACCATTTTGACAAGATATTTTGGATGTACCTAGAGGTACATACACCAAGATATAACTTTTACCTTATGACACCTTCTACCTAGGGGTGTCTAATGAGTTGCAAATTTATTTTTCTATTTACTATCCTTGCATCGAGATAATGTTTCTACATAAGTTATTTTTTTTGTATATAACCAATAATATGCATATTGTTTATTAAATATGTTTATCATAAGGCTATGTTCTTTTGGACTGGATTGAACTTGAACTTGATTGAAAGTAATTTACATTAATCCAATCCAAAAGAACAGGATCTTAATGTCATAAATTGTTTATCAAGTAAGACCCATTTCAAATACGTGCAAAGAACGTGCCATAAAACTTAGTCTTTAAAAAAGCCAAGATGTACCAAATTCGGAAAAACCGAGACAGCGCTATCCAACCCTCTAAGACAATTAAAGAGAGCCAGCCGAAAACTCAAACAACTCAAGGGACCTAACACAAGATATCCCTTGAATGAACCCTGATAAGCAAGGGGGATCATCGTTATAAATGGAAAATCACTTTTTGTAAATTACATGGACTTGCAACAAAATTGTAAAACGCAAAAAACCTTGTACATGAAAGTGCTCCAACTTAGGGGCATCAATGACAACTTTGCAGTAGTCCGATGCGCTGCTAGACATTAGTGTACACAAATACTTCAGATTAGGGGGCTGATATATCAATGAAGTGATTATTCTCTGTCAAATTCACTTCTAAATGTAAATCTTCTAACAACGGACAAGACTTAAAATGGGCATTCATTAAAGGACGATGTGAATCACGAAGAAACAAGTCAAGTTTCATCAGATAATAAAGATGAACCGGTGGAATTCCATGACGAGGGAAATTAAACTCCATATTAGTCTTCAACTTGAGTTCTACTAGTGACTGAGTTTCAAGCACAGTATTGGGTATACCATCACCAAAAAATAAAATCTTTACCTTGATAAGCTCCGGAGTCAGGCGGCAAATTTGATGAATACATGGAAGCAGTGAACAAGAGAAGACTTGGATACAAAGGTGGGCGCAAGCACTTGATAAAACGGAGGTGGCGGCGGCGGCATCAATAGGGGAAGAGAGAATATGGTGATTAGAAGGCTATCTGGAAGGCTGCTTAATCTGTCTTCTACATTAGCATATTCACTGCCATTGTTAATGTTTTCCTTTCGTTGTTGCTCCATGAATGATAGTCAGCAAGGGTTTGAAGACCTAGAAAAATAATACTATCTCTAATAGCGAGGACAGGCGAGGGTTATTGGGATTGGGGGTAATACAACTACTAGAGTCCTAATAGGAATTGGAGACGGATGCGATTTTCTAATCGGTTTTTGAACCCGTGTAAAATGTACGCGAATATATTTTTGAAATAGATTCTGAGTTATCAACGAGTAGACCAGACTATAAACTAAATCGAAGATGAATCTACCTATCTATATCTAAATCTATACTTATTAATAAAACAAAATCATATAAGCCGCAGTCATTCAACCTTTAGAAAATGGACCACATGTCAAAACCTCTAAACAGTAGTGCTATGTGTCACAATTATATTATTTGCATTAAGAATTTCGAAGGTGTGTAAAAATATACTTTCCAATCTAAAACAACGAAAAATACTAATATTTTTGAACAACTATATTATGAAAACTAGTTTCTAACCCGGGCAATGCCCGAGAGATGTCTTATAATTTTTATACAGTATTTTCAATTAACCCAATTACTTGAAAATGATCAAACTCAATCTAATTTAACAAAAGGACTTGGGTGGACCCGGTCCACAATAGAAATAGTGTAGACCCATTATTTTTTCTTCCCAGGGTCTGGTTGGCGAAGCTCCTCCTGCTCAACCCCCAACTTCTCTCTCCTCTCTTCCACTTCCTTTCTCCTCCAAATTCGTCGGAATCCGATCACCAATGACCCGGAGATTCCTCCTCCAAATTCGTCGGTGAAGCTCTATCTACTACAACCTCATTTTCTGATTTTTTTGCTAAACAAGCCATGAAACTTGAGCTGAATTTTCATGAATTTTTTGCATTTTAGATCTGAAATTTTGGTTCTTTTGTTGTTTAGTTATGATTTAGGTTTGATTTTGATGCCTGATTATTTGATGTTGATGTGTGGAATTTGGTTCATTCGGTGTTTTGATTCGAAATTCATCTTCTTTTAGGTACCAACAAATCCAAAATCATCATCTTTGTTTTTGACTCTGTTGCTTCTAAATCCACCATTGATCTTAAATAGCCAATGGAATGCATTAAGTGATGTTAATAAGAAGCTTATTCGGTGTATGAATGGATGGGATTTTGCTAGGTTTAAGTTTAGGAAAAGGTCTATTACTTTTTATGTTTTTGCTGTTAGAAGAAATGGTGATAAAGGGTTTCAGTGTGGTGAGGATTTGAGATGTGTTTTCTCATCTGTTGTTTCTTGTAAGGATTTCTTGATCATACTGCTATGCTTGCTTTGCCTAATCAAAGGTCTATTAGTACTAATTTTAATTCTTCATCTAATAGTAATAATCGTCCTGTTGCTGCTCATTAAATTTTTATTAAAAGTTTAGTTTTTTAGAAATTATTTGGGGGATTGTTTTGGGTAATGTTTTTTTGGTTGTGTGTGTGGGTTATATGAATGAATGTATATGTAATTATGGAGATTAATTTATGGTGAGGGCTATCAAGAATCCAAGAATTGCTTTGTGCAAGACTTTTATTATGGCTGCTGCTGATATCTTCATTGCTTTTAGTCACTTAAATAACTTTTAGTTTTTGTGGCTTTACTTTTAGTTACTAAACCTTAACTTTTAGTTACTAAATGTTAGCTTTTAGTTACAATGGCTTAACTTTTAGTTATTAAACCGTAACTTTTAATTATAAAATCTTAACTTTTGTCAAAAAAACCTTAACTTTTCATTTATAACATTGAATTTTTATTACAAAACCTTAACTTTTAATTACAAAATCTAAACTTTTGCTAAAGAAACCTTAACTTTTGATTGCTAAATCTTAACTTTTAATTATAAAATCTTAACTTTTGCTAAAGAAACCTTAACTTTTCATTTATAACACTTAACTTTTTATTACAAAACCTTAACTTTTATTTACAAAATCTTAACTTTTGCCAAAGAAACCTTAACTTTTGGTGAGCTATAATTTAACTTTTGCTAAAAAAACCTTAACTTTTGGGACTTGGCCTTGGCTACAATAACTTTAGTGTAGACCGGGTCTATATTAGACTTACATCTAATTTAATGTGTATCATAATTAAACTCAAGCATGCTTGTACATTTATTTTACCTAAACTTGATTGAATTTACATTAGTTTCGATGATTTTTGATATTTTTTAATTCGGGCCGACTTCAATATATTTCTATCTAATCATTTTTTCCCCATATAATTATGAATGAAATATGAACTATTTTATAACTTTGGAAACTATTTTATTATTGGCTGATTAAGGTGTTTGTTAAAAGATTAGGTTTGTCTTCAATTTCTTACGTTTGTGATGTTATATGAGAAAGTTAACTAAAAAAATATATATTTTTAAAACAAAAGCTAAAAGATTGCATGAGTTTAGTAAATTCAAAAGACTATCATTCTTCAATTTCCATCGCAAGAGTGTTCTTCAATTAGTTGATTTTAGATATTTAATATTTTCGTTAAACCATATTGAATGTAAAGGGGACTAAACCAATTAGTCTTAACATGAACGTAAATCCAAATATATTGAGTTTTTTTTTCTAACTTTAATTGAATTGAATGAGTATTATTATCTTTAACTCAAGTTGATGTTATTTTTAAGAAATTAATTATTTTGTATTCCTAACCGCTAATAGAATAGTTAAGTTGCTATTTATGCTATGCGTACTAAATAAATAAGATAAGCATATCATATAACTAAGACTTAACTCAAGTCTTTAAACATATATTTAATCTTTATTAAGTGTTTATTAGCAAATTGGTCAATTGGGTTCGGGTTAGGTCCATTTGGACATGTTTGCTACTGTTTGGGCTGGAACCTTGTATTTAATTAATATTATTTCTTAGTTTATTAACTCGACTAACTTAAATGTAATAAATTCAATTGGCCTCGCAACTTAATTAATACTTATTAGAATAAAAACAGAGGGAGTATACCTTTCTTAATATTCATTGTTAATTTAGGGACTGTTTAGATTTACCGAAAACAAATGAACTGAACTGAACTGATTGGAGCTGAACTGAACTGAACTGAACTGATTTGAGCTGAACTGAACTGAACTAAATGGAATTGAACTGAACTGAATTGAATTGCATTGAATTGAATTTAATTTAATAAATATATAAATAAAATTCAAATAATAATAATATGAATATTAAATAATAATTATAATGATAAGTAATAATAATGAATAATTATTAATGAATAATAATAATTGTATTTTGGATATTTTTAATGATAATTATAAATAAATAATATTAATAATCATAAATTAATAATAATAATGTTTAATGATTATAATGATAATTAATAACAATTATTTTATAGTCTTTGTATTAATATATTAATACCTGATGATGATTATATAATAACAATAATATCTAAAAATTAAATTAATAGTACTATTTTAATAATTAGATTTAATTATATAAATATTTTGTAATAAAATAATGATTGGGTCGGACCGTGCAAAATTACATCATAAACCGTTTTTACGTGATTTGATTAGATTATGGACTGAAAATGCGGGTTTATTTGTGCTTTTAACCTAAACCATGTTCCTCCCTAATGATAATAGTAATAATAATGAATAAAGCTATAATAAACAAAATTATATACAGATAATAATAATAATACTTAATAATAATGATATAAAAATAAATAATAATATAATAATAATAATAATAATAATAATAATAATAATAATAATAATAATAAGAGTAATTAGTAAAATAAATTAGACCAACATAATAATATTTAACAAAATGGTTATAAAAGAATGGTGACTGAACTGACTGACTGAACTGATTGGAGCTGAACTGAACTGAACTGAGTAGAGCTGAACTGAACGTATGGAGCTGAACTGAACTAAAATTAAGCTGAAATGAATAGACCCTTAGTTCAATTCAAATCACTTTAATCAGTTCCATTTAGTTTAGTCAGCTTATTTATGTCAAATAAAACATGCCCGAATAGATAAAATATAAGATTCTTCGCAATTCTGGAAAAATATATCATAGGTAGATCTTGATTCAAAGTATTTTTCGAGATGAATCTAATAGTGCAAAATATAATTTTATGAGATTTGAAATGAAAGTTATAATTATTTTTATAATTTCAGATTAATAGTATTGTTAGATAAGGAATGTTATCTTTTATTTAGAATATAATTATTCTTTTTAATAATTATTTATTGAATTAAATTATTTATTTTATATCTCTATTATATAAGTGAAGAGGTGGGAGTGGACACCAAAAAGAAAAAAAGGAAAAATTAATAAAATAAATCAGTGAGTTTATTAAGTAATTAAGTTTTATTTCCAAATTTAGCCATCAGATTTTTAATAAAAAGATGTTCAAAACTTCGAACTAAAATATCTAAAAACATACAAAGTAAAAACAATTAAAAAAATATCAACGATTATATTTTCTTGAGATCTATAGATAGACACCCACTTTGCTATACTTTTATATATTTTTGATTTTTTTTGAAATACATGAGTAATTGATTGTTCATGAGTGAAGGCACATTTGATCAAATTGATCCTGATAATGTATTTTAGAATGAGTGAGAAATATGATAAGTATTTTCAAGTACTTTTGAATTTTTTCTCATTTGGACAATGAGCAAAAATACCTTACCGGGTACTATATAACAAAAAATGTAGTTGACGGTGGGGAGTATGGGATGCTTTCAAAGAAAAATGAGCCAAAATGAATTTAGCTTGAAAATAAAATATGTTGTGTACCTTCATATTTTATCATATTACAGTGCCAAAACACACATCTTATGCAAATAAAATTAGGTTTTTTGTTCAAAACCACCCTAAATTTTTCACGTTTTTAGAAACTCCCACCTTAATGAATTTTTCTTTTAAATTTTCACCTATCATTCCCAATTTTATTATAAACTCCCACCACTTAATGATTTTTGTTAAATTCTGTTAACAAAACCGTGAAGTATGGGCCCTACATATGCATTGTATTATCAGTTTACGCTGAAATTGAAGTCAATTTCATCAATTTAAGAGCAAATCCTCAACAAATTTAGAGCAAATTTGGAACGAATTACAACTATTTGGAAAGAATTACAACTATTTTAAGTTCTATTTTTTTAACAAAATGTATAGTGGGACCCACTTAACGGGTTTTTGTTAATAAAATTTGACAAGTGGTGGGAGTTTTTAATAAAATTGTAAATGGTAGGTGGAACTTTTTTAAAAAATCATTAAGGTGAGTTTCTAAAAACATGATAAGTTTAAGTGGTAAGATACTATCCATAAAATTATCTACCTGTAGATTATAAAATTTCATAATAAAATGGTTGTAGCACGCATCGCGTGCATAGAAATCTAGTATATAATGATGTGGAGCGATGTGGTGTCTTCTTTCGGGACGGCTTTATTATCTAGTATAGATTACAATACAAAAATTAATAAAAGAATAACCAATGAATCTATTTTTTCGAACTCTATCAAAAGAGACCCATTTTACGAAATATTTGACAGTAATTTTTTTCATCCTAATTGAGATAATCTTCTTATTTAAATATTTATCTAATTTTCCGAACTCTATCTAATTTAATTTTCCGTTGTTTTAAATTTAAAAATCTTTATTAAGAGAAGATTTTAAGAAAAGATTGTGGAATGACTTTAAGGAGAGCTAAAGTGAGGAAATGAGGGTTTAATATCATTGATGTTCTTACAACAATAGTCTTATTGATTAAAAAATTAAGATTGGTCCCCTCAAAAAAAATATTTAAGATTGGTTAATAACATAGACCACCAGACATGTGCCTTAACATGTGAAGGCTCCACTATTTTGGTATATAAGGTCTTGCTTCTATGATGTAATAATCTTTCAACCATAACCATTACTTCTCTTGGCATTGAATATTCATTTTAATCTAATATCAATTAATTCAAAAAGATGGGAAAATAATGAAAAATAAAAGTTTATTAAGCAAAATTTCAAAAAAGTTGAAAACATGGGGAAAAATAAAATAAATAAATAAATAACTATGTCTTTCGTTCCACAATAATTGCAAATAGTCCATAATACAACACTTGATTATTAATATATTTGATTATATATTAGCAAAAATTATGAAAATGTGATATTAAAACATTGCACATTGTGATTTAATTACATTTCATATGACTCTATTATTCGTGTTGAATGTCGGAAAGTCATGATAAAATTTTATACAGCTCGATCACAAAAGTAAGTGTTACAATAATTTAAAGCAAATAACAAGAAAATAATGGGAAAGAGTATTAGAAATTATCAAGATACCAATAAATTTATCATACCAAAGTAAAAAACTTCTTTATTTAAAGTTTCAAAAAATATACGGGAAGTATATGAAAAGGGATATACTAATAAAATATATTATATAAAAAGTTTAAAATTTTTAAACAAAATTTCAAAGAAATAATATGGGAAATAAACTTTAATACAATGTAAGGATCTTCTCATATTTGTCAGTCACATAAATCAACTAATATTCCCATTAAGCTTAAAATTTTCAAATAATACATGAAAATAAGTTAATCTAAAAGAAAAGTTTGACCCATGTAATATGAGAGAAAATATGGGAAGATATTAATAAAATATATCATTAAAAATCAACTATTTGCAAGATAAATTTTGGAAAACATAATATAGGAAAGAATATGGGAAATATTAATAAATCAATATTAACTATGAAAATCATATTATTTTCTTACATTAGAAATTAAAAAAATTGAATTGCGGAAAGATGATGTGATGCATGAGAAGATACTAATAAAACATATTATATGAAAATCATTTTTCTTTTAACCACCATTTGAAAACATATAATATGGGGAAAACACGAGAAAATTCTAATAAAATGCTCCTATTGTCCTAAACTTGATTCTTTTAGAATAATTTCAACTTTAGGCAGTGGCAGATTTATGCTTAACTTAGTGGGGTCACTTGACCCCTTTCAAGTCGGTAGAATTGTAAAATTTCCTTTTATAATTTTTGAATTATCCCGAAAAATTGACCATTTAACCCCAATAAAATATAAAAATTAAGTTTTGACCACACTAAATATTTTTTCTGGATCCGCCACTGACTTTAGGGCCGGATGTGCCTTCTTAAAATGATCTTAAGAGATCAGAAATCTTGTATTGCTAGTTATTATTTTGACTTAGTTTATTCTATTTCTCGCTTATAGTTTACTAACTAAGGCTCAAGACACTATAATAAGATCAATAAAACTAGCTACTTTAACTTTGGATCGTTTTGAGAATACATTGCCTAAAATTGGGATTATTCTAGAATAATGCATGATTGAGATTATTATGGGAAAACTCAGGTTATTATTATCAATTTTTCATTATAAATAAAGCTTAATTGTATTATTTTGGTTGAGAAATAAATCTGGCCAAAGAATGGATGTTAACGAAGGGCTTGTTCACTAAGGCTCAAAACAGCTGAGCGAACCGAGCTGAACAGAATTGAATGAAACTGAACGGAACAAAAATGAAATTGAACTAAAGCAAATTGTGATTAATAATACTTAATTGATAAATAAAAATAAATTCATAAATAAATAACTATGTACTAATAATAATTTTATTAATGATTGATAATTGATGTGAATAATAAAACAATAGACCCTCTTCAATGGAAATGGTAAAAATAAGTAAAACAAGAAAAATAATTGATAATTAATGGTAATAATAAATTTGTAAAAAAAACACCTAATATAATGGAAATTATTGGTTTAATCACCTTTTTAAATTTTTTTTATAATTTAACTACCTTATAAATTCAATGCTAGTCGGTTTCACTACCAATGAGTGGTTTTTGGCCGGAAAACAGCCAAGTTTAGCTGGAAAACCACTCTTTTTTGCCGGAAAACCACTCATTTTGGCCGAAAAACCCCCATTGGTAGTGAAAAATAGAGGTGATAAATATATAAGGTAGTTTAATTAAAAAGAATTAGAAAAGGTAGTTAAACCAATAGCCAATTATATTGGGTGGTTTTTGACAAAGAAAATCCTTAAAATAATATGTAAAGAATAATTTGAAAAATAATATTTAACAATGATATTAATAATAATAATAATTAGAAAAATAAATCAGATCAACAAGAAAAAAATAATTTTAATGAAAATGGTAAAAAAATTGAATGAAGTTGTAACTGAACTGATCTAAATTGAATGGACGTGAATTGAACTGGCCTAAGACCCTGTGCTTTCGGACTGGTTTGATTGAAAAACCTTTAAGTTCCACTTCATTAATTTCAATTAAGTTCAACTCCTCTCGTTTTATGGCACAACTACAACTCCCCTTCAATCATAAAGAATAGCCTTAACTCCCCAAAGCTAGACTAAACAAGCAAAATCGAACTTAACTGAAAAATAATTTGCCGAGAACATAGTGAAAGTACCCTTCCCATTTGTTGACCAGATTTCTCAAAGTATGGCTCATGGAACCTAGTATAACATGAGAAGTGCTATATAAATACAGACATACAAACATATTATAGAGTGCTTCATAGTCTCTTCCCCTGCAAACCCGCCCAATTCTAACAACCAAAAAATCAAAGTTTTTACTTGCCCAACTCCATTAGAGTGAAATATTCTTCCACTGCAAGAATTCGAACTTGTTGAGTTATACGGCAACCTGCACTCATGGATCCTTGCTCAAAGAAAACAGCAATCTCCCAATTGCATGATAACAACAACATTAACAATGTCAATCACAATACTGAATGTCAAGAAACACAAGAAGACAGATTAAGCAAGTTACCAGATAACATTCTTGAAACCATACTTTCTCTGCTCCCAATTTCTACTGCTGTATCCACTTCCGCCTTAAACCACCATTGGCGCCACCTTTGGACAAAAATCACCCACCACTCCATCATTTTCCCACAAAAACCATTCTTTGATTACTTCAATAATTATGTTAATACTGTGGATCACATTCTTTCCCAGTTAAAGTCTATTAAACTCCACACTTTTCACCTTCATGTCCCTTATAATGTATCTAGATTTTTGGCTCAGTTAGCTGCACTGCATAGATCTTCGCAACTCAGTCAGCTTGACGGGCCTTACACCGGGTTCTTAAGTCCATGGATTACTCGGATTTGCGGCCTAAATCCGGAGGTAATCAACGTAAAGTTCATGTGGGATTCATATATCAGGATGCCTTTATGTGTCTTTAAAACTCAATCGCTAGTAGAGCTTAAATTAACGGCAAATACTTTGTTTCCGTATCGTCGCAATGTAATGCCGTCAATTGATCTTCCTAAGTTGAAGAAACTTCACATAACTCTGAGTGATGTTGATGGTCCCTTGATGAAGAGGCTTTTTCAAATCTTGCCCATCACTTGAAGATTTATATCTGCGTTATAATAGGGTATATGGTGATCACTTTATTCATATAGCAGCCCCCAATTTGAAGTATTTAGTGATACAAATTCAAGAAAATGAGTCAAACTACTGCAGAATTGCCATCGATGCCCCTAAACTAGAACAATGTTGTTTATGGTTACTTCAAGGGATTGTTTCTGTTAGGTGTCTAATCTTGCAATCATCGGGTGTTGATCTGCTGAATTTTCTTAATAATTTGGTGGGTGGTGGAAATGCCCTACCAATCTTCCATAATTTGATCCATCTTCGCTTTTACTGCGACGATGATATACAATTACATCAATTACCAGTTTGTTTCTTAAGCAACCTCCAGAGGCTAGTGATAGAAAGGATGATAGCTAACAGTGATTATGACGACGCGATCAAGTTGCCACAACAGATTCTAAATAATGCTCCTGCTTTGGGGCACCTTCTTCTTTATGCTCATGATCACAGCACTGTTAGAGATATATTTTACCAAGACAAAGCACGGTTGGAATACAATTTCTGTAAGAAACTTTTCATGCTTTCAAAGTTCTCAGTAAACTGTCAGATTGAGTTCTTCGGTAATATGATCACCGCTTCAAATAACAACTTCCGAAATGATGTACTCCCTCCGTAACGTAATACTTGCAACAAATGGACTAAGGGGTAATCCTAGGCAAAATTTGTTAATGATAGATAAAAGTTTTGTTTGGTAAAAGTATGAGAGAGAAATGACATATGATTAGGAGAAAAAGTAGGGATAGAGAGAAAAAAACAAAAACAAGTATATAAGAGGTGGGGAGGACCATGGGTAATTTAATGTGAAAATCTTTACCTTAAGAAGAAAGTAGATAAATTGTTGCAAGTAATATGTTACACCTACTTTTGGAAAATATTGCAAGTAATGTGTTACGGAGGGAGTACTTGATTATCAAACTGTAGGTTGAGATGACATTATTGTTAACTTTTTGTATGGCTAAGCTGAATTCAGATACACATTTGCTCATTACTGTGGTAAACTGAGCTCTTTTGTCAGAACTATTAGTAGTTTTTTCAATTTTCTCTGTGGTGTATGCATATGGCACCCTAATCCCTCTAATAAGTCCCTGTTGTTGATGTTTATATTTTTTAGTGAATGTATAATTATATGTTACATATAGTCTCCTGTCAATTGCTTTTAAAATTTGGTAGATTTGGAGTCTCGTATAGCTGAAAATATGGTAACTATATTGCATATGTTGATGGTGGTTGCTATATACTCTATATGGGTATACTTGGATGTACATAGCTGTATATATTCGGACAATTTTGGTTATACAGGATGGTTGGTTGATAGTGATGGCCGATGCCCAATGGGTAGAGTCAATATTATATGCATAAACATAGTCATGCACTCATGCTTAAGAATCTTGAAATGTTTAGCATAAATCTCGATTGTAACTAGAGTTAAAGAGGTCTGCAGTGCTTGGAGAAATTGTACCCTTTAAATAGGATTTGAGGGATGTCATGCAATTAAATCATGTAATAAAATGACTTTGCATATCCTTTTGATGTTACATGCTCACAGCCAAGTAGCTATAAGGCTATAAGAATCCATACATACTATTACTGAGCCAAGCTTTTCTTCCGTCAAATCCTTACTTGTTTCACCCTTAGGGTAGTCGGCTGCTTCCCTATTCGAGAAAAAAGAGCACAAGGGGACGGGGATTTAGGTGTGCTGTTCTGTTTGTTATGCTTGCTAAGTTCCTAGAGCCAGGACTTTGTATTTGTAATTCTAGTTGGCAAAGTTTCTTTATTTCTTCTTTTGGTTTTTTTGTGGCTTAAATGAAATATGATACTATTAACTTGCAAATATTGTTGTGCTTGCTAGAAACATGTATCATGCGTACATTGGTGATGGTGTGTATATATATATATATATATATATGTGTTTGATTATGAATTGAGCTTGAGACAGATTTGTCACTTTGGTATAAACTTTGACATATGGGTTGATTGATTGTGATAGTCAATTAGGCATAATCACTACGCAACTTAGTTTGTGCACTATGTATCTTGAGAACATCTGCATTAATAACCATTTTAATGTTTGTTGGTAGTCAAAAAGTCTACATTTCTTGGAGAATTTGGTAGCTCCTGTTCTATTACTGAGCTATCGAGGAACAGCGGGAGATTACATCTCATAGAGTTTAATTCTCATGGTCAACCCATGACCAATATGAGGTCGAAGTTCTGACTCTCGAAAGTTCTATGTGGTGGCTCCCTTCCATGCCTCATTTCATAAGTAACCTAAAACAAAAGTTTGAGGAGTAATGGTTTGGTGATTTGGCCATGCAATTTTTCTAATTTGTTTTAGAATAGTCAAGTAGCTATGAGAATCCACATTGAAGGTTCTTTTTGGTCAAATATATACTTGTTTCATCCTCATGCAACTGCTTCATTATAAGGACAAGTGAACAGCATAGGACTATAGGAGAAGAATTCAGTTTTGCTTTCAAATTTTTGTTATGCTTCTTTGGGTTGCTAGAGTTGAGCCTATGATTATGTTTGTAGCTTGTAGTGTTCGTTGACACTTAGAGTTTTATATCTTGCTTTCTCATTCATTTTTTAGCAAAATGATGTTTTGGGCAATTTGTTTATCTTTGATTTTTGAGCATAATGAAGTAGTATTTTGTCCTCCCCTTTTTACTTTTAAACAAAAGCTCCCATGTTCACACACTGTGTTATTTTAACTAAGGTTACCTAAATTGTCAGAAAATATCAACGTTTTAGCACCTTTTCGAAATAAATAACAAAGAGTTGTGAAATGTAGAATAAATACCAACAAGTTATGTTTTTCTTAGAAATCCATACCAACTAACAGATATCTGTCTATTTTTCTGTCTTAGATATCCATACCAACTAACAGAAATACATTCAACTTCATTTCTGAACAACAAAAGTTCCAATAGTTAGAAGGTGCACCATGGTGTACCTTGTTAGGTACACCTTGTAAATATGTTTCAATAAAAAAAAGAAAAAAGAAAATAGAAATATATAGGGCAGGTTTGACGTGAAATTGAGAGAGGAGAGAAAAAAAATAAGGGGAAGAGGGGAGGGACACCAAACTTAATGTATTGCCTAATTTACCCTTTGTTGTTTAATTAATAATTTACAGAAAAAAAATAATTTATCATAAAAAATAAATAATGAATTAATGAGAAAAATTGCACAAATAAACCACTTATAATCATCCCACAATCCCACTACATCACAAAAAATAACTACTCACTCACCCAACCTCAATAAATAAATAACATTAAAAAAAACTGATACAAAATACCAAAACTACTATGATATAAATTTTGCACACATTGTGTGCATATAAGGCTAATAATTACTTGATCTAAGAAGGAGAGAAAGTAGGAAAGTAATGACTTTGTTAAAAAATTAATTTAGAAAAACAAAAAAGCACAAGGGGCCTGGTTTTAGGGAAAAAAAGGATTTTTTTTATTTTGATCTTTAAAACGAAAAAATTATCCTTATAGAAAGTGATGGTTAACAAACTACGTAATTTAATTTATTAAACATCAAAACATTTAATCTTCATACTTCATTGATGTTTTTCTTAAACCTTCATCCCCAAAAAAACATACAATTCTATTGTTATGGTCATTTTGTTGGATTTAGGTATATATAATATATCTAAGAAAGAATAATTAATACAACTAAAAAGAACAATTAACATATTCGGAAAGAACAATTGATATACATGAAAAGAACAATACAATAAGATGATCAAGTATACTAATAAATTAAAGAATAATTAATTTATTCGAAAAGAGCAACCAATACATTTGAAAAGAGCAGTTAACATATTCGGAAAGAACAATTAACATACATGAAAGAACAATATAATAAGATGATCAAGTATACTAATAAATTAAAGAACAATTAATTTAATCGAAAAGAGCAACTAATACATTTGAAAAGAACAATTAACATATTTGAAAAGAACAATTATTATAAATGAAAAGAACAATACAATAAGATGATCAAGTATTTACTAATAAATTAAAGAACAATTAACATATTCGGAAAGAATAATTAGTATACATGAAAAGAACAATACAATAAGATGATCAAGGTAGGAAGATTTGTTTAAAATGGATCAAAATAAAAAGAAAGATGTGATTCTCACGATAGAATTGGTAGTTTTGTTTTGTTTATAATTGAATAATTATTTAATAATCTTTGTTTTCCTATCTTCTCCTAAGATTAAGCGTATTTATTTTCTCTCTCCCTTCTCTCTTCAACTAACGTGATTTTTTTTCTTCTTCTATTTCTTTTTCTTTTTGTTAAAATAGCAAAACTACGTAGTTTAGCCACATGATGTACCTTGCAAGGTACACCCTGATGCACCTTATAATTTGCACAAAAAATCTAAGGTGAGTCAAATTTGGGTGAGAAAGTGATGGAAAAATAGACGGATATTTGTTAGTTGATATGAATTTCTATGGAAAACATAACTTGTTGGTATTTATTCTACATTTCGCAACTACTTTGTCTTTATTTTGAAAAAGTGCTATGATATTTTCTCACAATTTTTCCTTTTAAATATGGCAGAATGAACTGCATTCCCACCCGAATGTCCAGCAAATATAGCACGACTGGTGTCTATCTCTGAGAAGTTCTTGATCAGAAACAATGGAAGCTCATACACAACAAATGGATTTTTAACCCAATTGTCCCCTGTTATTAAAATTGCATTATTACTTTGCACAACAAACAATAACTAAGGCTTATTACTTTCCACTTATGGGAATGGGCTTTGATTGATTGAACAAACAATAACTAACATGTATGACAAACTGACTAACTAACAATTTTGAATCAAGAGCTAGTGTAACAATTATGAAAGTTTGATTAAAAGGAATAAGATCATATTTGATCATGGAGCAAAATGTGAGAGCTAACTCTCAGAATTTTATTATTGTATGTAATGAATGATTACAAAGCTAAGCTTGCTATTTATAGCTAGTATAAGAGAGATGACATCATAACAAACTAACTAAATATGTTACAAGAGAATCTAGAATCTGTTACAAGAGAAGCAATACAATAGGCTAAGGTAAAACTTCTTATAGTAAGACCTCAGCTTGAGCTAGCTTCTTTATTTGCATAGGTGTTGCTGTAGTTTGTTAATCTTGGAGCTGCTGTGTTGCTGTAAGCTTAACATCCCCCCTCAAGCTAGGCTGTGATGGAAGAAACAATCCTAGCTTGGACAATAAAGATTGAAACTGAGCTGAAGGTAATACTTTAGTAAAAAGATCAGCTAGTTGAGAGGTGGTAGGGAGATAAGAGAGCTGAATGAGACCTTCAAGTACTTTCTCTCTAGTAAAATGGCAGTTTATATCTATATGTTTTGTCCTCTCATGGAAGACAGGATTCCTTGCTATGTGTAATGCAGATTGATTGTCACAGTGTAAAGTGACAGGTTTGATATTATCAATTTCCAACTCCTCTAATAGTCTCACAAGCCAAGTAATTTCAGAAGCAGCATTTGTCATGGCTCTATATTCAGCCTCTAAAGAAGATTTAGAAATTGTAGCTTGTTTCTTAGACTTCAACTTATAAGAGATTGACCAAGTAGCAACAAGTATCCTGAAATAGATCTCCTTGTATCTGCACATGCCCCCCAATCTGAGTCTGATGAAAAAGCTTGCAAGTGCAGCTTATCATAACCTTTTGGGAGAATCCCTTGACCAGCAGAATTAACTACATATCTTAGAACATGTTCCAAAACTTGTAAATGAGAGCTTCTAGGAGCATGTAGAAATTGGCTCAAATTCTGTATAGCATATGCTAAGTCTGGCCTGGTGTTGGTAAGAAAGTTAAGTTTCCCAACCAAACACCTATAGAGTGTTGGATCTTAAAGTAAATCACCCTCATCAGCTTGTAGTTTGAGATGAAGAGGCAAAGGAATAGCTACACTTTTGAAAGAAGTAAGATGAGAAGAATCTAGTAGCTCCTTAGTAAACTTCTTTTGTGTTAGGGCAATCCCATCAGGCAAATAGCTAACTTCAATGCCAAGAAAATAGTTGAGAAGACCCAAATCTTTGATACTAAACACATTTTTAAGATGTGTTTTCAAAGAAGAGATTGTAGGTGAATCTGTGCCTGTCAACAATATATCATCAACATATACAGCTGCAATGGTGATATGTTGATGATCTTTCTTAAAAAATAAAGAGTAATCACTCTTAGATTGAGTGAAGCCTTGATAAGTTAATTCTTGAACTAGTTTGGCAAATCACTGCCTGGATGCCTGATTTAAACCATATAGGGATTTTTTAATCTGCACACTTTGTTGTCTGGATTAGGAACACCAGTTGGGAGTTGCATAAACACCTCTTCATGGAGGTCTCCATGTAAAAAGGCATTATTAACATCCATTTGATAGATAGGCCAACCTTTGGAAGCTGCAAGAGCTATAACACATCTCACAGTAGCCATTTTAACAACTGGTAAAAAAGTCTCTTGGAAATCAATTCCATATTTTTGGATGTATCCCTTAGCTCCAACCTTGCTTCATACCTTTCAATACTCCCATCTGCCTTAAGTTTGATCCTAAAGACCCATTTACAACCAATAGCTTTCTTGCCTGGTGGTAAAGAGACAAGATCCCAAGTATTGTTGTTGGGAAGTGCATTAAGCTCTTGTTTCATAGCAGAAATCCAATATGGATGAGTGGCAGCTTCAGCATATGTCGTAGGTTCAGAGCGAGAAAGATTTTGTGCAATAAAAGCTTGATGTTGAATAGGTAAAGAAGTAAATTAAACTAGATTACACCAATGAGTAATGTTAACAGAGTGATGTTTGATAGTTGGACAATTGAAGTTTTGTAAGTGTTTGGGTGGGTGGGAGGAGAGGTATGTAGAATAGAAGAATCTGGAGTAGGTAGTAAATCAGTAGGTGAAGTCATATTGGGAGAAATAGAAGTAGGATTATGTAAAATAGGAAAAGAAGGTGAGGAAGGACAGGAATGTGAAGGTGAATTTGCCATATTACGAGATGGTGTAGAAGAAAGAGGAAGTTCGAAAGGATCAATGAAAATATGGTTATCATTAACAGCTGGGAGAAAGAATTGAAATTGATGAATGGAAATTGATGAATGTTACTAGAGTGTGTTTGATGATATGGGAAATGTGTTTCATGAAAGATAACATTTCTAGAAACTGCAATGGACTTTGTTTTGAGATTGAGTATTTTATAACCTTTTTGTGATGGATTATAACCAATAAAGACACTTGGATCTGCCCTTGGATCAAATATGGTTCTATGAGCTTTAAGAGTAGAAGTAAAACACAGGCAGCCAAAAACCTTAAATGAGCACTGTTAGGAGTTTCACCATAGAGGTTCTCATATGGTGATATATTCCTAAGTGCTTGTAGAGGCTTCTGTTTATAAGATAGGCTGCACACAGCAAATATTCTCTCCAATATTGAATTGGTAGTTTAGATTGAAAGCATAGGGCTCTAGCTGTTTCAAGGAGGTGTCTATGCTTCCTTTCAACCACCCCATTTTGCTGAGGGGTTTCAGTACAAGATCTTTGATGTTCTATACCATTTTTGTTGTAAAGCTGCAGTATATCACCTTCACATAATTCTCTGCCATTATCTGTTATGATACAATGAACTTTGGCCTGAAATTGTTTGTTAATAAAAACAAGAAAATTCTACAAGATAGCTACACAATCAGATTTGTATTTCATAAGATGAACCCAGGTAGCTCTGGTGAAATCATCTACAATAGTGAGGAAAATAGAACAACCATTGTGTGTAGAGTGTTTATATGGTCCCCAAATATCTACATGTAGTAAATGAAAAACTTTATTTGTTTTAATGTGACTAGAAGGAAATGGCAGTCTACATTGTCTAGCTTGAGGACAAATTTGACAAACAAAATCTGCAGTAGTTGAGAAATCCATAGACAAGTTGAGATATCTCATTTGAGAAAAGGGCATATGGCCAAATCTGAGATGCCACAGCTTAGTTGTGTCACTGGCAGTACAACAAGGATGCCTTGTTTGAGCTGAAAAAAATGAATGTGGACTGGAGAATCTTGAAGAAATTGCTGAATGTGAATCTTGAGCATAGTAAAGACCAGAATGTAGGCTACCAAGAACTATTGCCTTTTTCATAACATGGTCCTGAAGCAAACACAAGTTAGAGGAGAAAATCACTGAACATTTCAAGTGCTCACACAGTTTTGGGACTGATATGAGATTGAAATGAAAACTAGGAACATATAGAACTCCTTTGAGAGTTATAGCATTATTCAACTTCACTGAACCTATATGAGTTATAGGTATTTTTGTCCCATCAGGAACAGTAATAATATTTAAATTCCCTGTTAGGAGCTCAAAACTGCTGAATATGTTTAGATCATAACACATGTGGTCTGTAGCACCACTATCAATGATCCATCCAGAATGAAAAGAGGAAAGAAGGCAAAATTTACCTGCTTAGTAAACATTGCCTGAGAAAGCATGAGCAATTTCAGTTGATGAATCATCTTTATTAGGAGTAATATCATGATCTTGCTGTTTAGAAAGCAGATCCAAAAGTTGTGTGTATTGTTCCACTGTGATAGGTGTGGTATTGTTGGCATTTTATGAGAAATCAGTTTGGTTATCATCTTCTCCATTTGCAACAGTTGCTACTCTTTTGTTAGTATTCTTGAAATGAGATGGATAACCATGGATTTTGAAGCACCTATCCATTGTGCGTCCAGGAATTTTGGAATGATCACAGTAGTATGAGTTGTTTCTCTTGGTGCCTGAAAATTTTCTATAACTAGTACCAGACCTATCACCAATTGGTGGCCTATAATACTTGTTAGAGGAAGAATCATTGGATCTGTCATGAAATCTTCTCCTTTCCATAGCAAATGCCATAGGATCAGGCTGTACTTTCTGTAATTCACTCAATTCTTTGTGCTTTTGTTCTTGTGAAAGTAGTCTATTGGCTTGTGCTATAGTAGGTAAAGGCTGCACCATCAAAATTCTAGACCTAACCTGTTTGTAGCTTTCTTTCAACTTCATGAGAAATTACAACAACCTTTGATCTTGTTGTAACTTTAGGAATTTCTTTGTGAGGTTGTAAAAACAACCATTACACTCACAAATTGGTAGTGGACTGAGATTATCAATCTCATCTCAAATAGCTTTTATCTTTGTAAAAAATTCAGCTATATTCTCATAATCTTGTTGTAATTCATTTAAACTTTGTTCCAAAGCAAACAGTTGAGCTGAGGAGATTTGGCCATACCTTTCATCTAAATCTGACCAAATCTCATAAGCAGTGTTGAAAAACACTACACTCTTAGTTGTGATTGGACTTAGAGATGCCAAAATCCATCCAATCACCATGTTATTGCATCTACTCCAATATTTATAAGTTGTGTCTGTTGCTGCTGGTTTAGTTATACTTCCATCCACAAAACTCATCTTGTTTTTAGCTGAGAGACCGATGATCATTGATCTCTTCCAATCTCCATAATTGTTGCCATCAAATAGTGTGTTAACTAATCTCAGAGATGTATTATCAGAAGGATGAATATGGTAGACACTACTAGGATTTTGAGATGGAGGTAGAGTAGGTGTTTCAAGTGTTTCAGACATTGTTATGAAAGAAAGAAGAGAAGATGAAGAAGAATGTGATTAATCTGAGTAATATTGAAGTATTGTGTATATGATCCAATGAAAATGTGATCAATCAAATGAAAATCCAGAATCAACTAATGAGGCAAAAGATTAGTTCAAAGAAACTGATCAAGAAGAAAATCAGATAGAATCAACTAATTTTAGTAAAAACCTGATGAAATGAATTGTGTTTATGAATGATTTGTGATGAAATATTTGTATTAGTAAGAATATCAATAAAGAAGATATGTGAAAAAGAAGATCTAACTTCTAAGTAATGAAATGAATCAAAATTGAGTGAATGACAGTTTGAATTTGAATGATTAAAACAAACCTCAAATTTTGAGATTGAAACTGAATGTAATGAATCTGTGAATCTAGATTTTGATCAGGAAATGAATTCGTAGCTCTGATACCATGTTACAATTATGAAAGTTTGATTAAAAAGAATAAGATCATATTTGATCATGGAGCAAAATGAGAGAGCTAACTCTCATAATTTTATTATTGTATGTAATGAATGATTACAAAGCTAAGCTTGCTATCTATAGATAATACAAGAGAGATGACATCATAACAAACTAACTAAATCTATTACAAGAGAATCTAGAATCTGTTACAAGAGAAGCAATACAATAGTCTGAGGTACAACTTCTTATAGTAAGACCTCAGCTTGAGCTAGCTTCTTTATTTGCATAGGTGTTGCTGTAGTTTGTTAATCTTGGAGCTACTGTGTTGCTGTAAGCTTAACAGCTAGTTTGAGCTAGTTGGTTGCTTGTGAGCTGATTTTGCACACCTAAAAAAGGCACTAAGGGGTGTTTATAGCTGCTTCGGCAATGGGTTCATTAAGCTTGGTCTTTGCAGCTATATAAGTCATGTTCTTTCATTAGTTAAAAATGGTGGTTTTTGCTTTGTGATAATCGTTTATCGAGTTTTAAGGAGTGATTCCTAGTTGTGGGGAGTGAGACCCATGCACATCGGTTGGTATTAAGCCTTAACCTCACACTAGCCCAATAAGGCTTAGAGAAGCCCATGACGCGCACCACACGCTAAACAGCCCAACCAAGTTAATTTATTTAACTTTTCGACCCAAAACCTTGACTTTTTGCGTTTTTTAACTTTTCGCCCTAAAACCTTAACTTTTGCACAAAAATTTATAACTAATATGCTAAAATTGTAAACTTTTAAACTTAAAATCTTAACTTGAAACTAAAACCTTGAACTTTTGAATATTAACATTTATTTTGTTTAGAAGTCTTACATTAAGCTTAAGTAACACGAGTCCAATAGGCCCAATTAGTATTTTTTCAAGCCAATCTTCTTCCCACCACCCCGCCATTCCCTTCACCCCGTTAACCCTTTTAGTTATGAATTTTTATGCAAAAGTTAAGGTTTTAGGTTGAAAAGTTTAAAAAAACACAAAAGTTAAGGTTTTAGGGCGAAAAGTTAAAAAATTAATTTGTTTGGGCTGCTTAGCATGTGTCACGTGTAATTGGGCTTTTATTAGCTTATTGAACTGGTCTTACATTTAGCTTAATGTAAGACCGTCTTTTATAAGACTTTGCCATAACAATAACACTAATAATAAATTGGAAAAATTGTTTTTAATAAGTCAACCTTTATGCCATCTTCTAAAATTAAGTTTACTTTTGGATTATTCTGGAATAAGTTAAGCTTGTATGAGTATTAACTTTCAATGAGTTCAAGTGATCGTTTACATTAACAATAGGTAATAATTTTTTCCTCTTTTCTTTCCCTTTACCAACCCTCTACACCTATAATCACATTCACCACCACCACTCGATCCCAAAAACCACCCCAGACCTGATTTAACTCATTGAAAGTTAATACTCATACAAGGTTAACTTATTCTAGAATAATCCAAAGGTGAACTTAATTTTAGAAGAATGCATAAAGGTTAACTTATTAAAAATAATTTTTCCTAATAAATTAAGAATGATTCCGAAATAATAACAAAAATATTGTTAATAATATATTGAATTGAGTAAATCAAAATAATTTTCAGTTGATCCAGTCCAAAAAAATTGGTCTTAAATATTTTTAAGCATTTAATTACAAACAAAATCCAAAATCCAAAAACTAAAATTCAATTAAAAAAACCATTTGAGAAACAACCTAGGTAGAACTGAAACGAATATCATACTCCATGTCTCTCTCCTTCACCACCCTATGACCCACCCGGCCACCCCACTAACCAAAACACCCCTCAATTTAGCATCTCCCTTTCCTCCCAATCAAATCACACCCGTCCATTCCTTCATGAATGGACTCCTCACCTCCACCACCATGAAACCCACCTTCACCACCTTCCTCCGCCGCTTCACCACCACCTCCGCCGCATACGCCACCACCATTCCCGACGACTTCACATCCCACCACCTCACTTCCCTCCTCTCTCTCCCTAATTGGCAAAACCACCCTTCCCTCAAACGCCTCCTCCCTTCCCTCTCCCCTTCCCACGTGTCCTCCCTCTTCCACCTCCACTCCCACTCTCTCTCTCCTTTGACCGCCCTCTCCTTCTTTGACTTCCTCTCTCGCCGCCCTAACTTCCGCCACACTCCCGCTGCGCACGCCGCACTCCTCGGGATCCTAATTCGCACCAATAATTTTCAAAATGCGGAACGAATTAGGGTTTCTATGATCAAGTGTTGCGTTGATCTTGATGAGGTTAGGTTTGTTTTGGATTATTTGATGAAATTGAATAATAATAATAATGATGATGATGATGAAGAAGTTAGGTTTTCGTTGAATCTTAGGTGTTATAATTTTTTACTGATGGCGTTGTGTAAGTTTGTTTTGATTGATGATATGGTTAGTGTTTATCATATGATGTTGCGAGATTCGATTTCGCCGAATATTTATACTTTTAATACGATGATTAATGGTTACTGTAAATTAGGGGAGGTGGTGAAGGCGGAGTTGTATCTGAGTAAGATTGTGGCGGCCGGGTTGAATCCTGATACGTTTACGTATTCGTCTATGATTTTAGGTCATTGTAGGAATAAGGATTTGGAGAGTGCATTTAAGGTTTTCGAGGAGATGCCGAGGAAGAAGTGTAGGAGGAATGAGGTTTCGTATAATTATATAATTCATGGTTTGTGTCAGGATGGGAGGGTTGATGAGGGATTGGAGATGATTTGTAGGATGGGGGAGGATGATTGTCATCCTAATGTGCGTACGTATACGATTCTTATATCAGCGTTGTGTGGAGCAGGGAGGGGAGGGGAGGCGTTGGGTTTGTTTAAGGAGATGAGTGAGAAAGGGTGTCGGCCAAATGGACATACTTATACGGTGTTGATTGATTATATGTGTAAAGAGCGTAAGCTTGATGAAGCTAGGAGGTTGTTTGATGAGATGTCGGAGAAGAGGCTGGTTCGTTCTGTTGTCACGTACAATGCTTTGATTGATGGGTATTGTAAGGAAGGGAAGATTGAAGCGGCTTTTCAGATTTTGGAATGGATGGAGTTGAATGATTGTTGTCCTAATGTTCGTACTTACAATGAATTGGCATGTGGGCTTTGTAGAATTAATAAGGTGCCTATTGCTATGACATTGCTCAGTAAGATGGTTGAGCGTAAACTAACTGCTAGTTTGATTACGTATAACTCATTAATTCAGGGGCAGTGTAAAGATGGTAGGATAGATGTTGCTTTTCAATTGCTAAGTATGATGAAGGAAAGTGGGGTGCAAGCGGATGAGTGGACTTACAGCTTCATCATAGATTCTCTTTGCAAAAGGGGGAGAATCCAAGAGGCTCATGCTCTCTTTGACACTCTTGGGGAGAAAGGTGTCAAGGCAAATGAAGTAACTTATTCTGCTTTGATTGATGGTTATTGTAAGTCAGGAAAAATGGATTGTGCCCATGCCTTATATGACAAGATGCTAGAGGATAGGTGCTGGCCAAATTCTTGTGTTTACAATGTGCTAATTGATGGCTTGTGCAGAGAGAAGAAAATCCAGGAGGCTTTGTTGCTGTTGGCTAAAATGGTAGATGCTAATGTGAAGCCAGATGTCTATACTTATTCCATATTGATAAATGGATTGCTTAAAGCTGGTTCTTTTGATCATGCTCATAAGGTTCTAGAGCAGATGCTAACAGCTGGTTGTAGGCCTGATGCCTGTACTTACACTGCATTTATTCATGCTTATTGTAATATAGGGGATTTAGACAGATCGCAACAGTGGATGAAGAAAATGACTGAAGAAGGTATTCTGCCAGATGCTGTCACTTATACCGTACTACTTGATGGATATGGTCGACTAGGATCATTGGACCAAGCTTTTGGTGTCCTTAAGTGCATGATGGATGCTGGCTGCAAACCTTCTTCATTTACTTATTCTATTTTGATCAAGCATTTGTTGAATGAAAAGTGTTCAACTGGTCATAGAAATGGAACTGGGACTGCCTTTGATCTTCAGCTAAGAGTCATCTCTGCTGATGTAGTTTATGTTTGGAAGATATTGAAATTTGAAACTATTATAGAGCTCATCAACAAGATGATTGAACATGGCTGTACACCAAGCGCTATCACATACAACACTTTTGTCGATGAACTTTGTAAGCAAGGACGAATGGATGTTGTTCTGCAGCTTGTTGATCACATGGAAGATGTGGGAATTTTTCCTGGCGAAGCTAACCATAACTCTATAATTAAATGCTGCTGCATGTTAGGGATGTATGAAGAAGCATCCAAAGTGATCAATAACATGGTTAAAATGGGGGAGTTACCACACCTTGAGTGTTATGTGCTACTTATTCTTGGATTATATGATAAAGGGGAGATGGCCCAGGCAGAGGAAGTATTTCGCAGTCTACTTTGCTGTGGGTATAATAATGATGAGATAATTTGGAAAATTTTGATTAGTGGCTTGTTAAAGAAGGGACTTGTTGATAGTTGCTGTGAGCTAATGAAAATGATGGAGAGCAGAGGGTGCCACCCCAGCCCTGCCACATATACAACGTTGATTGAGACCCTACTTAGTACATCAGAGGGGAGCTAAATGCATAATACCTTTCTGGCATCATAGCCAATTTTATTCTGTGTTTGTTGCTGCTTCAAGAAAATGAGACTAAACTCGTCATTCCTTTGACGAGCTGTGCGCTTCTTGTGGTATAAGTGCTTGAGTAGAATTAGATTTTGTCAGACACAGGTCAGGTTTGATCCTTACCTACTCCGGGTTTCTAGTATGTGTTACATATTTTGGAAGATTTCTCTCTTAAACTTCAACATCACTCTTTTATTTCAGCAGCTGGTCTCAATTTTCGCTCTAGAGCTCGAGTTGGATGTTCCTGGTACTGGTTGAGGTGAGTTAACCAATATCTTTCTGAACCCCTCTTTGTTCATCTTAATGGGTTTGAAGCAAGGAACACATCGAGATTGCCTAATTAAGTTGACATAAAAAATTGTTATTTTATCTAATTACCAAATCAAGAATAAGGAATTGGAGGATGCTTACTGGATGCTTGTAATAGGAGTAGCAGTAGTTGTTATACTTGTTAGTACCATTTCACCTTAATCCCAACATGCATTTGTAGGCACTCAAATTTTGTTATTGTTCTACTTTTGAACAAAAAAAATATTATTCACCCAATTTAATTAATATAACCCACCTAAATATAATCCAATTGAAATATGCATATTTTGGGTTCTAAAGGATTAGGTCCAGTCCAAAGTGTAGTGCAAATAATATAGTCTATGGGGCTAGGTGAAAAAGACCTTCAACAACACCTATTAAGTCCACCCAAGGGACCTCCTTTCCTTATAAATAGACCTGGATCACCAAGTCATTATTCTGAAGTGCTCATAAATTTCTCTACTAGTTCCTCTTTAAAAGCACATCAACTCTGTGCTGTGCCTAATGAGTGACATTCGAACAAATCCAACTGATTTTCTCTGCACTCCTTCAAATATACTAAACGAAACTTTCAAACCTTTTCAAACTCTAGTTGATTCAACGTCATCCCACACCCTAACTCAGGTTGAATCACCCTACACTCAAAGTCAGGCTAACATTGAGAAAAGTCACACCACCGTCAAACGCGGGTTACCGTTGACAAAATATCACGCATACACACATGTCAAGGTTGACATTAACACGTGTCATCCTTGAGAGGACTCAATTTATTTTTATATAAACTGTTTCCAAAGGCTGCACCCCTTCCTTATGAATACAAATTATCTTTGTTACATTATTTCTTGGTATATTTACTAATTTGTGTATCTAGAGTTATCTTTCCGCTGCAGTTGGCACTGAATAGATTTGTCACTGTATTATGTGAACATTATGTCTTAGCCCATGGAATTTTGGTTGCAGACTTAGTTTAGTTGCTAAAAAGAAAATGAACACAGTTGAAATTAGTTTAGAACCTTTTCACTGTTATATGCAATCTCTTGATGTTTCGAGGCTCTCTTTGCTAGGAATGCATTACTGTTACTAAATAGTTTAGATACATAGAACACTTGTGCGTTCATATTGCTAACAATGCTAAGTGTAACAGAATGAACTTAGTATTTTCAATCCCTATATACGAGGTGTCCACTTGTCTTCTTGAAACAATTGGTACAGTCTCCTGATGAATTTGTACTATCCATTAACCATTCTAATACTGAGTTTTAGTTTCCTTATGATGAATTAGGAATTCTCATAAGTCTTCCTAATTTGAAGAACCTACCCCTGTTTTTTAATGATTCACGTTGCTTCTTGAAGGGAACCCTTTTTATGTCTTGCCCACTATTGGAACATTCATCTTTGAGGTTGTGTTTGAAGGAATGTTATCATATTGTTAATATATTGGCCCCAGATTCTTATAAATAGGAGTGGAAGCTACTCAGACCTTTGTAGGTTTTTAATTGATGCCCTTAAGCTGGAAGATTTTGAGATAGATGGTCCTCTAGCACTTTATAGCTTGGTGAAAATCCTAAGTGGGTTACAAGAACAAAGAGTTTGCTTAACCTTGCTGCCATATAGAAATGCTAATGATTATTTAGTTTGGTACGAGGGTTCTCCTGGGTATTTCTATTTTCAGGTCCCTTGTCATACATGCTTGTAGTCTTATCAATATGAGTGGGAGCTACTCATCTTTAGTAATTTTGTTTCTTTGCTGTATTTTACATGTGATATGATTTGATTTGGCTTAGGACCTGCAATTATGTTTATGCAAGGTCTTGTGAATAGTCATAAATCTAAGGGCCTGTTTGGTTCAAAATGTTGGAATGGTATGGATTGGGATCTCATACGTGGGTGGTATGGATTGTAAATCCCATACTAAGTGTAAACTGTTTGGTTCAATCTTGGAACGGATTCTATATCCATTTACACTGTTTGGTTCATTTTTGGAATGGATCGTCCAATTGTTTATTTATTCCTATAAATGATTTTATTTTTATAAATTATATTTATTGTATTAGTTATTATCAATTTTTAAAGATGACCAAAAAGATTTTAAAAAAACAAATATGGATTTTAAAAAAAAAACGAAAAACCCAACCCCTTAAAGAAACTGCCACCTCTTTCCTCCCCTTCCACCATCGTCACCACCACAGACTGCCACCCCTCCCCTTCACCCACCACGAAACTGCCTTCCCCCACCCACCAAAACCCCTTCGCCACCCACGAAACAGCCCTCCCCACCCACCTAAACCCCTTTACCACCCACCAACACCCTTCGCCACCCACGATTCCCCTTCAACCACCCACGAAACCCCTTCAGCCAACCACCAACACACATTGCCACCCACGAATCCCCTTCAGCCACCTAGGAAACAGCCCTCCCCAAACATGAAACCCTTCACCCACCACGAAACCACCCTCACCACACAAAAAACACCTTCGGCCGTTGATTGTTGAAGGGGTGGCGGCTATGTTGCCCAGACTGTCGTATCCGAGTAGGGATCCGAGGATCCGACACTCTAGACCTAAAATTTTAAGGATACGGCGATACGGTCAAAAGAGTGTCTTGACTAATTTTCTAGACATGGGTATCTGATAAGTGTCGGGAAAAAATTCGATATTTAGGGATGTGGTCCTAATAATACATGTACTTTGAAATTGAAAAATAAAATAAATAATAAGAGTAACAAATTGTTGTTTAGTAAGCATATTCTTATTATATAAAAATGTGTTAAAGTGACTTATTTTTACACAATGGCAGCTTCTTTTTAAAAGAGAAGCCCAAATAATGGCTAGCCCAATCTTACAATAGTAGCCCATGTTTAAAACCTTTAGAAGAAAAGTAAAAAAGAAAAAGAGAAAGAAAAACAGAGAAGGGGGAGGACCACATCTGTCGCCTAACAGATGAGAGAGGGAAACTTGAACGACAGACGCTAGATGGCAGCCGGAGGTCCGGTGACATCATCGGAGCTGAAGCCACCAGCTGGCTCGGAATTTCTCCTAGAACAAAAGCCCTATAGTAAGTTAATCTAGTTTCAACAATTTCCTTTTCAATTTCCACATCTAGGTTTTTGATTCAAACCTAAATTGGCGATTTTTCATCGTCTTTTCTCTCCTCCTTTCTCTCTCTCGGTACTCTTGTGTTAATCGACGATGACACTTGAAGAATAGATCCGACACTTATTCCGGTACGCGACTCGACACTTTTTCCAGGCGTGTCGAGCGTCGTGTCGCGCGTCGTGTCGAGTCGACACGCGATACTCCGGGTGGTCGAGGGTGTCGAGGCAACATAGGGTGGCGGGATATCATCGGCCGTTTGATACCGTTCTGCCGACAGGGAAGGGGTGAGAAATGGCGGTTGGGCAGGGAAGGGGGTGGCGGGAGGGTGGTTATTTGGGAAAGGGGTGGTGGGAGGGGTTGTTCTATCTTTCTAGGGTTTGATACCATGTTGGAATGGAGCTCAATCTTAGGGAGGGGGGTAAGTTTCGGATTCCAAGGGATTTGGGTGGAGTTAGATACCCATGGGTATCACATTCCATAGCAAAATAAGCTAACCAAACATTTGGGTGGCTTCTAATCCATACCATTCCATTCAAACTAGGTGAACCAAACAGCCCCTAACATAGTCATGCTAGCTATCTTGAATCTTCTTTGTAACTAGACTCTAAAGATTTAAAGGAGAATTTTGTACTCCCTCCGTAACATAATAGTTGCAACAATTGAACTAGGGGAATTCCTAAGTAGAATATATAAGTATGGATAAGGGAAGTTGATTAATAAAAGTAGGAGAGAGAAATCACATCGGTTAAAGAGAGAAAAGGAGGGAAAGAAATAAAACAACAAAAAAAAGTACAAAAGTGGGTGGGGACCAAAAAACACATCATTATTTCATGTAATAAAATTTACCAAAATAAGAAAGATGAAAAATTGTTGCAACCCATTTTAGGAAATTGTTGCAACTATTATGTTAAGGAGTGAGTTATTCTTTTTACTACAGGAAATTCAAACCTGTTGGTGCTGTGCCCACTTATCTTTTCATTTGGATAATTTTTCACTTGCTTTTATTCATTTAGGGTAGATGAATTGGGATTGATCTTTAGGATGCAATTTACCATCTAATTTCCAGTTATGGATCTTTTTTGTCCTCTGTTGGATCTGTTGTGGCTTGTTTTGCTTCTCTTTTTTCTCCCACTTTCTGTTTGTTTTCTTTATATTGCATTATCCTCTATTGCTTCGTAATCCCGTAATAATCAAAATGTAGCACCAATAACCTTTTTCTTTTTACCCATGTTTTGATGGAATGTGGTTATGTAGAGATGATAATGTTGTGCTTTCGTAGCATGAAGCTTTCCAGTGGAACAAAAAGTAGAAGGTTGTTTGATGATTTGATCCACCTACAGACATTCGATATGTGGGAATTGGACTTCGGGATTAGAGAATGGGATGAGGAGTGAAAGTTGGTGATTGAAAATCTATAGCCGTTACCTTAGTTGATATGCAGTGGAAATGTATTAAATTTACGAAATTACCCCTGCCAAACTTCCTATTTTCCTTGATGACAAAGTTATCATGGTCCTTCTAATCCCTATGGCCTATTCCAAACTCTAATCCCCCCCCTCCCCCAGCTAATAAAATAATGGCCAACTCCCAGCTCTTGGTCTTGTATCTGTAATCATGCTTGCAGCAGTCTCACTGCTCTCACTCTCCTTAACACAATTTTTTCATGTCTAAAAAAAGCTAGATGATAGATATAGTTGATGATTTTACCTTGAAAGTTGAAACGCTTTGCTGCCACTGAAAATTTCAGATCTGTTTCCAGTTATATATGTTCCGAGATGAGTTAATCTATCATCCAGTGAGATGTCCTCGGAATTGAATTTTGGATTGAATTTTGGACAATGTTAATTTTTGGTGAACTTTCCTGGAATTCTCTTTAGGTTTAGCGGAAAATCATTCCTCACATTTTGGAAAAATGAACCTGATGATAAAGCTACCATCTTGACAACTTTTTAATGGGACATGGAGAGCCACAAAAAGAAGTCTTTTAACGAATCTCTCCTTTACAAAAAAATCCTTTTTTTAATCTCTAAGCTCTTAGATAAGGGTGTCTTTTTGGCTCATGGGATACAAGTTTTTTGGGTATATTGAAGGAAAATTGGTGATTGGAAGGGTGCGAGGTAGTAGGTGGAAATATATATTTATTTAGGAATTTTGTAGTAAGAATTCAGATGGAGGAGTGTTGATGATGATGCAAAATTAAGGCTGCTTTTTTTTTGGAAAATTTCTACAAGGTGATCCTAGTATTGCTTTCTACACATGGTGGAAACAAATTATTTTGATTTTCTAAAGTGACCTCATGTTACTATATATGTAACTATGGTGCACTAATCATGTTTTGAAGAGCAAATACAAGTCTAAATGAGTGACCTGACTAGTCTGCCCCTTAACTAATCCACTCTACAAATCCCCACATGTTTTGTTTCCCTCATTCAACCCTCTAATTAAAACCTTAGGCCATATTTGGGCTTGGAGCATATCTGCCTAAACTGATTAATTATTATTTCATCTTCTTCCTTTACCCAACTTTTTCCTCCCACTGGGAATTAGGGGCATAACCAGTGACGTAACTGAGGTGGGTTGAGTGAGCCCCTGAGAGAAAGAGATGAAAAAAGGATAGAATTTTGTATCTTCAGAATTTCTTATCCCAAGTTATTCAGATTCTCAACTGAAGTTTTCCACACAACCATAATCATGGTACCTCCATTCTCTGTTGGTGCTCAAAGGACTACGAGGCTACCAGCAACTGCTATTGTCCATAAGAGCAAAAGTATCTGCATCGGGTGGAGGTTTACGTTTTAGATGTAATCACTACGTATTAGCAAATTTGTCGTTGGTTTTGTTGTATTTGAATTAATTTTTTTTGAAGTTAAATTCATTGACTTGTTTGCTTGTAATTTGTGTGTTCACAAAGCCAATTGATAAAGTGAGAGCTTAGGAAGTAAACGAGATAGAGATTCCGATTGGTAATGGACCGGGGGGGAGGGGGGGGAGAGAGAGAGAGATAGAGACTTCACTGGCAATGGAGAAAAGGAAAAAGAGGGAGCGAAGAAATATATTAGGGCAGGGATTTGTGAAGAGAGAGACTCCATTGAGGATGGCTTTGAAAGATAAGTAGAGAGAAGAAAAGAGCTCTTTTTGAATATTTATTATCAAGTGCTACCCTGTCGTTATTGGTAATGGGCTAATGGCATTTTGACTATTTACTGGTTACAGCAACCTCAAGATTACTACAGGGATTCCCATAGCAGGAGGGGTATTTTGGCTATTTCATCAAGCCCCTGAGAAATCTCTATTCTTCTTTAGTTGATAGCTGAAGGTAGTTGTTATTTAGAGTGAGATCTGATAAGCTTATAGTGGAATGTAGTTATTACTTAATAGCTGTTAAATTAGATACAATATTTGGTAAATCATTTTCTGAATTAACTGAACTGCAACTTTAAAAGTCACTTAATTTGTGAAACTAACCTCTCAAGTAAAATGAAGATAGTTGTTTCATGTTTGGCATAGTTAGCTGAGGTGCTCAAACACTACCTAATCTGCTTCTTGTTTTATGTTAGTGAAAAAGGGGTGATATCCCAGAGAATTTGAACTTTGGTGGTTGCAACTGAAGACATGATACAAGGACACAAACTACCGCAATTGGTGTCCAGAGCAAAGATGAAGATTTCTCAAGAAAAAGAGTTGCTTTCGACGAGGTAGAATCATTCACCATTTTCTAGTCAGTCTTGGCAATTTCATCTTGATTTGGTCGCTTCCTAGGGCCACATAGGCCACTGAACATTTGTGATTGTCTAGCCAACTCTAATCAACTACCAGGTGTCGTCATTTGCCCTTCAATCCTCTTCTACTTAGGCTGGCACAAGCCTACAGGAACAACATGCTTTCTGTGGAGCTGCTCTAGAAGCTGCAAGTATTTAGCTTCAAGCTCTCTGCCTCGACATATGGCAAATATATCACAGTCACGATCTGAAGATCCACTGCTGCGGAACATATCTGAAACGCTAGACGCATTTTAATTCTGCAGGATCGAGGCTTTTCTTTGCTTCGTAGAAATGGTAGACTGCTTTGTTGCGGGATGGGATTCAGTCGATTGGACTAGTCAGATTACTCCATGTGCTAGCTCAAAACGAAGAGCCGTTCTTAGGGTTACTCCATGTGCCAGCTCCATTCTTAATGACATTGGATGAAGTACCAAGGCTGCAGAGCTCCAGCCATACGCCATTTATTAAGGAAGACTTTCTGATACCTTGTTTATCTGCAATTGGTGGTAGCCAGTAGCTGGGCAAGTCATTGATGACCCAGTCAATTGTAGATGCAGCTTCTAGAAACCTTGCCAAGGGTTCCTCTTGAGTGTTGTAGCTCATAGGCCTTTTTGGGGCAGCTTTCCGTCTCGAGGCAGCGGCACAGGGATGGGCTTGATATGGGGCATCAAGTTGTAAGGGATTTTTGGGTGGAGACGCCCAAGATTTCGTATAGCGGATGCATAACTTAGTGTTGTCTTGTAGCCAAGTGCTTTGAGAGCTCTAGGAATGGGATCATGTGGCGAAATGCAAACCATTGGAACTCAGCTTTGTTCAGTTACTTCCTGTTCTCCATGGCTTCTGTTTGACGTTAAGAATAGGGGAGGGAAATGATAATTTGCAGAAGCACGGATTGATCAAATAGTTTGTGTATAAGTTTTGCTGCTGATGCTTGTATGAAGGGATGCTTGTTTAGCGATTTTGGTAATATCCCCCTTCAACTTGTTTAATTTTAATTTACGATGGGCTCGATGTTATAAAAATATTGTTTCCAGGGAATCGAGGTTACTATGCGTCTATGTGTATGCATGTAACAGATTTATTTATGTGAATACTGGGTTTAGACTAGTGCAAAATGCACATAATTTTTTTTATGTTTATGCAGTTTATTTATTTTCATATTTGAATGGATAATGGTTAATATAAAAGTTAGCGAAATTGAGTATATTTTATGAAACGTTTTCTAGTCTCATGGCATACAGATAGATGAGTAAGTAATGAAATATTATTTTATAAAAGTTGTTATCCAATACTTCCTCCGTTTTTTTTACTTGCATCATTTTTCATTTATGGAAGTTACAAATTACTTGCATAATTTTCTTTTATAGCAATACTTTTTCTCTACCTCTCTCCAATCACATGGGTCCCCTTTTTCCCTCTCTCTATCTCTCTCCTCTCCTTAATTCTTGTGTCCCAACTCAATGATGCGAATATAAAAAAACGGAGGAAGTTTTAATTTATACTTCATCCGTTCTTTAATAAGTGGAACATAGAGAAAGTGGGAAGAAACCAAGGAGTCTAGAGAGAGAAAGTGGGGACCATAATTAAGAGATGAGAAGTTAACTTAATTAAGATAAAATATAACACTAAACATGTTAATAATCAAGTAATGAACCTCCCACGCAAGAGGCAACTGCCAACCCGCAACCCCCACCACCACTGACTGCCACCCTCAGAAGTCCCCCCACAACCACCGCAAACAACCCCAACTCCACCAGAAACCACCGCAAACAAACCCAACTCCACCAAAAGCCACCGCAAACAACCCCAACTCCACCAAAAACCACCGCAAACAACCCCAACTCCATCGAAAATCACCGCAAACAACGCCTAAGCCACCGAAAGCCACCACAAACAACGCATAAGCCACCGAAAATTACCGCAAACAACACCAAAGCCACCGAAAACCACCAAAAATGCCTAAGCGAAGGAAAATCACCAAAACAACCTTGAAGCCACTAAAAAGAGCCCGCAAACCACCCTAAGCCACCAAAAACCACCCAATTGTCATGGATCTATAATCTAGGGTTACCATTCTTCAAAGAGAAGAAAATCTGAAAAGAGGAGTTCGAAAATGCAAGAGATCGAAGACGAGAGGTCGAGAAAAAGAAGAATGGAAAAAAAGGAGGCCGGAAAAGAGAAAGAAGGAGCTTCGCAGAGGGAGAAAGGCTGGTGGTTGGGTGGGTGGTGGTGGTTCTCTGTGGCTGGGAGTGGGGAGGAGAGAGAGTGGTTGAGGTGTTAAGTGAGGGAGTGGGGGAAGTTAATTAAGTTTAGGTTAGGGTGGAAAATCAAGTAATTAGGTATGTTTAATTTGGTTGAGTAAGGGTATTTATGTAACTTTGTCTTGTAAAATTTTCCATTTATAGAAGTGTGTCACTTATTGTGACATTTCCTAAATAGGAAAGTGTGTCACTTATTAAGGGTCGGAGGAAGTATTTACTAATGCAATTTAATTGAATAGATAGAAAATAATTATATTGGATAAAGAGATGGAAAAAATAATGTGACCCATCTAATAAGATACACTACCTTCGTATCACAAATATTGCAACGATTTGACACTTTCTATTCACACTTTATGTCAACTCGTTGCAATCTTTACGATACGGAGGAAGTATAATATTTCTTGCATAAATTAAAATATTTAGTTTCTTCATAAGAGTTGTATCAAACTTCTTAAAGTTGTTGGAAAATATTTTGTAGATATGTTGATCTTATCCTTGGGAATTGATTTATGACTATGAGAAGCTTTTTACATTAAAATATATAATTTTCACATCAAGGAATCTTCTTTCTCGTATTTTTTTGAAAATTTTATTTTAAAAAAAATATTCATATAAGATTTTTAATTATCTTTCAATGTCCTGTTTCCGAAAATTTACTAAACATGATATGATAGAAATATTTATGATCTCGTATTGAGAGTTACTCCCTCCGTTTTTTTTTTCAATATGTACATTTGCTTTTATGCGCATACCAAAGAAAAAGTGCAAAAGTAAGAGAGAAGGATAGTAAGGGCTTGTTTAGATTTACTGAAAATAATTGAACTGAACTGAACTGAGCTGAACTAATTGGAGCTGAACTGAATTGAATTGAATTGAATTCAATTAAATTGAATTTAATAAATATATAAATAATATTTAAACAATAATAATATGAATATTAAATAATAATTATAATGATAAGTAATGATAATGAATAATTATTAATGAATAATAATAACTGTATTTTGGATATTTTTAAATGATAATTATAAATAAATAATATCAATAATCATAAATCAATAATAATAATAATAATGATTAATGATTATAATCCTAATTAATAACAATTATTTTAGAGTCTTGGTATTAATATATTAATACATGATGATGAATATATAATAACAATAATATCTAAGAATTAAATTAATATTACTATTATAAAAATTATATTTAATTATATATTAATATTTAGTAATACAATAATAATTGGATCGGACAGTACAAAATTACATCATAAACCATTTTTACGTGATTTGATTGGATTATGCGCTGAAAACGCGGGTTTATTTGTGCTTTTAACCTAAATCCATGTTCCTCCCTAATGACAATACTAATAATAATGAAGAAAGCTATAATAAACAAAATAATATATAGATATAATAATAATAATAATACTTAATAATAATGATATAAAAATAAATAATAATAATGATATAAAAATAAATAATAATAATAATATAATAATAAGAGAAATTTGTAAAATAAATTAGACCAACATAATAATATTTAAGAAAATGGTTATAAAAGAATGGAGCTGAACTGAACTGAACTGAACTGAACTGATTAGAGCTGAACTGAACTAAACTGAACTGATTAGAGCTGAACTAAACTGAACTAAACTGAACTGAAATTATGCTGAAATGAACAGACCCTAAAAGTAAGGAAAAAGTGAAAAAGGTAGAGAGCAGGAAAGAAAAAGTAGGAGAGAAATGTAATAATTAGGTAGGTCAACTTTCCATTTACGGGAAAGGTAGAAGTGTACTAATTAAAAAAAACACCCCAAAATGAAAAAATGTACGTATTTGCCTTTCAAGATGTTGATGACTATTAAACTGTCTCCTTCAATCACTAAGTCTGTCTGAGGAAAGAACGTGGGATCTTGCCAAGCTGAGAGTTATTCTTCCAGACAACCTAATGGCAAAAGTACGGGGTATTCCTCTCTCGAAGAACCTAGATGAGGATACTCCAATTTGGGGTATGTCATCCCATGGTGATTTCACAGTCAAATCTGCCAACTGGTTTGGCTCACAATATCGATCCCGAAAACCCCTAAATGGGAGTTCAGAAGTATCTGGAAGTTGCAAATTCCACCTAAGCTACAGATTTTCGTTTGGTAAACTTTGAACAACGGAATTAGTGTTCGAGCATCTCTGCACAAGAGACATATAATCCCTTTTCAGAATTGTCCAGCTTGCAACTCCGATAGCCCGGAAACAATTGATCATCTTTTCCTGGCTTGTCCGAACATCTCTACCATATGGTCACTACCTCAAGTGAAAGAATGGTTAGGTTGCTCTATTAGTAGTCCTAATGTTCTAACCCTTTGTCGTCAACACTTAAGAGATAAGAGTATATCAGCTAAACTTTCTTTCTTACTTTGGAGTGTATGGAAGGAAAGAAACGATTTGATCTTCAGCAATACCAAGCTAAATATTTACAGGATCTTCCATCGTGCGAGAATTTACGCTTACGAATGGAGGGTTAGAACTCACTTTGATGTTTTCGCCTTGAACCCTTCCAATTACGATTCCCCCTTCCCCCCATCTATGCAAGCAACAACAATCTCACCCCATACAATTCAAGTAGCTTGGATACCTCCACCTCTTGGTACTATCAAGCTAAACTTCGACGGGTCGGTCAAAAACAACTCATCAGCTGCGGGTTATATCATTAGAGATCATGAGGGGAAGGTTTTAGCAGCAGAGGCTTTCAACCTAGGCCTATCGTCCGTCATGATTGCAGAAGCAACGGCTCTGCATAGGGGTGTTCTTCAAGCAGCTACTCTTCCATGTTCAAAGGTACTTGTCGAGGGTGACAACCTTCTTGTGATCAACGCAACAAATGGAAAATGTATCACTCCGTGGTAGATAGAAAACATCATCGAGGACACCAAAATCAGCCTAAGAGCGTTTCAAGAGTTCAAGGTTCAGCATGTCTACCGAGAAGCAAACCAAGCAGCCGACTGGATAGCTAATGCGGGTCATCTAGCTGTAGATTCTATTTGTATTACGAATTGGAATGGTTCCCAATTAGATAAAATCCTCTGTAATGATGTGTTAGGAATTCCCCTCGAGCGGAGGGTCTCGTAACCATCCTATCCTTTTCTCCTTACCTTTATAAAAAAAAAATCACTAAGTCTGTAATCTTCATGTTCTTGGCCTCGAGAAGGCCATCACGGAGGGCAGGTTCTTCAGCTATGAGAGGAGATGATTTTCCTAAGTTGTAGGCCTTTGCTTTCAGTATCTTGCCTGAAGAGTACCTGAGTACAATGCCCGTTGCTGCCGAGTCTTGAGTAGAGGATCCATCAAAGTTTAATTTGATGAGCCTTGATGAAGAGGGGCCCAACAGACATGAACGGTGGTTTGAGGTTTGTTGATGGAGGGGGTAAAAATATGAGAGTTAGTGTCGGTGGAAAGGCGTAGATGTCATTCCAAGTACATATGCTTCGCCTTTAAAAACTATGGCGTTGCGTTCTTTCCATATGCTCTGGAGGATTAGGAGAAATTTTGCAACAATGTATTTTGGGTTGGCTCTAGTATTGTTAATTAGAGTAGGGAGTTCTGTTGTATTAATGGGACATGAAAGGAAGCTTGATGTGGCATGATCTTTCCAAAAGGCATTAGTATAAGGGCAGAGAAGGAAAAGATGGTTTATGTCTTCATTTGGAGTTTGACATATAGGACAATAGTTTGTAATTGGGATACTTCTTCTTTCTAAGTTGTTTCGAGTAGGAAGGCCATTGTGGAGTAGTTGCCATATAAAAACTTTGATCTTTGGGGAATTTCAGCTGTCCAAATCCAGTGAAAAGGCCATTTTGACGTACTGAACAAATAGTGATCGCGGGCTAGCCAGGTGGCTGATTTTACTGTAAATTTCCTGATAAGGTTAACCCCTAGCATAAGTCATCTTCCTGAGGCGTAGACGGAAGGGGAATGCCTTCGATTATGGAAACAATGTGAGGCGGGATCAAGTTATTGAGGAAGTTAGTGTTCCAGGTCATATCTGGTCAGATGGCATCTCGTACCTTGAGCTGAATATTCGGTATGGTAGAAGGGTCCAAATTTAAAATTTCAATCAGACTTTTGTTTGCACACCAATTGTCTAGCCAAAAGAATATGTCATTACCAGAACCAATTTTCCATCGGATTCGTTTGTGGATTAGGTCGCGTGTTTGAAGTATGGCTTTCCAAATTGGAGAGTCTTTGGGTTTGGACTTGTATTCAAAGAAGGAACAACTTTTGAGATGCTTCTGGTGCATAAGGGACGCCCATTTGTTAGTGGGGTTCGTTAGGATTTTCCATGCTAGTTTTGTAAGCATACCTTGGTTCATATGTTTGGTCTTTTGGAGACCTAATACCCTCCTAAGATTTTTGGTCTGTAAATTTTATCCCAGGATATGAGAGGGAGGCTATTTGTATCTTGTTTATTTTGTTTTCACAAGAAGTTGCGATTGATAGAATCTAATATATTGGCAATAGTTGTTGGAATTTTGGTTGTGGCCATGGTAAAATGGGGATGGCCTCGAGGTTGATTTGTATAAGGACTGTACGTCCTTCTTTTGACAAGAAAGAGTTTGTACGAGTTTACGTGTTTGTCAGTCCTAGTGATAAGTGCGTTAAAGTCTGTCAATGTGCTTTTATGGGTCGAGAAATATCGTCCTAGATATCTTCCTAAAGTTATTTTTCTTGATTTGCTGGTTATTAGTATATTCATCATTCCAGATTTTTGTTATATTCCTACTTAGAACAATGATTCATTTTGTTTATCTTATGACTATTATTTCACTAATTAATTTTTTTTTGCAATTATGAGTGATTGTATCTAAGTCTAATTAATACCCAATTGAAAGTATTGTTTTATTTGATAACATGGTTTCGTGTAATATATTTGGGTTTGATTTCTTTTAATGATTTCGCAATATCACTCTATCAAAAAATACTTTGTATATGGTTTTAATTATAAACTAGTATTTATGCCCAGGGATGCACTGGGGTTTATATGAATTATACTTTAGTTTGCAACTAAAATTTGGTGTAGAAGGATTTTAGTAAAAAGTTACAACTTAGTAGATTTATTCATAGAAGCAATTAAAAATTGTGACTTATTGTTTTTCATTGAAAACATAATTATTAAAAAGTTATAAATTAGTAGTTTTATTCATAGAAGCAATTAAAACATTGTAACTTATTGTTGATATCATTATAAGTATTGATAAAAGAAGCAACAATAATGTAGTGACACAATGGTTATAGCATTCATCTTCTATACTCGAGGTCGTGGAACAATTTGCACTTTTTCATGAGAATATCCTTGAAAATAAGGGAGAGTGACACGTGGCAGATTGCAACCTGTACTTACGCTTTTTAATATATATGTAGATTATATAAAAAGTTGGTAATGCCCATAAAATGATAATGCCCAATTGTAGTATTTCCCTTTCATTATTTTTTTTTATCTTTCACTCTTTTTTTCTTTTCTAAATCCATCTTTTTTTCATTACATAAAAGGCAATATTAAATTAGGCAGTTGTCATCTTTCATAACATAATATCATTTTCCTTTTTGGCTATACAATTATTATATACCCAATATTCTAATTTCCATATTTCGCATGCAATGAAACTTCTTCCCTAAAATACTGAAGTCGTATTATTGCGACATGTGGCATCTCACCTCTATGATTGACATGTGGAACATGGTCTTATATGATGATATTTGTCAACAAATTATTTTGCTTTTATATATATATATATATATATATATATATATATATATATATAATGGATACGGTGAAAACCACTCCCTAATTTGAAAACTGAAAACAAGAGATCTGGGCCGTTGGATCCTTACGCGCTAAAATGAACGGTGAGATCTGGACGAGATTGCACTTTGCTATTTTGAATTTATTTCATTACTGCAAAGCAACTGACTCTTTCTCTATCTTTCCTTTTCTCTCTGTCTCCCTCTCCTCTCTCTCTTTCCTTTTCGTATCTCTCTCTCTCTGTTTCTCTTCCTGGCGCGACCGTTTTTCTCTCGTTGAAGAATTTTATTGCTTATTTTCGGTAATTTTGATCTTCCATCGGTATGTATTTCTATTTTAGCTTTAATTTGTTGCTTTTTTTTTTCGAATTTGAGTTAAATTGAAGAAATTGCAACATCCTAGGGTTTTCGATTTCTTTTTAAGCATGTTCTATCGATTTTTAAGCTTTTTTCTATATTTGAAGAAGTTAGGGTGTTTTTCGCTTTCGATTTGTTGAAATTGTTAAATTACTTAGGGTTTGAGCCACTTTTGTTGAAGTTACGGTGTTTTAAGTTAGGTTTTATTGTATTTTAGATTGTTCTTCATGTTTCCTTCCTTGTTTTGTTGTTATTTGTTTTGTATTGCTGTAATTTCATCTAGATATGAAGATTTTGTTACTTCCTAGGGTTTTGTTTCTTTTTTCATTGTCTGATGTGATCGTTTTAAAGTTTTTTTCTTTATTTTTTGCTCGTTTTTGATCTATATTTGAAGATGTTAGTTCGATTAATATAATTTGTTTTGTTTTGGTTTATTTTGAGCTGGATATTAATTATTTTTTACATCTTAGGGTTTCGAATTTTGTTGATGTATGTTCTGATTACATTTTTAAGTTTTGAGTTTGATTAAGGTTAAGATATGTTGAAATTCTTGACCTAATTACTTTTTCAATTATTTTTCAGCTATGTTTTATGTTTTGAAGTTCTATGTGGTTGATTCTGAGTTAAATATCAAATAGCTTAATGATGTTGCATATCTTGTTGCTCTTTTCATTTGCTTCTCATGTGTGTAAACCACTTGTTAATGTACCTTTTTTTAGTGATATAGTTTATTTTCAGGTATGACAAGGTTATATATGTTAATTATTAAGGGGTACATATAGATTTTGAAGGTGTTTTTTTTTTTAAAAACTATTGTTAAAAAGGTTTCTATTACTTGTCTTACATTTAATATGAAATTTAAATCGAACTTGTGTTGTTCATTTGTGTTTATATCTTTTTGTTCTTCGTCTTGAATTGCTAAATGATGTGGTTCACCATTTTGTTGTTGAAGTCTTCACATCTAAGAATTGGTGTTTCCACCAGCGACATTCTTGTCATCAGTAGTGTCCTTGATGCACACACCAAAGGAAATCTCAAAGATATATGACGCATAATATTGACTGTGACAATTCTATTATTTCAATTGTTAGGTTGAATGATAATCTTTGTTTTACTTACCTGTTATAACATATTTGTTAAAGTAACCCTTAGTTCTTAAATGTATCCCTATCTTTCTTAAATGTAAACCATTTTTAAGTTGTTGTTGTTGTGTCAGTTGTACATATCTTCCAGTTGTTTTTTCTTTTTGTATTTGGTTTTTTGCATTATTTGTTATTGGTTGTTTTATTGTTTGGTTAATTTTGCAGGAACTCTATTGCTATGGTTCGTGTAAATAAGAAAATTAGTTTTGATATCCCTGGAGAAAATGTAGACAAGAATAATGCCAAGAAAGTTGGTAAGAAGAAAATAATGCCAAAGAAGAAACCTGTGAAAAAAAGATTATATTTGAAGTACAAAAAGAAGAGGATGAGACTGCTGTGAAGAAGGTAGCTGTTAGGAATTTTGGTGTTAGGAATAGAAAGGGACAGAAAGTAGTAAAGGAAGTGAATGAGAAAGAGGAAGATGAGGCTGAAGACAGGGGGTTAGTAGATGGGAAGGTAGGTGCTGGTGAATCAGAAGGGCAGGAGTAGGGATGTTAATGAGCTTAACATGTTCGCGAGCTGCTCGAGTTTGACTCGAAATTTTCACAAGCCGAGCATAGCCATGTTCGGCTCGAGAAGTTCGTGAGCAGGCTCGAAATATTATTTTAATTATATTTTTTAACATAGTGACCTCAAATATTAGTAGAATATTTTTAATAAGTCTAGGAAAAATAAATAAACTTATTTATAATATATTATTTTTTATAAATATACTTTATTTTGTTATAATTTTTGAACCCAAGTCTAGTTTTGTGTAACTTGGACTTGATAATGTAAGCGCGAAAAAGGTCGAGATTCGGCTCGAGCTCGAGCAAAATATAACGAGCCAAGCTTGAGCGACCCCAAGCTCGGGCTCGGCTCGGCTCATTAACACCCCTAGGCAGGAGAATGATCTAGTTGGGAAATCATCTGAAGAAAGGAAATCTGTTTCTAGTCCAAAGGTTGCTGTTAGGAGAAAAAGGGCTCAGAAAGTGTTAGAGGAAGTGAATGAGAAAGAGGAGCAAGAGGAACAACAGGTCGAGGACAGGGGACAAGGAGACAGGATTGGAGATATCACTGCTTTAGAAGGACATGAGACCAATTTGAAACGGGGTACTAAGAGGAAAGGTCCTGTAAAAAGGAAACAAGCACAGAAAAAAGTTGCCAGTGTGAGTGGTAATGAGTAACAGGAAGATAATGATGATGAGGAGATGAATTTAGAAGCAAATGCACAGAACAAAAAATCTCCAAAGAAAAAGAAAGGTAATCTGAGTTCCTAATTTAGGTAGTTACCTTGATATTCTAATATTCTCCCTTTCTTTGTCTTAAATATAAATTTTTTTTGTCAATGCAGGTAGCAGAAAGGAGATGGAAGAAAGTGATCTTGAGGAGAGTGATCATGAACACAGTGATAATCAGCCAAATCAAGAAGAATTGGATGAAGAGTTTCATGACGATGAAGATGAAGCATGCAAGTCTCCTTCGAAGAAAAGAATAAAAGGAAAAATGGTCATGGCTGTTAAAGTTAAGAAGTCAAAAGCAATTACCGGTGCTACACCATTACGACTGATGGATTCTAGTTTTGGGAATTTGCATGACATTGGAAGGCAAGCAATGTTATTAACATTATCTAGATCTCTTTTTTAATGTGTATCTTTTTCAAGAAATTTTATTATTTGTATTTGGACAATAATATAAGCCATTTAATTGTTTTGTTGACAAATTTTTATGCATTATTGATTTGCCAATTTTGTATGAGGCTTGTTTCTCAAATTGCAATCCATTTATATTTTGTTTTGTTTTCAAGAGAGTATATTCTACTTTTTAATCAACGCAGGTACATATAACATTACAATAGGTATATATAGATTTTAAAGTGGTACATTTTAGAACTTTTTAATGTAGTTCAAAAAGTATAAATGTATCACTTATAGTTTCATATGTATTATTTTATTTATTAGATGATGTTTTATCTTCTTAGTGTAAATTTTGTATGCTTTACACTTATAATATTCGAAGTCTGAAAAAAATTGAAGACTAAATAGAAATTTTCCATGCTTTATCTATTTTATTTCATATAGTTAAAAAGGGATACATTTAGTTTAAAAGGGGGTATAATTACTTAAGAAAGGGTTTCATTAAAAGTCCAACTATGAGCATAAGGAGTAAATATATTTGGGATCTTGTGTTAAAGTAATTTGATTTACATGAATTAAGTTTGGCCTACTTTGGAGTTTGACTCCTACTCTAAACATTCAAAGTAATTTCGTGTAGATGAATTTTATTATTTCTATTTGAACAATAATATAGGCCATTTAATAGTTTTGTTGACAATTTTTTATGCATTATTGATTTGTCCATTTTGTATGATGCTTGTTTCTCAAATTGCAATTCATTTATGTTTTGTTTTGTTTTTAAGAGAGTAAATTCTACTTTTGAATCAAAACAGGTACATATGACATTACAATAGGTATATATAGATTTGAAAGTGGTAGACTTTAGAACTTTTTAATGTAGTTCAAAAGTATAAATGTATCACTTTTAGTTTTATATATGTATTGTTTTATTGTTAGATGTTGTTTTATTTTCTTAGTATAAATTTTGTATGCTTTATACTTATAATATTCAATGTCTAAAAAAATTAAAGACTAAGTAGAAATTTTCTATTTTTTCTATTTTATTTCATATAGTTAAAAAGGGATACATTTAGTTTATAAGGGGATATAGTTACTTAAGAAAGGGTTTCATTTAAATAGAAGAGTCCAACTATGAGCATAAGGAGTAAAAATACTTGGGATCTTCTGTTAAAGTAATATCATTTACATGAATTAAGTTTGGCCTACTTTGGAGTTTGACTCCTACTTTAAACATTCAAATTAATTTCAAGTAGATGAATTATTATTTCTATTTGAACAATAATATAAGTCATTTATTAGTTTTTTTTACAATTTTTTATGCATTATTGATTTGTCCATTTTTAATGATGCTTGTTTCTCAAATTGCAATCCATTTATGTTTTGTTTTGTTTTCAAGAGAGTACATTCTACTTTTTAATCAAAGCAAATACATATGACATTACAATAGGTCAATAGGTATATATAGACTTTAGAGTGGTACATTTTAGAGCTTTTTAATGTAGTTTAAAAAGTATAAATGTATCACTTTTAGTTTTATATGTATTGTATTATTCTTAGATGTTGTTTTATCTTCTTAGTACAAATTTTGTATGCTTTACACTTATAATATTCGATGTCTCATAAAAAATTGGAGACTAAGTAGAAATTTTCTATTTTTTTTCTATTTTATTTCATATAGTTAAAAAGGGATATATTTAGTTTATAAGGGGATACAGTTACTTAAGAAAGGGTTTCATTTAGATAGAAGAGTCCAACTATGAGCATAAGGAGTAATAATACTTTGGATGTTCAGTTAAAGTAATTTGATTTACATGAAGTAAGTTTGGCCTACTTTGGAGTTTGACCCCTACTCTAAATATTCAAAGTACCCTTGGTTATATTGATGTACCCCTTTTTATTCCAAATGTACCCCTTTTTGAAATTGGTCCTTTGTGCTAGGGTTTTTATGTTATATGTATCCTTTTTCATTTTACAGGAATATAGAAACTCATTATAGGCCTAGTGTTGTTTATGAGCTATTGAGCTGGTGCAAGTTCTTAGTCCGACACAGAAAAATGAAGTGGAAGAAATTGGTTTCGGAGGTAGACTGTTACTGAGGTTGGGACATTTTTACCGTGACATGGTCCCATGGTTGGTTAGTCATTTTAATGTTGATGGTCGTATTTTCTTGACTGATTTTGGGAAAAGTTTTAATATAGATGTTTTCGATGTTTTTGAGCTTCCTATGGGTGATAAAAAGGTAGTTGAAATTTAAAAATTAGGAAGGGATCTAATCCTGATCACCGTTATATGTTTGAATTGAGAAACTTTTTTGGTGCTAAGGGAAATGAATCTTTGGCTACCACTGCATTGTATGAAGCCACTATAGCTTTGAAAGATGGAGGATCTGATTTCAAAAGATTCTTTGTTCTCTATGTTTGTTCTGTATTTTTAAGTCCTACTTCGAATGGTACTCTTAATTTGTATTTGGCAAAACATTAGCTGATGTAGATTGTATTGTGAAGTATGATTGGTGCTCTTATGTATTGGACAATGTTTGTAAAGCAGCTACAAAATGTATAAAAGTGGAGGGAAAAGGCTGAAGTGATGTATTTTATTGTTAGAGATAGTTTATTTTCATAGGTTTATGTTCAAAGGTGAGAGAGTACCTATTCTTACCCCTCTTATCCAACATTGGACTAACGATGTTGTGAAAAAGAGGTTGAATGAGGAGAAGAAGGTTGGATTTGGTTTGTATAAGTTTGATCGAGAGAATATCCTATTTGTGATAATCGTGGGAAGATGGATAAGAAGAAAAGACAATCTACTGAAGTTCAACATGCTTTTACTTCAAGAATCGAACCTGCACATACGACATATAGTGAGCAGACCATTCATATTACTCTTCTAGAAGGCTTGCTTACTGATGAAGAAATATAGAGTAAAGCTAAAGATGTAAGTATTGTTTAATGTTTATTATTTGTATGTACTCCTTTATACTTGTATTTTCATCTTTATACTTTGTTGTATCTTTTATATTCATACTTTTTTAATTTTTAAACCTGAATTCATTTTCTTCCAGGATATTCAAGAGGCGATTCTCCTTCTTAAACGAGATACGGAACTAATCTCGTTAATTCACATGAACTATCTTCAAGCCATCAAAGATCAAATGATAGCTCATTTTGATTCAGACAAGAAGTCTGACTCACCAGTTGTTTCTCAAACTGATAAACTATTGTCTGGTCCTGCCACTCTTCAACATATCGATGATATTGTTGAAAAGTTTATTCAAATGAAGCATCTAGCAGACACAATGCCATCTTTTGAACTTCTTGATCTTGAAGGTACCCTAACTGCTTTGTTTTCCTTTATTTAATAAGTATAAAATAACTCTTAAGTTACTTGTTTTGCTTCTAGTTATGATCTTTTTGGTATACAGACCGTGATCAAGAACTTACAAATGACAAAGTGTTTAAGAAGGTTGTGGAAGATGCTTTCAACTATGCTGAATTAATGGCAACTGATGAATGACAAGCTGATGAAGCTAAAACTGATCAAGGGCAATCTGGTCAGGAGCGAAGTGATCAAGGGAGAATTGATCAAGTGCTTTTGAATCTGGCTACTGATGTTTCTGTTGTTATTGATATTGAAGAGTCCATTCTAGATTCTTTTAGTACTGTTGATAATGGTCCAAAAGATGTTGCATTTGATTTTATATCTGCATTTATGAGCAAGAATCGAGAAAAGATACGTAGCTTACCTCAACTACATCAAAAGGTTATGGACTATTGCCTTTTTGAACCCCCTGAGGGCCTGAAAGATTTTGAAGTTGGTTCGAAGTACGTTATACGATTATGTGCACTCCTATTTCTTTTTTATTTATATTATATCCCCTTAATTTTTTATTTTTTCACTTTTAGCAGGGCAGATTTATTTTCTAATGGTTTTATTCAACTTATTCCACGTACGTAGATGCAAAGCTTGATTGGATTTAAAAAAGTTGCTGCTTCAGTTATTCAAAGTTGGTCACTTTTGCTTAATCATTTAGAGAGAAAAAGTCAAGAAGCAGATTCAAGATTCTTTTTTGGAATAGACCATAGCGTAAGTGTTAGTTTTAAAAGTTTTTATATATGTTTATTATTGTTTTAACTAATATATGTTCTTTATTTAGATGCAATTTCAACTGATGGTTAAAGCCGAAGAAATGGCAGAGATGAAAAGGCGGGCGACACATATGCAGAACTCAATGAAACAATGAGTTCTTCTAAACGATATGCAGAATGATCTTGCCAAAGCTACAACAATAATATTTTTTTTTTGCTTGTATTTGTACATAGTTAAGCTTTAATATGATCCTTAACATATTAGATAACTAAAGACTTTAGATCGCTATTAGATAACTAAAATGTATAGGAAACTCTTAAAAGAACTAAAAAGATTCAATTAAAGGGATACTTTTCCAAGTTAAGAAGGAAGTAGGAGAGACTATTAGATAACTAAAGACTTTAGATCGCTAAATACACTGCCATTTTTTACTTCAATGTCATTACTAACTGGTGGCCTGAATATTCAGCCATAATTATATATTTCATTATATGTTAAATGACCATGAAACTTAAAAGCTGACATTTTAGTTTGAGCACGAGGAAAGTGTTGAAGTTTTTCCGTACTTTTTATGTAGGTGGAGGAGCTGAGTTCTATCTTTAAGTTTTTCAAGGCGCATCAACGGGTTAAGATTGCACGATTCTCTTTTGAAAATATTTCTTTTCAATGGCAAACTAAGACACCTAATGTTGATTGTGGTGTCTTTATGATGATTCACATGATATTTTTAGAGGGAAGGAATTCAAATGTGATTTGTCCCAAGTTTAATATTTTCATTTCTGTCCATTTTAAACTTTTAGTGTGTCTTTTTTTTGTTTTTCATCTTAAAAATCATTTTCATTCCCCCGTTATTCCTTTTTGTTGTTTATATTTAGGCTTTAAGAAGGCGTGTCTACCGAGCTTTGATTGGTGTTGTGATCGCGTTGAGTGATTTGAACGATTTGCTAGTTCTCGGAAGAATGACTAATTTCAAAGAAAGACTATTCTAAGTTCTATAATGAAGTTAAAAACAATAAAGCTATGGATAAACTAGCTAAAGCACAGAGGAAGAAATTACCAAGGTAATAAATAGTTTAATGTTTTTCGTGAATTTGTTTGTCAGTGGAAGTTAATAAATTTTGCTAGTGTTTGTTTCTAATATTATTTTTTAATCTTCTTTGCAGATTGGCATGAAGAATTTTCTTTGAATCCTTGAATTGTATAAACATTGTCTTTTGAAACTTTTGATTAAAGTGTGATGTACATAATTGGGGCATAGACAATTGATCATATTGAAGTATGAAGCAAATATCACAAACATTTTAATTGTACCACTTTTGTTTTAAATGTGATAAAATTTCTGTTTTCTGTATATCTATTTTTTTGTATTATTATAGTTGTCATCAAGCAATTTTGGTGACAGGTATTTTCATGGTAAAGTTTTAATCTTTTCACCCTTTTGTTTTATTTGGATGTCTGATCTTGTCACATAATTGATTTGTTCGTAAAAGCGGATGAAATTGGTTATAGATGGTTAAATGCAAGTTGGGTGATTTGGGATTTCTTGGTGAATTTGATGCATTGATGTGTTCTTTATGTGTTAAGTCGTCTATTTGTTCATGCTCGAGTATTATATTATATTTTTCTCACAACATTAACTCAACCGTAGCATAAGAGAAGACATAAAGCAACTCAAAATAAAAAAAAAAAGATCACCAACACCTAATTCAATATTGGCAGTAAGCCATTGTAACAACCCGGCCTCCCGAGCTGCTAGCTTAACATGCTTAGCAATCTCATACTTCAATGATCATGGAATCCATGATAATAAATAATACTCTAGATGAAACATGCAACGGAAACAACCTTAAATACACGATCCGAGACCTGTGGGTTATGGGCCCACAAAACAATTTCCTTTATATAATACTTCAATTACAGAGTCATTCGATCTCAATCCCAAAATAAAGGAATTAAATTAGAACATAACTCATTGTAACAAACTCCTCGTATCCAAACTTAAATCTCAGGACTTTAACCCATAATATACATCAGAATCATAACTTTGCTCTAGATTCGACTCCGAGCTTCCAACATTAACTCCTGCAAATAAGAAGGAATAGAAAACATAGAAAACATCCAAAATGAGTGGAAAACTCGTAACTCTTACTTCAGCCCGTTAAAAACATTTTCATTTCAAATCGTTTTATCACTTGGAAATCAATCTTCGTAAACGATAATCATTCTTGTAAATGTATACGACTGGCATAGCTTAATCCCCTTACATAAATCGCTGGCAAGTACAGGCTTTGGACACAATTTATTTTAGTTTATACTTCACTTATCACTTACACAATACGACCACACCGGTCCACACTATAACCATTTCAATTTATTATTTAGCTCCTCCACCTGTACCTTGCCCACTTTTCATTTCAGTTCACAAACTAGCCAGCCAAAACAAATAATATTCATAATCAACCAAAACACAGTTTCAATAACAACAACACATTCATATCTATGGCCATAGTACGAACTACTTCATCAAAATAGAAGTACAAAACACATGGGCATGAAATAGATTTTGCTGAACATAAAAGTTACCTTAACCGCTTAATCCTTTCTTAGATCGATATATGATACTTCGAGAACTCCGTAGTTCTATTGGATCTCTTGAAACCCATAATCAATGTCCCAAAACATTCACCTCATAACAAAAACAACAATAGATATCAATAACCATTGACTACTCTTCACTAGTTTCATACCTCGGTAAAATCAAACTTAATATGATTCCTATTACCTCTTAGTACTGAAATAAATATGTCTCACCACTGTAACCTTCCTACAGCTTCCCCTGAGTAAGTAAGGTGCTAAGGATTAGATTAAACAAGCTTTAGAACATGATTAGGTAAGCTAAACACAAGAGGGATGCAAAGCTGTACTTACAGCATCCTGTTTGATGTTTCTATGGAGTTTTCTATACCTTCCCAAGGCTTTAAGGCTTGAACAAAGGCTTGAACAGATAAATATGGATGTCTAGAAGAGATATATATAAGAAAAGGTAGGTGTTTTTGAATAAGAATTGGGTGAAAAGAACCGAAAACCCAAAGCTGCTATTTATAGCAGGTAAATGGCGGTACCAATAGGAGAGGGAAACCTCTTCTGGGTAAGGTCGGTTTCATAGATTTTCTGGGTGATTCTTGCTTGAGGTGTTAGCTTGATGTGCTGGCTTTCATGCATGAGAAGATCCATGGGAGATCGACACCCAAGTAGTTGCTAAGAAGCTTTCATTGAGGATAGGTCTGAACTGAAATTTCAGCTGGCCAGATTTTACTAACTAAGGAACTTACCATATTTAGCCACGTAATTCTTGGGAATAAATGACCATTCTAACCTTAAGACATCCCAAGCATGTCATATATCAAGTTTGGTTAGGTTCTAAGCTCGGATTCAACCCCGAAAGGCCCTTTAACTGGAAGTTCGTTGCTACCCGATAAAACGATCTCTATACGATTTTCACAATCTTAATGAATAAGGCTCTTAAGGACCTTCTAACTTATTTCTTGGCTTCCAAAACCTTCTTATCCAATAAGAATGGTAGATCTTACCCACTTTTGTCCTCATATGGAGTTGGACAATATTCTAATCTGCTTAAAGGGCTAAAACCAATTGAAACCTTAACACATCTAACAATCCAAGCAACTCTCTTCAACTGAAATACTTTAGAATCCTATTTAAATAACTTAATATAATTAGCTTTAAACTCAACCTGCTTAAAATTCAGGCTATTACAGCCATGATAGGGAGTGTGCTGGTAGTAACATATAACATTAGGTAGAGACAATAATATTAGATAATTAAAGATAACAACAGCAAGCCTGCAAAAAACTGCGACTCAATAATCATCAGATCATAGAGATTGATCAAGATAATGTAAGTTCTTTTAAATTGATGAAGCATATAGAAAATAATCACAGTTAGGCTATTCGTTCCTTTCACTCTTTTCACCTTGAAAGAAAACATTGCCAATTATGATAACATTGTGGTTATGGCTATGACCACAACTATAACTCTGTTCTAGACATCAATTTAGGTTTACCATCATAGCTATGACCATAACTTGAATTCAGGCACATCTTTTCCAGCAGCATCACTACCAGAAGGTTGTGATATTAGTGACATCCGATGTAAGTTCATTTCATGTCTGTCTTCACGTTTTGGTGCCAAAGAAAGTTACACTTGAAGGTCCTCAAAACATCCAACAGCAGCATCCATTACTATTGATCAAAAGCTGAAAGCTCAAGCCCTAATTTCCCATGAACTAACTCAGGAGACTTTAAATATTAATAATGGTAAAACACAAAGGTCTTTAGAATTAGTTGCTAAAAAAAACGCAAGTTACAATCATAACACAAAGAAACCCAAAGCATACAAAGCACAAAAGAAATAATACTAGAATTATTTGGCAATACGCCTTTATTACAATCATTTTGTGCGTTGTGCTTTGTTTTTGTCACCCTTTTTCCTGTGTCGTTCTTGTTGTCCAAAACAAGCCTTCATTATACACAAGTCAATCCTAGAAACAGTGTGAAGAAAATAATGAACTCAGGTAAAAACTAAGTCAGCATCAAAACATTAAATGCTACATTAAGATAATCAGGGGTACAATAAATAGAACAAAGGTTTCATTTTCTACTCCAATGTAATATTTGTTCAGATCAAATATACATTGATATTACCTCATTGCAAGTTTTTCTCGGGACAATTACGGATATCATGTGTTGAAAGTTTTCCACATGTTCTACAAAGTCTTTCTTTTTTGCCTTGTGTCTCAATAGCTATCCCGTTGTAAGTATTCTTTCTCTTTCTCGTGCCACTGCCCTTGTTTGATGATTTGTTTGGAGTAAGAATTTCATCAGATCTACATTTGAGCCAACTAACAATTCAATGTGTTTATCTCTTGTTTCTCCTGGGGGTTACTCATTAGTTGGTTTTTCTGATTTTATTTGCTGCTTAAATTCACTTAATCTTTGCAATAACAACTCAAGATGTTCATTGTTATTTTCTACAACAGTTTCACATGAGAAAAACTTGGACCACACATCACCCACAATTCTTTTCTTATTATCTTTCTCAATGTTTTCCCTTTTCCCACAAAACTGGAACATAGGTTTTTTTTGTAGCATCTTTGGTCCAACGATGCAGAATGTATTATTTAGGTATTTCCATCAAAAAATTTCCCTTCATGACAAAAAGAACATGGCAACATAATAAACCCATTGATTCAAACATCCTACATGAGCACATGCTATTATGGAAATTGACATTAAAGGATGCATGATAGGTCTTCTTCTTTGTACTATCCACAATCTCATACTCCTCAACCCCTTCTTTAATGACTAGCTTGTAAACTCCACAGTTGTAAATTGCATTTTGAAACTCATGTTGAAATCTGTAAAACAAGTTGTGTGTGTGTAGACAAGAGATGCATGTTTTTCTAAGGGAAGAGGGGAAGTAAGAAGAGGCATAGAATTCCTTGCTTCTGAGTTTAATTTATCTTGAGTATGTCTTTGAGCATCCATAGCAGATTCAATATGAAACGATAACTTAATTAGAAGTAGTTTTGCATTTGTGAATTGTGTGAATAAGTTATATTCAGATTCCGTAATTTGAGTAGAGCGTAAGATACCACCCAAGAAAACATAACGAAAGTAGGAGGGAATCCACACGTGTCTTGTGTCATACATATGAACAAACCATTTATGTATTTGTAACTCAAATTCTGACATTACACCATGCCATGCTTCATCAAATTATTGTGGTTCTAGGTCTCTATTCAAACAACAACACTCAACCTTTTCAGAAAACAGTTTGACACAAATCAGGCCCTACCTTTGTAGAAACTTTTTTCATTACATGACACATACAAAGTCTATGTATTGTCACATCCAAAAATTGCATTATAAATACTTTGATTGCTGGATCTTGATCTGATATGATGCATTTAGGCCTACAATTTCCCATAGATTTCAAAAAAAACTTCAAACAACCAAACAAATGATTCTATATCTTCTTTTGCAATTAACACCATCCCAAAAGTAACACATTTTCCATGATGATCTACACCAGTGAAAGGGGCAAGTACCAAAATATATTTGCTTGTTTCAAATGTTGTATCAAATGAGAGCATGTCACCAAAAAGAGCATAATTTTTCCTAATTGCGTCAGCTCAAAACACCATCGTCAAATGACGTTTTTCTAAACAATAATCAAAGAAAAATCCACCGCCACTACTTCTCACTTTTTCTTTGAAATTGCCTATCAACATCCTCAAGGTAAGTTTTCGAGAATTTGTTAGAAAATGCTTTTTGGAGTATCAAATAAATGGTTATGGGAATCATGTAGAAGGTAGATCATAAATTTTCCATCTGCGCGCTTTCTAAAACCTATATTAGCTTGACAACCCCCTCAATTTATTTTCCTTTTTCTACCCTAAAAGCTTGATTTCTTATCCATGTTGCTCACTTTTTTGCTCATTCCATCTTCATTGAATCCTTGTTTATTACAATACATGTATTTTAAATAAATGACACCATCTTTATCTTTTTTTTTTCTGTTCCCAATCTTTCTACAAAACCACAAAATCGAGCATAAGTTTTATAAAATTGAATACCTTCTGCTAAAGTTTCGAAAGGCATACCCACTGCTGGTTTTAACTCAGGTGAACAATATGAAATCCATTCTTTCGTTCCTCTTGGTGTATAACAAGCATGTGGAGTATATGTTTGTGTTGTTGTGTCATGAGTAGAAGATGTAGCTTCTGTAATTTTCTCGATAACTGGTGTACTAACAGTTACAACAACATGAGCAGCTTTTCTAGATGTTGTTGGTCCATATACTAGTCATAGAATGGAGGAAAAGATAAGTTAGAAGTGTTGCATAGTATTTCATAAAAGGGGTACAATGTGTCAAAAACAGGTACATGGTAAAATTATTGAAATCATGAAGAAAACAAGTATTATTATAACAACATTTCAGCTATAAATCAACTACTTTAGAATTCTCAATTAAAATATTGCAGCTAACAAGTATAACTCATGAAAGAAAAGTTACAAAAGATTTTTGAGAATCGCAAGTTACGGTTTATGATTTAAACGCTAGATTAACTGAAGTACTTCAAAAACAAGACCTTGTAGATGATTACAAGCTAACAACCTGCTATTTAAAAAGTTTTCAATTAGAAATGATATAGTAATCGAGATTTAGGGTTTTTCAAACGAAAAACTCAGAATATGAACTGGTAGATGAAATTTCGAACCAAAAGAATGGTGTTACCTCGCTAATAGGATGTTGATGTTTGTTGGTGTTGAAATTTGACCTTTTTGTATCTTGTTTATGCTAAAAATTGTGTCTTTTGTGTCGATATGCAGTGTTTCATGATTTCCGCCATAAAAGAGGATCAGAGCTAAGCTTCTTGTTTTGTCGGGGATGAGTTTTTTGGGGATCAGTTTCCTCTTTGTTTTCCGTGTTTAATGATGGGGGTGATGCAATTGTTTTTTCACCATCAGATGTAATCGCGCCCAGATCTCTTGTTTTCAGTTTTCAATTTAAGCCATATATATATATATATATATGTTTTCGCTTGAAAACCAAGTAAAGAGGTACATGTTAACATAAAGGGGTACGTGTGCATTCATTAATGATATTTTTGTAAATACCGACAACTTTGATGTTAGCACCACAACTTTAATGTTAGAAGCATGCGTACCCTTAAATCGTAATATGTACCCTTCTAAATCTTATATGTACCCCTTTTCCAGTCAGGATTGTTAGTTTTCACTTTTCAGCAAAGTATAGGTTTTTAGAAGAACCCGACTCTATATATACATAGTTCTTATAATTCTCACTAATACATTATATTAATAATAGTTATATCGGATCTCGTTAGATATGTAAATGTGTATATTCAAAACATCAACTTCTTATAATTCTTATTAACAAGAATAATAATTAATGATTAAAGTTGTACATTAGACACCGTGTAAAAAACAAATGGGAAATCTATATTTGGACGGAGGGTGTTAAGAACTGGAGAGCAATATGAAACTGAATAATAAACTTGTATTGACTTGTTATTAATGATTAGGGTAAAACCCTATATATATAGTACAAGGACTTGAAAAATCACCTAACCCTAGAATATTAAACAATATACTTACCTAATAACATAAGATAATTTATTATTCTAAAACTCTAACGTGATATACTTTCCTATCTCTCTCCTTATCTCTAATAGAGGGAATGTTAACTCTAGATATATTGTCCTACACAAGTCTTTGTTATAATATTCATGAGTTTGTAAGGTAGATTTATCTTCCATTCCATATTTATGAGTTCCAAATATACTTTAGAATTTTTGTGAATAACATATTATAACACACTATGTAATGTTTTACTCAATTATACTATATGCAATAGTATATACTGAAAAAATAATTTTTTCGGCCAAAATGATTGGTTTTTGCTTCAAATTGAACAAAAGAAATGGTTGACTTGGGTTTTATACAAGATCAAATACTCTAAAAGTATCGAGATTCGAGCATGTACAATTTTGCCTATCGACACGTTTATAACCAGAAGTAATTTTTAGAAGGGAAGTAATATCCTACATTTATAGTAATCTCCAATCTATGTTGATATAAGAAGACTTTACAAACAATCCGAAAATCTGTGACATATCTTGTAGCAGTCTAACACCTTTTCAGCAGCATCATTTAGAAAACCTAGGACAACACACACCATAATTAGTACTATTAGAACATTGATAATGAAAGTCCTTGAAGGATAAACAATTACAGTTTTACTTAGGAAGTCAGGTCCATATTTAAACACAACAATGTCTTTGGATAAGCATGGGTAATGAAGTAAATGAAAGACGAAAAAGGGACCATCCACTGAAATACAACATTGGATAGTGAAACAGATGAGCAAAAAAAGTTGCTTTTATACAAGCAAGAATTTCCATTGATATAACAAAGGTAGAAAGTCTAATATGGACCCGGTCTATACTAAACTTATTATAGACCAGGACTAGGTCTCAAAAGTTAAGGTTTTTTTTAGCAAAAGTTCAATTTTTGCTGACCAAAAGTTAATGTTTCTTTACCAAAAGTTAAGATTTTTTAATTAAAAGTTAAGTTTTTATAGTCAAAAGTTACGTGTTATGAATGAAAAGTTAGGTTTTTTTTGGCAAAAGTTAAGGTTTTGTAATCAAAAGTTAAGTGTTATGAATGAAAAGTTAAGGTTTCTTTAACAAAAGTTAAGATTTTGTAATTAAAAGTTAAGGTTTTGTAATCAAAAGTTAAGTGTTGTGAATGAAAAGTTAAGGTTTTTTTTAGCAAAAGTTAAGATTTTGTAATTAAAAGTTAAGGTTTAACAATCAAAAGTTAATGTTTTATGCCAAATTTTATCTTTTTTCCTTCATCTTCTTAAAGTTAATATCTCAAATATAAGCAAAATTTTAAATCCCTAGGGCCAATGAAAGATATCAGTAAACTCAAATATAAGCACCATTTTTAATCCTTCACGCAAATGAAAAATATCAGTAAGCTAACTTGATTTCATATCAAATGTGAAATTAATCTATTAGCTAACTTGATTTTGATCATCTTAAACATTTAAAGGCACCAACAGAAACGAAGTCCAAATTCCGTGAATCATGCACGACGATGAGCATAGAATCAGGCAAAGCTTTAAGCGAATTATCATTGGCAATCAAGAGAATGACTCAACCTTCCAAGGCAAAACTCCAAAAACAGCATAGATTCACTGGTTATTTATTCACTTTAATATAATCTAATTCTTTCAATCCAAACCCTCAAGTAAACCCAACAATTTAAATTCCTAAAATCCAGATCAGTTTGTTTAATCAAAACAGATAAAAAAATAAAGGCAAACCTTAGCGTAAATTCGAGCTTGTTTACGGCACTTCGAAGTGTTTGCTGCTGCTGCATCCTTCTCCGATCATCTATTTCACCTCGGCGGCGAAAATCTCTAGTCATCGGTAGATGTAATCGAATTCCGGCGAATTTGGAGTAGAGAGGAAGTGGAAGAGAGGAGAGAGAAAGTTGGGGGAGTAAGGGAAAGTGAAGTGAAGATTGAGTGAAGGACGATGGGCAAATGGCGGGTAAGCAGGAGGAGCTTCATTGACCAGATTTTGTGAAGAAAGTGATCGGGTCTACACTATTTCTAGTGTGGACTAGGTCCACCCAAGAGTTTCTCCAACAAAGGAGTCCTTGGTAACAGATTCAACAAACAAAATATTTATCAAAAAACAAACAAAAAGATTTAAGTTTAAGAAAACTATAGGACCTAGCATTTACTCATGTAAAATTGTCACTAGTGCGGAGATACATTCATAAGAAATGCCAAATAGAAAGGCACTCACTTCGTTTTATGGTTCATTTTGAAGTAATTCAGGAGCCATCAATTCAGGCTGATGTAACAAAAATAAATGTGTTATTAGCATAGTATAGAATAGAAACATGGAAAGCTCGAGTTCGACACTGAGATTCAATATAATTACAGATCCAGCAGTTGATTTAGATGATAAAAAGGTATCACGCTTCAGTCTTGACAATCCGAAATCATGGGCCTATGGTGACAAATTATTGTTAGCAAAGTGACCATAGTTGTACATCATAGAAGCAATTGCAGTTTTCGGAAGCTTCCTAGAAAGGAATGGAACTTTTCAAGACAGTGAGTGAACACAACTAGAGGAAATTCTCATAATATTCCACATGAACTTCTGTCTAACTTACTTTCTCTTCTCGCTAATACTAACCAACTAATTATGCATGCATAACCTACACTGCCCTTCCCCATCAGTCAAGTTCATACAACTAGTTGAGTGGTCAAGTCCATTTATTAACACCACCATATCAGCAGTTCAGTGCAAACTGCTCTACTGACATCTAAATAATGGTTACTGCATACACTACCCCTCCCCATTAAGCTGAGTGATTAGTTTCCATTTGGTAATAACTAATAAGACCACAATATCATCAGTTCAGTGCAAGTATCGTTGATGTCATGGGAATAAACTCTCTTCTCAAATGAGAAGTGTTGAATTGACCCTAGTAAAAAGATAAATCGCGGTGAAACCATAACATAAAAATCGGGACCAAACTTTTTCCTTTTTATTCACGCAAGATTCACATACATATCACAAGTTTTATTTATCTACGCCAATCAGTCAAAAGCAATACGTTTTGAAACTAGAACATACTAAGAAGCAAGAACTAAGCACAAACATCCAATGTCTCTAACGAAGCTTCCAACAACAGAAATCGTATTCGAGTAATCATGACAATAAGTCAGAGTATAACATACACAAAAATCGAACACCAAACAGGAAATTTCAGCACTTCCTTTTCTTATGTGAGTTAATAAAGATTAATATCTACTACAATCAAAAGAATTCATATATGATACCATCTTGAATCTTGAAACTAAGAAGCCTCTGATCTTGGACGGAAAAGAGGATGCAGCTTGGGTTTTCGGACCTTGCATTGCAACAAAAAACAAGAGTTAATTAGAAAAAAGAAATTAAAAGAAGGAAAATGATTATTGATCAGACAATATAATATTTTTTGAATTACCGATGTTGCGATTTTTAGTATCATTCCTCCCGTGGACTACGCCCAACATAATAACCAACACAAAAAAACCTCGCGCCCCCCATTTTTCGGCTTCTGCCAACCAGTTTGACGAATCCGCTACCGGAGTTTGTAACTCATTAATTTCTTCCTCCGGAGTTTGCACCACATGTTCAGGCGGAGAAGTGACCACCCGCATCCCAATAGGAACAGAGACTGAAAGTGAATTAGAATTTGGAACTCTGACGTTCAGTGTGTTACCAGTTACAGCACAATCTCCAAACATTTTTGCATTGAATTGCCCAGATTCGACAAAAAATCCTTTCAAGGCAGCTAAAATACAAATGACACGATAAGTTTCATGAATGAACTTTTCATCAATCATGAGAACAATAGCAGTATTTAGTACATCCGACAAATCAAGAACGTCGAAAATATTTGATATATTCTTGAAGTCAAATGATAATGGAAATTGATGCCCTATATCTTCATTGAAGCAGTGAAATGAAGATCCTTCCAATCTTCCTCTTATCGCTCCTCGCTCGTTTGCAGGCATGTCAATTGCAAACACAAACTTCATTGTAATACCAGCGATGCGATAGTTTTCAAAGATAGGTTCGAATTGTTGAAGAGTATGGAGATATTCAATCTTATTGTTCATTACTAGGGAAAATTGATCTCCAGTAGCCATGAATTTAATTGACGGTGTAGAAAAAAAGCGTCAACTTAGATTAGTTTTTGTAGTTTAGTTTTTTTGACTTTATGTTTTTGGAGGCAATAACCTGGTGGGTTTTATACAACTACTAGTATAACACCCGTACGCACGGCTGTATTAGAAGTAATATTGAAAATTAAGTCAAACATATTAAAATTTTTCTACTTGCGACTAGGGGTGTTAATGAGCCGAGCCGAGCCGAACCCGAATACTGACAAGCTCGGCTCGATCTCGTGAGACTCTACTCGCCACTCGACTCGAGCTCGTGGCTCGTCGAGCCTTGATACTTGAGCTCGGCTCGAGCTCGTAAGACTCTACTCGCGGCTCGGCTCGAGTTCGTGGCTCGTCAAGCCTTGATATCTCGAGCTCGTGGCTCAAGCTCATGGCTCGTTTCTTACGCACTCACCCATCATATGATTTTATAACTTGATTTCCCTCTTAATATTGCTAAGATTTCGATGTGGGACTCCATAGTTTGATGAAGAAAAACAAACTCATTTAACTCATTTTATAACTTGGTTTCCCTCTTAGCATTGCTAAGATTTCGATGTGGGACTACATAGTTTGATGAAGACAAACTCATCAAACCCATGTTATGGGACTCCATGTTTCTTTTAACTTATCTAACATATGCTTTTATAACTTGGTTTCCCTTTTAGCATTGCTAAAATTTCGGCGTGGGACTAAATGTTTTGTTAAAGAAAAAGAATCACTCGACATATGTTTTTATAATTTTGTTTCTTTCTTAACTTCACTATAATTTTAATGTGGGACGTATTAAATAATACTTCCAGCCTTGTAACAATAAAACTCTAAGTGCGTTTAAATAATTATTATAAAATAATCAAATACTTTAAAATACTTTATTCCTTTTGTAAAGGAAATTGAGTATAAATTTTGTATACCATCCAATGAGGTACAAAATCAAGCTCTAAGTTGAGGAAATAAAGGAGTAGTAGCTATTTATAAAGAAATAAGGTTGGTGCTTGTTTTCTTAGCCAATGTGGGACTTTAATTCTAAGAGAATAGTGAACACTTTGGTAAATATATGATAGAAAAATAATTTGAGCCGCTCATGAGCTTTTCGAGCCGAGCTTAGTCTGGCTCATGTATCGTCTCCTTAAAACTCGAGCCGAGCCCGAGCTCCAGTCGAGCCCCACCGAGCCGAGCTTTGACCGAGCCGAATTCGAATAGTTCGCGAGCAGACTCGGCTCATTAATACCCCTACTTGCGACTTTTAAAATTGATATATATTCTTATAATTAATTGTACCTTCGCAAGAAAACAAATAAATTAACTATATCGTATCATTAGCAAAATATAGCAATTTTCACATTGCTCATATTATACGGTATACTGTTAAATTTTGAACTTTCCATCTGTGTAGATAACTCAGATACTTACCAAGGTAGCAAAACTACTTATCGTTTTACTTCTTTTGTTACCAAGATTAATGAAAACTAAAAAAACTAATCAAATTATTACACCTTGAAAAATAGTTCTCATCGTCTAACTTATTGTATCTATGAGCTAAATTTATCACAAAAAATAAGTAAAAACAATAGAACTTGAAGCCTATACTATCTACAATTGGTGACTTAGCTAATTTTTCTGGGAGTTTCTCCCAAAACCCAAGTACATTTACATGCATCATTTTGTGGAAGTCGAAATATCTCTCATCAATTTGCTTAGATGTTTACTCTTATCCCACTCTTCATAGCAAAAATAAAAAGCTGATTCGTGATCATACACTCAACCTGTTGGATAATTTAGAGTATTTGGTTGATTAAATTCATGTAACGTTAACTTGAACTACTTGGTTATGGTGTCGCTGTTCAAGTTGCGTTAGTATGCACATTGGTGTTTGTTGTTTAGTAAACATGTAACGTTGAAGTATTGGAATGAGAACACAAGCCAAAGCAAACGGAAGCGGAGGAGCAGCATGTGCTCGCGACTCGCGACGCTCGTCGATGCTCCTGTTTTGCGGTTTCGCCTTTTGAGCGGTTATTGGCCGTTTTGTTTGTTTTGACATGCATATATGTGATGTTTATCACAGATGAATGGACATAAGAAGTTTATATTCTCTCTAAAAAGCACTCTCTCCAAAAAGTTCTCTCATATTGATCATCAAAGCAAAATTGCAAACACATTTGTTCTCATTTGGTGAATCTCATACGAGCGTGATATTCACTGTTTTCTTCTTTGTATCTCGGAGGTGAATTCCGTGCAACCCGTGCTTCGTATAGGGTCGGAATATCGCTTTGGGAAAGTGTTCCCAAACACGCCTAGAAGATCTTTTGTTCGTTGTTGTTATCATTGTGTTCATCTTGTTTACCCGATATCAAGTTCTAACAATCCAAAAGCGATATTAATTTAAAATGGATACACTTCGTGAGATGACAGCGAATTTCCACAACCTTGACAAGTTTGAAGGTGTGGGTTTCCGTAGATAGCAAAAGAAGATGCACTTTCTTCTTACCTCTTTGGCGGTGGTGTACGTTCTCACATCCACGAAGCCTATTGAAGTGGATGATGAGACTATCGAGGCTTTGAGGAAGAGGAAGAAGTGGGAGAACGACGACTACATATGTCGTGGTCACATTCTCAAAGGTATGTCCGATGACTTGTTTGATATTTATCAATATTATGAATCCGCTAAAGTTCTTTGGGATGATTTAGAGTCTAAATACATGGACGAAGATGCTTCTAGTAAGAAATTCCTAGTTAGAAATTTTAATAACTTTAAGATGCTTGAGTTTAGGCCAATTATGGAACAATTCCATGAAGTCCAAAGAATTTTAGGAAGCTTTATACAACATGACATTAGTATGGATGAAACCTTTGCCGTTTCTTCAATAATCGACAAATTACCCTCCTCATGGAAAGATGTTAGAAATAGCTTGAAACATAGGAAGGATGAAATGACTATTGAACAACTGGGTGTTCATCTTCGTATTGAAGAAGGCATTCGGGTTCAAGATGGACAAAAGGAGGTAAATCCTAGTTTCTTCCATTATTAACATGGTGGAGGATGGAAAGTCTAACGACTCTAATTCTAAGAAGAGGGCACATAACTTCACCAAAGGGAACTATGGTAAGAAACCAAAGTTTGGTGGAGGAGGACAATAACGAGCTTGTTGGGAATGTGGAAAGCCCGGTCACTTCAAGAAGGATTGCACCATTTGGAAGAAAAAGATGAACAAGAATGGGCATGGTGGTGGGAAAGGCGAGTCTAGCCATACCCAACCCAAGCAAGGTACATGTGCACAAGTTTCACTTAATTCGGTTTTGAATTATGTGTGTACGATTTCTGAAATCTTTTGTGTACATGATGATTGTTCATGGTACATCGATTCGGGAGCTTCAAGGCATGTATGCAAGGAACAATCTCTCTTCAAGACCTTCAAGGAGGCGGATGAAGGAGAAGTTCTTTACATGGGAAATGATTCTACTGCTAAAGTCTTAGGAGTAAGACAAGTTGAGCTAGTTTTTAGTTCCGGAAAGTCTCTTGTTTTAAGTGATGTTGTATTTGCTCCGGACCTTAGAAAGAATCTAGTCTCGGGAGCTATCTTGAATCGAACAGGTTTTAAAATGGTCTTTGAGTCGGACAACTTTATTTTATCTAAAGGAGGGTCTTTTGTTGGTTTGGGTTATTTATGTAATGGTATGTTCAAGTTAAGTATTTCGAATACTTTGTTAAACAATTTTTGCGTTGTTAATGATAATTCTTCTCTTTGGCATTATCGGCTTGGTCATGTTTATTATAAAAAGTTATATTCCACGTCAAAGGATGATTTGATTCATAGTTTTGATCCAAGCATAGAGAAGTGTAGAACATGCATGCTTACAAAGATAACCAGAAATTGTTTCCCTAATAATGTGGAAAGAGATACTAGTTTGCTTGATTTGGTGCATAGTGACCTATGTGATTTCCATAGCACTCCTTCTTTAGGTAATAAGACGTATATCATAACATTTATAGATGATTATTCTAGGTATTGTTATGTTTATCTTCTATTCACTAAAGATGAAGCTCTAGATAAGTTTAAAATCTATAAAAACGAGGTTGAATTGCAACTAAATGACAAAATAAAACGGTTTAGAACCGATAGGGGTGGTGAATACCATGATCCTAGTTATTTCCAATCATTAGGAATCATAAATGAAAGAACCGTGGCTTATACACCACAACAAAATGGTATAGCGGAAAGAAAGAATAGAACTTTACAAGAAATGGTAAATTCTATGTTATCCTATTCGGGTTTGAGTAATGTATTTTGGGGTGAAGCGGTTTTAACGGCTTGTTATATTCTTAACCGCGTTCCTATGAAAAAGAACAAAGTTACACCCTATGAATTATGGTACAAAAGAAAACCAAATCTAAGTTACCTTAGAGTTTGGGGTTGTAGGGCAATTGTAAAAGTGTCGGAATCTAAACGTAAAAAGTTAGGTGAAAGGGGAGTTGAATGCATCTTTATAGGGTATGCTATTCATATCAAGGCCTATAGGTTCTATGTCATATAACAAAATGACGTTTGGTCAATTCACACTATTGTGGAGTCAAGAGATGCAATCTTTGATGAAAATCGATATTCATCAATTCCTAGACCAAAGGATGTAACTCCAAGTACCATTATTCAAGAAGTTGATCGGTATTTAAATGATCAAGAATTAGATGAACAAACTCTAGATGAGAATGTAGCATCGACTTCATCACAACCTAGGAGAAGTAATAGGGCAAGAAAGGAGAAATCTTTTGGTCCGGATTTTCATGTATATTTAGTTGAAGGATCTATAAGTTCTATATTGACTAAATTTTCATATGTGTTTAATGTGGAAGGTGATCCTTTGACTTATGATGAGGCCATGAGATCTCAAGATGCTCCTTTTTGGAAGGAAGCTATTGATGATGAGATGGATTCCATCATGGGGAATAACACATGGGTTTTGGCGGATTTGCCTCCCAAGTGTAAACCTATTGGGTGTAAATGGATTTTCAAGAAGAAAATGAAAATCGATGGAACTATTGATAAGTTCAAATCCTGGTTAGTGGCTCAAGGCTTTTCCCAAAAGCCGGGTATCGATTATTTTGATGCATATGCACCCGTTGCTAGAATCTCTACTATAAGGTTGTTGATTGCTCTTGCGGTTGTACATAACCTTGTGATCCATCAAATGGATGTTAAGACTGGATTATTAAATGAAGAGCTAGATGAGGAGGTTTACATGAGACAACCCGAAGGGTTTGTTGTGAAAGGTCAAGAAGGTAAAGTTTGCAAACTCGTTAGATCTTTGTATGGGCTAAAACAAGCACCCAAGCAATGGCATCAAAAGTTTGATGAGGTTGTGTTGTCTAACAGATTTAAGTTGAATAATTCGGACAAGTTCGTATATAGAAAATTTGATGACTTAGGTCATGGTGTTATGATTTGTCTATATGTAGATGACATGTTGATTTTTGGGACTGATTTGTCACAAGTTGAGTGGGCAAAGGCTTTCCTATCATCAATGTTCTCCATGAAAGATTTAGGAGAAGCGGATGTCATTCTAGGCATAAGAATTAAAAGAAGCAATGGTAAGTTAATTTTAGGGAAATTCCAAATGGTACCCTTGAAGAATTGGAAATTCCATTTGGTACCCAAAAAAAAAATTGTTCCAAACGGTACCACTAAACTTTTGTATAAGTTTAAACCATGACATTCCGTTAACTTTTCCGTTAACAAAGTTTCTTAACCTTCATTATTAATATAATTTGCTGTTAATTATATGATTAGTTTGCTAATTATGATTAATAATCAAAAAATACCCAAAAATACCAAAAAAATACCAAAAAAATTCAAAAAAATACAAAAATACCCAGCCCAGCCCCTCCAGCCACCCAAACCACCCCCAACCAACCCCCCACCAACACCCGACCCCACCTGCCCCGGAAACCCCCTTCCCCGACCCCACCCACCCCGGAAACCGCCCCCTCCCACCCACGAATTCCCCCACCCCAGTCGCGCCCCCCCTCCCCACCCACGAATTCCCCACCCCAGTCGCGCCCCCCTCCCCACCCACGAATTCCCCCACCCCAGTCGCGCCCCCTCCCCACCCACGAATTCCCCCACCCCAGTCGCCCCCCTCCCCACCCACGAATTCCCCCACCCAGCATACCCCACCCCCGTCGGACCCCCTCCAACGACGCCCCCCCACCCCAGTTCGACCAAACCCAGCCAACCCCCACCCCAATTCGACCCACCCGAACTACCCCCGCCACAGCAGCCGGCCCCCACCCCCCAAACCGCCAAGCTGCCTCCCCCAACCATTCCAGATTTTTTAAAGGCTGAGCAAAAGCACAATTTGGTCGCCGACGGTATATTAAATAACAAAGCCGAAAGCGGATTCGGAATTGTCTTTCATTCCAAGGCATAACTTATATCCATGCGCTTCATATTCGCCTGGAGTTCGCTCCCAGAAATATAGCCATCCCTACAAAAATTTTGTATTTTTTTGTATTTTTTTGTGGGTGTTTAATTGTGTAGTTTTTTGGTATTTTAATTAAGGTTTGATGGTTTAATTAAGGTTTATTTAAGGTTAGATTAGGCTTAGAACAAGGTTAGACAACCTTTTAACTGAAAAGTTAACGTAATGTCACGGTTTAGACTTATTCAAAAGTTTAGTGGTACCATTTGGAATAAACTTTTTTTTGGGTACCAAATGGAATTTCCAATTCTTCAATGGTACCATTTGGAATTTCCCTTAAATTTATCACAAACACACTACATTGAAAAGGTTCTTAAGAAGTTCAATGTTAGTGATTGCTCTTTTGTATCAACTCCTATGGATCCAAGTGAGAAATTAATGCCAAATGATGGTAGTGCGGTATCTCAACTTGAGTATGCACGGGTCATAGGTTGTTTGATGTATGCTATGACGAGTACTAGGCCGGATGTCGCATTTGCGGTAGGCAAGCTTAGTAGGTATACTAGTACCCCTAGTATGAAGCATTGGCATGCTATTCGTCGTGTCTTAAGGTATTTGGGGAAAACCAATAATTATGGTTTATCCTACAGTGGATAACCTTCGGTTTTAGAAGGTTATTCAGATGCAAGTTGGATCTCTAATAGAGAGGATCACTCTTCCACAAGTGGATTCGTTTTTCTACTTGGGGGAGGTGCTATCTCTTGGGCTTCTAAGAAACAAACTTGCATTGCGGACTCCTCAATGACTTCGGAGTTCATTTCTTTGTCCTCGGCTAGTAAAGAAGAGGAGTGGTTAAATAATCTCATGATTGAGATACCTTTGTTGCCAAAACCAATATCGCCCATAGCGATACATTTGTGATAATGATGCAGCTTTGGCAAGGGCATATAATCAAGTTTATAATGGTAAGTCAAGGCACATTGGTGTGCGGCATTACTATATTCAAGGACTTATCAAGGATAGTGTTATCATAGTTGACTATGTGCGGACTACGTATAATCTAGCGGATTGTTTCACTAAGGCCTTGGCTAGAGATACGGTGAAGAGGATGGCAATCAATCTTGGATTGGAGCCTTTAGTTAATCACGAGTGAGGGAATCTTAACTTAACGCCCAATAAGACGTTGGGTCTTAAGTTCAATAAGATTAATTCCTTCATTTGATGATTGAAGAACATTTGTAAGTATCCTCAAGTGTTGTTCTTGATTGACTATGATGTTGCAAAGAGGTTGTGAATCTTAATAGTTCTATTGTTATGCCTTGTCATAGTGGCATGTTTATTTAAGAGTTTTACCTATGTAAGTGTGAAGTTTAGCCGCTTCAAGTAGCTATAGGGGCATAGCTATGATACACTTATGAATGATACGGACACATGGCTTTAAGTGTCAAGTTTAATGAGTTAAAATAGTTAATTTTGTGTGTATGGTATCTTCAAGTTTTCCACTATGTATTGAGATTGGTTCAATCGCTTGCGACACCTTTCGGATACGGATACTTGGAATGTATATTATACTAGGTGGAAGTTTACGTCTTAGTACACTTTCATTGATGCATGAGATTGTTTGTTTTGATGATGTTTGGTGCTTACTATCTTTTAGAATACTCTAAATGGGGTTGTTGAATAATTTAGAGTATTTGGTTGATTATATTTATGTAACGTTAACTTGAACTACTTGGTTATGGTGTCGTTGTTCAAGTTACGTTAGTATGCACATTGGTGTTTGTGGTTTAGTAAACATGTAACGTTGAAGTATTGGAATGAGAACACGAGCCAAAGCAAACGGAAGCGGAGAAGCAGCATGTGCTCGCGACTCGCGAGGGCTGTCGCGACTCGCGACCGGCCACTGCTCGTCGATGCTCCTGTTTTGCGGTTTTGCCTTTTGAGCGGTTATTGGCCGTTTTCTTTGTTTTGACGTGCATATATGTGATGTTTATCACAAATGAATGGACATAAGAAGTTTATATTCTCACTAAAAAAAGTACTCCCTTCAAAAAGTTCTCTCATATTGATCATCAAAGCAAAATTGCAAACACATTTGTTCTCATTTGGTGAATCTCATACGAGCGTGATATTCACTGTTTTCTTATTTTATCTCGGAGGTGAATTCCATGCATCCCGTGGTTCGTATAGGGTCGGAATATCACTTTTGGGAAAGTGTTCCCAAACACGCCTAGAAGATCTTTTGTTCGTTGTTGTTATCATTGTGTTCATCTTGTTTACCCGGTATCAAGTTCTAACACAACCTCTTGAATTGCTTGCTTGGACACTGCTTTATGTATCCACCTTCATCAAACTACGTAATAAGAAATTCAGTTCAGTTCAGCTCCGCTCCAATAAATTTCGCTCAGTTCAGTTAAGTTAAGTTAGAATTTGTCGAAGCGAAAATGCCCTAAACTTGATAAAAAAAAATGCCCAACAAACTTACAAACCAACATTACATAGTTTCATTTCAATGTATTCAAAAATAAAAAAGGCTAACATATAATTTCCTTACACACATCCAAGTATACACTAGTGAATATATGGTAAGTTGGTGAGTAACTTTGATGGCATAGTTAACGAAATCTATTTTAAGAGCACATCAAATTCATCATAAACTGGCATGAGTACCTAAACTAAACCAATAGGCATAGAATATTAGTTGAAAGCCAATCTTAAGGCTAGACATCTAAATACTCCTAACAATTTGTACAAAGTACAAGTTCATAAAACATTGAGTGGGAGTATCAGATTCTAAAGTAAGATTCACTTAAAAAAAGTACCAAGATATTTAGCAAACCCAATCTTAAATAATTTTCAATCAAAAAGGCAGTTAACAATCAATAAAAAAGATGACAATTGAAACCATATTTTCAGAGGTGAACTGAATTATCAAGGATTACACAACTAATCAATATAAAGAGACCCCCTCAAAAAAAATCAATATAAAGAGAAACTAAAGCCAGATAAATAATCATAAAAATTAACTCAAGAGAACAAAAAGAGTAGATAATAAACTGTTACTTACCTTTGGAAATTTGTATGCTCCCCTAAATTGGTTAATCGAAAAATTGAACTCGGCTTCTCTCAGTGAATAAATATGTGATAGCTCATATCAAAAACTAACATCTCCAACTAAATTTTTTAATGAATTCCAATCAAAATATTATAAGAGTGTGCTCTAAGGCTCTAAAAGTACACCTACGATCGGGTCATACTCAAGTTTCCAGACGTAATTTATGAAACTGCGCAATATCATAAACCACATATTCAAAAATAAATCACACTACAATTGCTCTAATCACAATCTAGAAGTAATAGTAATTCATATAATAATCATGGTATAAACATGACTTTCAACCCTAAACCCATAGAATAAAAATCTACTCACTCATGGCTAAAGTAACAAAAGCAATAACTATTGAAAGATTCTTATTTTGAAACATCTAATAAAAGAGCGAAAAAATACTTGAAAGCAATAAAGAACAATTGAAGAAACAATTACCAAATGAAAGGAAAGGCAAGAGCTTGATTTAAACTGGAAAAAAATATCCCAAGTATGTAAATTAGATCTAGAGAGAAAACTAAGAGTTTAATGAACCTAAGATAAGCTAAAAGTTATGTTCCATCCAAAATTACATCTTATTTATAAATATAAGCTTAAACCTATTCAGTTTGGTTCCAATGAAAATTAATTTCAATTCTGTTCAGTTCATCTTGGCTTCATTAGTTTCAGTTTAATTCCGACAAGTTCAGTTCATTCCAGTCCAAAAGAGTATGGTCCTAGTCTTACATGCAAGCGATGCATACAGAAACATATTTATAGTAATGTGAAAAAGAAAAGGACCGTTTGTATTCATTTTTTCTTTATCTTCAAAAAGTTGACTTTTGAATTCAGGTTTTTATTATTTTATCAATGAGTGAAATTGTAACATTTCCTTTTTGGTACCCCGGCCTCTTCTTTTGAAGAATAGAAATAAAAACTCTATACCCTGTAAAATTTACTACCATTAGTTATTAATAGTATTTTACCGAGCTTGGACCAGATTTTTATTTTGGGACACCAAAAGATAGTTTTATAATGATTCCATGAAATGAAAATTAATTGTTTAACCATGTAAAAAACTTGTAAAAAACAAATCTCAGGGTCTGTTCATTTTAACTTATTTTTGTTTATATGAACTCATCTGAACTTATTTGAATGTATAAGGACTGAAAGAACTTATTGGACCTCATTCTACCTTATTATACTTTATCTGAACTTATACGGATGAAAACAAGTTGAAAATAGTCCCTGTACCTTTCCTTGCAAAAAAAAAATATGATACCATCTTGGCTATGGCATATCTCATAATAAACTAGGATGATTTTAAAATTTTGATCTAATATTATCAATTTATCACTGACTATTATGAGAGGAGTGATTAAATTGAGATAAAAACAAGAGAATGACAAGTGTAGTCCTCACGCTATGGACTCGTTTGGTTGAAGTTGTGATATCACATATTTATATAGACTTTTCTCCCTTATTTACGAGCTAATTTGTGCATCATTGGAGCTCTTCGAAGCTATTTTTTGCTAACTATCGTATATAGTTGTGGTTTTGTGTTTTAGTGTTGAATTGCAGGTTTTAGGGAGTTTTCTCCTTATTTCCGGGCCATTTGGAAGCAACCACGACTTTACGAGATGTTACGAGGCACGTTCGGGTCATTTAGAGTATGTTTGCTCGTTTTAGGAGATTCCCGAGACTTTAGACTTGTCCATCGAGCTCAAACCGCGAAGAAACGTTTCAATGAGACAAGCTAATGATGTTAATGCGTGCCCGGATCGGGCAAAGATGGCCCGATCGGGCCATTATTTAATGCATTGGGTGTGAAACTCTCGGACCCGATGGGGCAAGACTTGCCCGATCCAATCGGGCGAGAGAGAAAATGTACGTGCTGTGTGATGAAGCCCGACCCGATCGGGTGGGCCACATCTTGAGCTGCTGCTGCTGTTACGCCAAAGGGAGCAAGGATGCTGGGTTGGTGCTGAGGACCCGATCCACTGCCCGATCGGGTCAGTGATCGGGTGGGTCCAGTTTCGCATCCAAACTGCTGTTTTACGTGGAAATCAAGAAGAGAAATTGGCTAGGCATTTTTACTATGGGCCGATCGAGTCCCGCACTCGACTTCGCGGAAATTATATCTTTATTTCCGTTTTTAATTAGACTTTTGGGGATATTATAAATACCTTTTCCCCATATCTTTAGAGACATCTTTTTATTCAACTTTATTTTCCATAGTTCTTAGCTTAGTTTTATTTCAGTTTAAACACTTTAGATTAGATTAAAGGTGATTGAACCTTGGATTCGATTTTAATAAAAGTTCTTGCTTTCCGTCAATTGGTATTTTTGTCTACTTAATCTCTTTATTATTCTTGATTACTTAGTTTAATTATTTGTTCATTCATGATGCAATTATTAGGGTTTCATATTAGATTTATTATTGTTGATTCAATTATGAGTGAGTAGTTTAATTTCTAGGGATTTAGAGAGGGAAGCCATGTTTATACCTTGATTATTTAAATTGCTATTAGTTTCTAGGGTTTGATGAGATAGGTTATGCTATGATTTGTTCTTATTGAGTAATTAACGTTATTGCGCAATTTCTTTGATTACTTGAGGTTAGTAATCGTTTACACAGATCCGTCTTACTTTTAGAGGCCTAGTACACACCAGTAATTCTGATTATGTTTGTGAACATGCTGCATATGTTGAATTAAGGGCGTTGAGACTTAACCATAGCTTGACACTGCTCTAATCTATCGACTCTCGACCTAGGTTCTGATAGTTATTTGATCCTTTCATTGCTATAAGTATGGTGGACCGAACTAATTCCCTAGACCTTCATTTTATAGATTAAAATCCCTTTTTATATTGCTTTCTAGTGTCTGTTTATTAGTTCAGCTGATTTCTCCCTAATCTTGTCTGAAGTAGCTTTGTAGCTGGATATTAACTTAGAACTCCATCTCTCTGTGGATTCGACCCTACTTCCCTTGACTACTATTGTTAGAGGACCGTAGGAATTATCTTTGAATAGGTGATACGACTTTAGCCTATCAAGTTGGAAATTATAACTTCCCATGAATTTGTATTGCCCATGAAATTCTATTTCCTAGGAAGTACTCCCTCTGTCCCATATTAGTTGCAACAATTTGACTTTTACACTATTTATATGCCTTACTTTGACCATGATTTTTTACCAACAAATAAAACCAAATGTTAGTAAATAAGACGTTCATAGAATTGTCTCAACGTATAAAAGACGGTCTTACATTAAACTTAATGTAAGACCAGCCCAATAAGCCAATTAAAAGCCCAATTACGCGTGCCACTGATAGGTTTTAGTCGTGTCACCTAATCAAAAATAAACCTACGGACCTCTAACTAGGTAGTCAGTGGAAGCAGGGTCGAATCCACAGGGAGACAGAGTTTCTAAATCAATATTCAACCAATTCAGCTACTCCAGATGAAATCAGGGAAGAAATTAATTAAACTAATGAAAAGACTACAGAAGACGGAATAAATTGAGGATTTAACTATGGAATAAAAACCTAGGGTATTAGGTCGGTCCACCATGCTTATACCAATCAATTAGGGTCAACTAGTACCAAAACCTAAGTCAAGAGTCGGGAGATTAGAGCCTATGTTGAGCTATGGTTAAGACTCAACGCTCATAGTTCAACATACGCCGCATATTCACTAACGTAATCAGAACTACTGACGTGTCCTAGGCCTCTAGTCGTAAGACGGATCTGTGCAAACAACTATTAACCGCAAGCAACCAACGAAACTGCGCAATAACGTTAACTACTCAATAAAGAACACACCACATCACAATCACCCTAATCAAGCCCTAGAAATTGATAGAATTCTAAATCGCAATCATGGTATAAACATGGCTTTCCTATCTAACACCCTAGAAAGAGAACTACTCACTCATAATCGAATTGACAACAACAAAACTAATTGGAAATCCTAAGAATTGCATCATGAACAATTAAATAAATAAACTAAGCAATCAAAGTAATTTAAGAGATAAAGAGTAGAGAAGAGTACCAATTGACGGAAAGCAGGAACTTTTATTGAAATCGAAATAGGTTTGATCACCTCTAAATTAATCTAAAGTGTTTGAATTAAACTAAGAACAATGAAGAATAAAACTAGTCTAAAACCTAATGAAAGATGAATAAAAGATGTCAAATAAAGATGTCGAAAAAGGTATTTATAATACCCCCTCAAGTTAACTAAAAACGGAAACAAAAGGCGAAATCCGCGTAAAATGGTGTCAGACCCGATCGGGCCCGAGCACAGTACCCGATCGGGTCAAATGCAAAACAGTCAACTTGCGTTTGGGCTTTAGCATGGCAGCAGCGCTGCGTTTGACGGGATTTTGAGGCCCACCCGATCGGGCCATGGGCACCCACCCGATCGGGTCTGACGACAAATTGGGCCAACACGGTCTCCTCGCAAGCAGCAACTCAACGAGAGCTATGAGCAGCCCACCCGATCGGGTCGGGTGGTGAACACCCGATCGGGCCTGGTGCATGTGTGCTCGCCCGATGCGATCGGGCAAGACTTGCCCGATCGGGTCCGTGACTTTCATACCCGATCATAAATACTTCGCCCGATCGGGCCATTTCTGCCCGATCATTTGACTCCTTGGCTCTCTAATCTTCACGTTTAGGGGTCTTGGGACCTCCTAAACTATCCATAAAGCTCGTGAGCCATCCTACGTGCCTCGTAACATCTCGTAAAGCCATGGTTGCTTCCAAAAGGCTCGGGAATAAGGAGAAAACTCCATAAAACCTGCAATTCAATACTAAAACACGAAACCACTACTACATACGATAGTTAGCACAAAATAGCTCCCAAGAGCTCCAATGACGCACAAATTAGCTTGTAAATAAGGGAGAAAACTCTATATAAATACGTGATATCAAACTCCCCCAAGCTAAACCTTTGCTTGTCCTCAAGCAAACAGCACATGAACATGGAATAGACTACCTCACCCCAAAGATAAAAAATAAATCAAAGCTCAAAACATTTTCAAGACTAAGAATCGTTCAAGCAGGCATAATTCAAGTTTGGCTCATCAAATCCATCCAACCACCAATCATTCAAGCAATTTATCAAACTCAAGCATCCACAAAGCATACAAGTCCTGAAAAGGCACTCACAAGGGTGTCACTCCTCTCAATTTTGTGGCAGGCAAAGAATGTGCCTGAACACTTACCAACCCGACCATAAGTACCCTTCCCACTCACACTCTCATGTGTTTAAGAAGGTTCAATGACGCTCATCCTAGTCAAGTCGACTCAATTAGCAGAAATACTCTTTAACTTTGACAAACTAACTCGAAATCAATCAAATGAACATTGCAGACACGAGCTCAAGAGGACTTTATAGGGTTGTAATGGGGCTTAGGTGAGAGGTAGGGGATACTTTTGGGTAATGTGGTGGAAAAACCAAGAAAGGGGGAGCATAAACCATTCAAACAAGGCCTAAGATGGCCTTCACAACTCCCAACAACCACCATAAAACCATATAAAATAACCCAACTCTCATAAATCAATGAAAAGCGCATAACAAACCCAATTTTCTAGCAATGGAGCGAATATTCTTTTATGAACGTACGTGAATGAAAGAACTAGAATTCTTTTGAATTTTCATTTCATTTTTCTTTCATTTTTCTGAACTTCATTCACGCAACTCTAAACTTGCTTTTTCTTTTCTCTTTCTCACTCTCAAACCACAGCAAATACACTTTTAAATTCCTCAAAAACCAAACTAAACCAACAAACCAATCTCAAACTCAACCCATATAAAAGCTCCCCCAAGCTAGGCTTGGAATAATACCAAGTGAAGGCTTTTGGTTCATAATAGGGGTTTAAGTAACACGAAACAAGTCATTAGGCTCAGCGGGGCTAAGGAGGATAAAAGTATATCAAAAACTCACTCTGAAGCTCAAGAATAAGACAAAAGAACGCCTCTATCACAGCACATGCTACAAGTCATCTAAAATCAGACAAGTACGAAGTCAAAGTCAAGATCAATCCACTAAAGAGGAACTAACACACAAGAATAGACTGGATAATAATATGAATCCAATAGGCTACAAAGAGGCCTCACAGTCTAACCAATTCAGGTATGCAGCACAAAGTGGTCTAAATATAATCCAAAAATGCTCGAAATCATAGCAATCAAACATCAAATCAAAGCCTCAAGATCACAAATGCCCAGCTATCCAGAAAACAAAGTCAAATCAATTTCAAATAGAGCACAAAAAGGGGCACAGGGAGGCAACTAAACCAGTCATGGGAACCATATTTTTTTTGATTTTTTCAGTATTTTTGAAAGCAGTAAATCTATCCTAGAAAGCAGTAAAAGAGATAGGGAATACAAACAGAACTCCTCCCCCAAGCTGAACTTGGCGGTGTCCTCAATGCCAAAAGGTGATAAGGACTATGCTAAGAGGAAAAACAATGTTAGTACCCTCACTCTCGCTCACAAAAAGAAGGAAAATAAAAAGAAAAGAAAAAGGGAAAGAAAAAATACGAGTTGCCTGATAGGCTAAAGTCGTATCACCTATTCAAAGATAATTCCTACAAACCTCTAACAATGGTAGTAAAGGGAAGCAGGGTCGAATCCACAGAGAGACGGAGTTCTAAGTTAATATTCAGCTAAAAAGCTACTTCAGACAAGATCAGATAGAAACAGCTGAACTAATAATTAACTACTAGAAAACAATATAAAATGGAATTTTACTCTATGAAATAAAGGTCTAGGGAATTAGTTCGGTCCACCATGCTTCTACCAATCAAAGGATCAAACAACTATCAGAACCTAGGTCGAGAATCGATAGATTAGAACAATGTCAAGCTATGGTTAAGTCTCAACGTCCATAATTCAACATATGCAGCATGTTCACAAACGTAATCAGAATTACTGGTGTGTACTAGGCCTCTAAAAGTAAGACGGATATGTGCAAACAATTATTAACCTCAAGTAATCAAAGAAACTGCACAATAACGTTAATTACTCAATAAGAACAAATCACACCATAACCTATCTCATCAAACCCTAGAAACTAATAGCAATTCAAATAATCATGGTATAAACATGGCTTCCCTATCTAAATCCCTAGAAATTAAACTACTCACTCATAATTGAATTGACAATAATAAAACTAATTTGAAACCCTAATAATTGCATCATGAATGATTAAATAATTAAACTAAGCATCAAAGTAATTAAAAGAGATTAGGGTAAGAAAAAATACCAATTGACAGAAAGCACGAACTTTTATTGAAATCGAATAGGTTCAATCACCTTTAATCTAATCTAAAGTGTTTAGACTAAAATAAAGCTAAACTAAGAACTATGGAAAAACTAGAATGAAAAGATGTCTCTAAAGATATGAGGAATAGGTATTTATAATACCCCTCAAGTTCACTAAAAACGGGAACAAAAAGTGAAAAAGCGCGATAAAGCACCAGACCCGATCGGGCCCGAGCACAGTACCCGATCGGGTCCACATACAAATTCTCCCAACTTCACTTCTGGGCTCTGGCAGCAGCAGTGCAGCAATAAGGCGAGAAAAACGGCCCACCCGATCGGGCCAGGCGACGAAATGTGTCAGCAAGTTCCTCTCGAAAGCAGCAGCAGAATGAGACCAAGCAGCACTCCACCCGATTGGGTCGGGCGGTGGTCACCCGATCGGGTCTGGGCACATGTGTGCTCGCCCGATCAGATCGGGCATACATTGCCCCATCGGGTCCGCAACTTTCATACCCGATCATAAATACTTCGCCCGATCGGGCCATTTCTGCCCGATCAGTGCACGGAAAACTCCTTTGACTCCTTGGCTCTCTAATCTTCACGTTTTAGGGGTCTTGGGACCTCCTAAACTATCCATAAAGCTCGTGAGCCATCCTACGTGCCTCGTAACATCTCGTAAAGCCGTGGTTGCTTTCAAAAGGCTCGGAAATAAGGAGAAAACTCCATAAAACCTGCAATTCAATACTAAAACACGAAACCACAACTACATACGATAGTTAGCACAAAATAGCTCCCAAGAGCTCCAATGAAGCACAAATTAGCTTGTAAATAAGGGAGAAAACTCTATATAAATACGTGATATCAAACTCCCCCAAGCTAAACCTTTGCTTGTCCTCAAGCAAACAGCACATGAACATGGAATAGATTACCTCACCCCAAAGATAAAAACAAATCAAAGCTCAAAATATTTTCAAGACTAAGAATCGTTCAAGCAGGCATAATTCAAGTTTGGCTAATCAAATCCATCCAACCACCAATCATTCAAGCAATTTATCAAACTCAAGCACCCACAAAGCATACAAGTCCTGAAAAGGCACTCACAAGGGTGTCACTCCTCTCAATTTTGTGGCAGGCAAAGAATGTGCCCGAACACTCACCAACCCGACCATAAGTACCCTTCCCACTCACACTCTCATGTGTTTAAGAAGGTTCAATGACGCTCATCCTGGTCAAGTCGACTCAATTAGCAGAAATACTCTTTAACTTTGACAAACTAACTCGAAATCAATCAAATGACCAATGCAGACATAAGCTCAAGAGGACTTTATAGGGTTGTAATGGGGCTTAGGCGAGAGGTAGGGGATACTTTTGGGTAATGTGGTGGAGAAACCAAGAAAGGGGGAGCATAAATCATTCAAACAAGGCCTAGGATGGCCTACACAACTCCCTGGAATCACCATAAAACCATGTAAAGTAATCTAACTCTCATACATCAATGAAAAGCGCATAACAAACCCAATTTTCTAGCAATGGAGCGAATATTCCTTTATGAACGTACGTGAATGAAAGAACTAGAATTCTTTTGAATTTTCATTTCATTTTTCTTTCATTTTTCTGAACTTCATTCACGCAACTCTAAACTTGCTTTCTTTCTTTTCTCTTTCTCACTCTCAAACCACAGCAAATACACTTTAAAACTCCTCAAAAACCAAACTAAACCAACAAACCAATCTCAAACTTAACCCATACAAAAGCTCCCCCAAGCTAGGCTTGGAATAAAATCAAGTGAAGGCTTTTGGCTCGTAATAGGGGTTTAAGTAGAACGAAACAAGTCATTAGGCTCAGCGGGGCTAAGGAGGATAAAAGTATATCAAAAATTCACTCTGAGGCTGAAGAATCAGACAAAAGAACGCCTCTATCACAGCACATGCTACAAGTCATCTAAAATCAGACAAGTACGAAGTCAAAGTCAAGATCAATCCACTAAAGAGGAACTAACACACAAGAATAGACTGGATAATAATATGAATCCAATAGGCTACAAAGAGGCCTCACAGTCTAACCAATTCAGGTATGCAGCACAAAGTGGTCTAATATAATCCAGGAATGCTCGAAATCATAGCAATCAAACATCAAATCATAGCCTCAAGATCACAAATGCCAAGCTATCCAGAAAACAAAGTCAAATCAATTTCAAATAGAGCACAAAAAGGGGCACAGAGAGGCAACTAAACCAGTCATGGGAACCATATTTTTTTTGATTTTTTTCAGTATTTTTGAAAGCAGTAAATCTATCCTAGAAAGCAGTAAAAGAGATAGGGAATACAAACAGAACTCCTCCCCCAAGCTGAACTTGGCAGTGTCCTCAATGCCAAAAGGTGATAAGGACTATGCTAAGAGGAAAAACAATGTTAGTACCCTCACTCTCGCTCACAAAAAGGAAGCAAAATAAAAAGAAAAGGAAAAGGGAAAGAAAAATACGAGTTGCCTCTCGCACAGCGCTGGTTTATAAAGGTCCCGCACGACCATAATCCTCCCTCTCTCAAATAGGAGGGGCTTGGCAATGAGTGCCACCCTCATCAAACATCTTTCTCCTCCAAATGTTCTTGACAATGCCTCCAGACGATGAGGCAACCTTAGGTGGAATTGGAAACTTCTCCACCCCAACTTCATCCAGAACCTCATCCCTGCAAAAAGATTGTTCAAGCATAGGAGCCTTAACAGCATTGGTTAGTTTAAAAATCACTTTATCATCACCAACACTCAGAGTTAAAGACCCAGACTTGACATCAATGACAGCACCAGCAGTACACAAAAACGGCCTACCCAAGATAATAGGAATCTGGGCATCCTCATCCATATCTAACACCACAAAATCAACAGGGATATAGAATTTCCCAACCCTAACAGGAACATCCTCTAAAACACCTAGAGGGTATTTTATAGAACGATCCGCCATCTGTAAAGTGATTTGTGTGCATTTAAGGGCTCCCATGTTCAGTTTCTTATAAACAGACAATGGCATAACAGAAACAGAAGCACCTAAATCACACAAAGCCTTATCAATAAAAATAGGTCCAAGATGGCAGGGTATAGAAAAACTACCAGGATCTTTTAACTTTGGTGGGGTTTTATTTTGAATAAAAGCACTACACTCTTCAGTAAGAGCGACACGTTCTACCCCACCAAAGTCTCTTTTCTTAGTAATCATGTCTTTCAGAAATTTGGCATAAACAGGCACTTGGGTAATTAAATCTGTAAATGGAATCGTTACCTCAAGGTTCTTGACCATAGCCAAGAACTTACCAAATTGCTGATCGACCTTAGATTGTTGCATCCTGTGAGGAAAAGGTAGCCTTGGTGTAAAAGGCGTTTCAGAAACCTTCTCCTTTTTCTTCCCTGTCTGTTCAGCTTCTGCAGACAAATCGACTTCAGACGTCGAATTCTTTCTTTTCCTTCCTCTACCACCCTCTTCTTCCCTGCAGTCGGGGTAACCTCATCAATGGGCACTGGAGGGGCATCATATGCAATGCCACTACGAAGACTGATGGCATTCACATGTTCTCTCTGAACGGGTTGCCCTGGCAATTCCCCCTGCCGCCTCTGAGCATTAGAGCTTGCTAATTGTGCAACTTGAGCCTCGAAAAGTTTGATGCTTTTCTCTTGGGCTCTTTGTGCCTCCTCATTAGATCTTTGCATGGCTAGCATCTGTCGCTCTTGGGCTCTTTGTGCCTCCTCATTTGCCTTTTGCATGCTTAACATCAGTTTCATCACTTTAGATATGGGGGGCTCTTGTGGGTTGTTGTTTTGTGGAGGTGGGGTGGGAAAGTTTTGTGGAGTTTGGAAGTTGTTATGGTGATGGAAGTTTTGTGGTGGTGGTCTATTGAAATTTTGTGGGTTTGATGGTATGAGGGTTTAGGATAGTTTTGTGGAGGTGGAGGTTGATAGTTTTGTGGATTTTGGTAGTTATGTGGAGGGGGGAAGGTTTGTGGCCTTTGTTGAAAGGCGTTTGCCTGCTCCATCTGAAATTGACTGACAGTAAGATGAGGTAATGGGTGCTACTTCAGACATAGCATTGATACTTATGGGTGGAGGTGTCGGACTAGAAGACTTCATTAGCTGCTGAGTTAGTTGCGCCATCTGAGATGTAAGCAATGAAATAGCGTCAACTTCAAGTACCTTCTTAGTCAAACTCCTAGATGATGAATGGTCATTGGCTGCAAGATTTGATATGAATTCATAACCCTCATCAACTGCCTTGTCTAAAAACACTCCTCCTGCAGACGAATCAACAATACACTTCGTCTGAGGCTGCAGACCATTGTAGAATGTCTGCATCAAGAACCATTTGTCCATATTATGGTGTGGACACTCTCTCTGTAGATCTCTAAACCTGGCCCACGCTTCCCTTAATGTTTCATCAGGCTCTTGGGAAAACGTGGCCAGTTTATTTCTGATTTCTGCTGTTTTAGTGGGTGGGTAATACTCTCTCAGAAATGCAGCAGAAATCTCACTCCACTCGATTTCTTTCACATCGTTCAACCATTTTTGGGCTCTATCTCTCAGTGAAAACTCGAACAACATGACTTTGAGTTGATCTGGAGTGAGCCGGCATGTTTAACGGTTCGACAAAGTTGTTGAAACCGTTGCAGATGATTTGCCGGATCTTCAGTAGGATGCCCACCAAACTGATTTTGCTGGACCATGCTGATGAGTCCAGGCTTAATCTCAAAATTGTTAGCGGCGATGGTGGGCATTGGTGGTCCAGTAGAAAGACCATCCGGGTTGGGCACCCCATATGACTTCAGTGATTTTGACATAACTGAATTCAAGGTGTCTATGCCAGAGGTGTTCAGCTGAACAGACTGCTTTTCTTTCTGCTTTATCTTTCGGATCCGCCTGATTGTCCTAGTAAGATCGGGGTCCGCTGGAATTGGGGAACCGTTTCTTTGGGACCTGGGCATACAAAAGAAACAAAAAGCAGCAGTAAAGGGTACCTCGATTGAAACAATGAAGTTCCAATGAGGTACAGAGAAGTAGACCAAATAATTAAATAAGAACTTAGAGAACTAGCCGTCTCCCCGGCAACGGCGCCAAAATTTGATAGGTTTTAGTCGTGTCACCTAATCAAAAATAAACCTACGGACCTCTAACTAGGTAGTCAGTGGAAGCAGGGTCGAATCCACAGGGAGACAGAGTTTCTAAATCAATATTCAACCAATTCAGCTACTCCAGATGAAATCAGGGAAGAAATTAATTAAACTAATGAAAAGACTACAGAAGACGGAATAAATTGAGGATTTAACTATGGAATAAAAACCTAGGGTATTAGGTCGGTCCACCATGCTTATACCAATCAATTAGGGTCAACTAGTACCAAAACCTAAGTCAAGAGTCGGGAGATTAGAGCCTATGTTGAGCTATGGTTAAGACTCAACGCTCATAGTTCAACATACGCCGCATATTCACTAACGTAATCAGAACTACTGACGTGTCCTAGGCCTCTAGTCGTAAGACGGATCTGTGCAAACAACTATTAACCGCAAGCAACCAACGAAACTGCGCAATAACGTTAACTACTCAATAAAGAACACACCACATCACAATCACCCTAATCAAGCCCTAGAAATTGATAGAATTCTAAATCGCAATCATGGTATAAACATGGCTTTCCTATCTAACACCCTAGAAAGAGAACTACTCACTCATAATCGAATTGACAACAACAAAACTAATTGGAAATCCTAAGAATTGCATCATGAACAATTAAATAAATAAACTAAGCAATCAAAGTAATTTAAGAGATAAAGAGTAGAGAAGAGTACCAATTGACGGAAAGCAGGAACTTTTATTGAAATCGAAATAGGTTTGATCACCTCTAAATTAATCTAAAGTGTTTGAATTAAACTAAGAACAATGAAGAATAAAACTAGTCTAAAACCTAATGAAAGATGAATAAAAGATGTCAAATAAAGATGTCGAAAAAGGTATTTATAATACCCCCTCAAGTTAACTAAAAACGGAAACAAAAGGCGAAATCCGCGTAAAATGGTGTCAGACCCGATCGGGCCCGAGCACAGTACCCGATCGGGTCAAATGCAAAACAGTCAACTTGCGTTTGGGCTTTAGCATGGCAGCAGCGCTGCGTTTGACGGGATTTTGAGGCCCACCCGATCGGGCCATGGGCACCCACCCGATCGGGTCTGACGACAAATTGGGCCAACACGGTCTCCTCGCAAGCAGCAACTCAACGAGAGCTATGAGCAGCCCACCCGATCGGGTCGGGTGGTGAACACCCGATCGGGCCTGGTGCATGTGTGCTCGCCCGATGCGATCGGGCAAGACTTGCCCGATCGGGTCCGTGACTTTCATACCCGATCATAAATACTTCGCCCGATCGGGCCATTTCTGCCCGATCATTTGACTCCTTGGCTCTCTAATCTTCACGTTTAGGGGTCTTGGGACCTCCTAAACTATCCATAAAGCTCGTGAGCCATCCTACGTGCCTCGTAACATCTCGTAAAGCCATGGTTGCTTCCAAAAGGCTCGGGAATAAGGAGAAAACTCCATAAAACCTGCAATTCAATACTAAAACACGAAACCACTACTACATACGATAGTTAGCACAAAATAGCTCCCAAGAGCTCCAATGACGCACAAATTAGCTTGTAAATAAGGGAGAAAACTCTATATAAATACGTGATATCAGCCACGCGCTAAGGAGCCCAGAAAAATTGATATTTTAACTTTTCAACCTAAAACCTTAACTTTTGCATAAAAAACCATAACTAATAGGGCTAATGGAGTGAAGGGTATCGATTCCACATATGATATTAGTTATGGATTTTTATGCAAAAGTTAAGGTTTTAGGGCGAAAAGTTAAAAAACGCAAAAAGTTAAGGTTTTGGGTCGAAAAGTTAAAAAAATCAACTTGGCTGGGCTGTTTAGCGTGTGGCGCGCGCCATGGGCTTCTCTAAAGCTTATTGGGCTGGTCTGAGGTTAAGCTTAACCTAAGACCGTCTTATAGTAAACCTACTCAAATTCTATTTCCCATGGGAATTTCCACTTACCTAGGGGGGCCTAGGTAAGTTATTTCCTCCATTTTATAGGAAGTAGAATTTTGTAGGAAGTTTCATTTTCCATGTTTTTACCAACCAAACCACAACACATATATATACTTGCTAGAAATTAAAATTTTTCCTATGTATTTTAAGGTTAACCAAACAGCCTCTATGTATAAGAAACCAAAAAGAAAAGTTAAGCATAAATAACACTCATTGATGGTAATTTTAGTATCAATTACCAACTTAATACCATTTATTGACAAAAAAATAATTGTACAATGGCTACAATTTTTGTAGGTTCATCTCATCTGTGGATTTAGTTAACATAAAAAAGTGAAATGTTGATTTTTAAATGAACATAAAAAATCGTTCTAATCATGTTCCATCTACGTTCTGGAGAAGTTCTCCTTCCTTCTCGCATCAAACCAACATTCAATTCTAACCTATTAATCCTGTTATTCCATCAATTGATTTTGGGGTAGAATTTTTTTTTATAACAAACGATTGGGATTGGTATTTCAAGCAACATTATATATTTTGTATTTATTCCTCCATTTTTAGTTATGGGAGGAACAAGATGAAGGAAAAATCAAAAAGAACTCAAATCGACAGAGTCAACATTGACTTCTCCGAGTCTTTGCATTGTGCCTCTCAAGTAGCGGAGAAGACGCTTGAGTGCTTGCCAATGGTCATCCGTAGGAGCATGCATGTACTGTGAGAGTTTGTTGATAGCATAAGCAACATCCGGCCGCGTTAGGCTAAGATATTGAAGGCTACCAACAAGAGCACGATAATTGCTTGGATCAGCAAAGGGGGTGCCGACAAGAGTGAGTGGTGGGTGAGTGGCCATCGGAGTGGCGACGTCCTTGGCATCCTGCATGTTAGCTTTACATAATAAATCATGAATATATTTGTGTTGACTAAGAAGAAGACCATGAGGGTGAGGGAGGTCCTCGACACCTAGAAAGTAGGAAAGATGACCTAAGTCTTTAAGTGAGAATCGAGAGGGTAGAAGAGTGATGAAGGAGTTGAGATGATGATCATTATTGCTTGTGACAATTATGTCATCGACATAGACGAGGAGATAAGTGATGGAGGTGGAGGAGGTGAGAATGAAGAGAGATGGATCAGCAATAGAGTTAGTGAAGCCGGTTTGGATAAGAAAGGCGCGAAGTTCACGGTACCACGCGCGTGGTGCTTGTTTGAGACCATAAATGGCCTTTGAAAGTTGGCAGACATGATTGGGGGAAGAGGAGTCGAGGAAGCCAGGAGGTTGAGCCATGTACACGTCCTCAGATAATGTGCCTTGAAGAAAGGCATTGTTTATATCAAGTTGACGCATGGTCCAATTGCGTGTGACCGCAAGGGAAAGGATGAGGCGAACCGTCACAGGCTTAACCACCGGACTGAAGGTTTCTTGGTAGTCAAGACCTGGACGTTGGTGAAAACCCTTCGCTACAAGACGAGCTTTGTAGCGTTGGATGGAGCCATCGGGGTTGCGTTTGACGCGGAATACCCATTTACATCCAATGACATTTTGAGAGGAAGAAGGAGGGACAAGTTTCCACGTGGAATTTTTGAGAAGAGCTTGAAACTCATCATCCATGGCAGCACGCCAAAGGGGATTTTTGAGCGCTTGAGCAACGGTTTTAGGTTCAGTAGAAGCATTGAGAAGTTGAGCATGAAGATTGAGCTTGTCAACGGGCTTGCGAATGCGTTTAGGAGGAAGGGGGGAGGGGGAGGTGGTTGAGGTTTGGTGGATTGAGGTTTAGGGGGAGCGGGTGGTGGTGGGGGTGCAGGGCAGATGGGCGTGATAGGAGAGGGTGACGTAGTGAGAGAAGGGGCAGTAGTTGGTGAGGGGGAGTGCGTGGGGGGAGAAGATATAGGCTGTAAGGGTGGAGTAGGACGCTGCTCGCCCTTGGGAATGGGCTGTGACCGCGGAGAGATGGGCTCATTTGCCGCGGGGGTAGAGAGAGAAGGAACAGGGAGATCAATAGGGCACTATGAGTCAGCGAGAGTGGGGATAGCAGCTGGTGGTGGATTGGACGCTAGACGAGAGTAGGGAAAGTCATGTTCTACGAAGCGGACATGACGTGAGGTGTAGATTTTGTGGGTTGTGGGATCAAGACAATGATAGGCGCTTTGTGTGGCTGAGTAGCCGATGAAGACACAAGCAATAGATTTAGGGGAAAGTTTGTGTTTGGCGTAAGGACGAAGCCAAGGGTAGCATAGACAACCAAAGCTACGAAGTTTGAGATAATTAGGTTGTTGTCGAAAAAGGGTGAGATAGGGAGAGGAGTTTCGTAGTGTGGAGGTAGGAAGGTGATTTATGAGATAAACCGCGGTAGAGAAGACGAGAGACCAGAATTTGATGGGGAGATAGGCGTGGGATAAGAGGGAAAGGCCAGTTTTGACGATGTGTCGATGACGATGCTCCGAATAGCCATTGTGTTCGGGCGTGTGAGGAGGAGTGGTGAGGCGTGAGATACCTTGTGTGGCAAGTATGTCTTTGAGAGCATCATACTCACCACCATTGTCAGAATAGAGAGTGATTAGAGGAAGTTGGAAGAATTTTTCAACAAGCGACTTAAAACGAGTGAAAACTAGTTTAGTGTCGGACTTATTTTTGAGGGGATAAAACCAAATATATTTCGTAAAATGATCAATAAATATAACATAGTATTTGTAACCATCAAACGAATGAATAGGAGATGTCCATAAATCAGTGTAGACATATTGAAGGGGGGCATGGGAGGTGATAGAGGAGAGCGAGAAAGGTAATTTATGACTTTTATTAATAGCACATGAATTACAATCTAATGAGCAAGTGCTCGAAAATTTAAAACCTAGGTGTGAGCTAAGAAGCTTGATTATTTTGGAAGATGGATGGCCTAGACGATGATGCCAATGAAGAGATGTGGAAGATGCGCTTGAGAAGGCGATTGGAGTAGGTGATGTGAGTTCATAGACACCGGAGTTAGTTGGCCCCTGGAAGAGAGACGCCCCCGTTTTGAGATCCTTCACACAAAAGGAAGAGGATGAGAATTCAATAGTAACATTATTGTCAATGCAAAATTTAGATATAGATATAATGTTACGGGAGATAGAAGGAACGTGCAAAACATTAGTGAGATGAAGGGGAGTGGAAGAGTGAGAAAGCTTAAGAGAACCAATATTAGCAATTGATAAACCTTTACCATCACCAATGACGAGTTCTTCAGTGCCGTCGTATGGATTATGAAGAGCGAGGTTGCTTAGGTCGTTCGTGACATGATGTGAGGCCCCACTATCAAGGAGCCACGAGGGGGAGGTGGCGTGAGAGTCAACTAGAGCGGAGTGGGCTTGTGCCCTAGTGTGAGATTTGAAAGAGGGGCGATTAAAGGAGGGGGATGGGGGTGTGGCATGAGGGAATTTTTGTTGAAAGAGAGAGCATTGGCTAATGACGTGGCCTTGTTCACGACACCACTGGCACTTGCCTAAGAAAGGACGTGGGTTGGAGTGAGAAGGGGAGGGAGTGGGTGGAGTGGGTAGGAGGGCAGCGGAAGATGGGTACGAGGGACGAGAGAAGCGAGATGAGTGATGAGCCGCGAGAGCCGTGGGTGGAAAGTCAGGAGTTGGTGCAAGGGTGTCAAGATGGGCCTCTTTATTGATGAGTTTTTCATAAAGTTCTTCATAGGAAATGGGGGTATCACGGCCATTGACGGCGTCAACAACGGAGGAATAGTTTTTGTCAAGACCTAGAAGAATTTGGTCAATAAAATCCTCATGTTCTATGGGCTTGCCAAGGGAGGCGAGTTGATCGGAAATAGCTTTGAGAGAGTTCATATAGGTTGTGATATAAGAGGTGCCTTGGGTAATTTTTTTGAATTGATGTTTGATTTGTTTGATATGACCACGACTCGGCTTGGCATAGGTTTGAGAGAGGGTGGTCCAAAAGGCGTGAGATGTGGATGCTAGAGAGACGAGGGGAGCAAGGGGAGGAGAGAGAGTGCCAAGATGGGCACCAAGAAGAAGTTGGTCTTGGCGCACCCACGAGGCAAAGGCAGGGTTGGGAGTGGAAGCACCGTCAATGAGAATGGTGGGTGACGGTGTTGGATTGGTTCCATCAACGAATGAAAGGAGGTCATGGCCAATGAGTAGAGCTTGGAGTTGCATTTTCCAAGAAAGATAATTAGTGGGAGTGAGTTTGATGGCATTAGAGAAGTGAATGAGAGTGAATGGCTTGGTTGGTTCAAGAGAGTTAGGAATCAAGGCTTGAGAGGAGGAAGACATTGGTGCGACGGCGTCGAGGGAAGAAAAAAAATTTCTGGCCGTGAGATTGTGGCGTGAGAGGGAAGGAAGAGATCGGAAGCTCTATGATACCATATAGAGAATAATAATGATGAAAAGATTACCTTTCATTAATGAATAAGTGAGTATATATATAGAGATACAAGATCACACTAAGCTAAAAGATAGAGATAGCTAACAACCTAATCTTAGAAGATAAGTATACAATTAACTATTAAATATATACTAAAGATAATACCTATGATTTATAAGATAGAATATCTAAGATATACAAGAGATATACATGGAGTATAACTAGGAGGTAGTTATATCCGTAACAGACGTACTTCAGCAATGAAGAATAGGTTGAAGTCTGCACAAACAGATAGAAGAGGGAGGAAGAAGAGAGCTGTCATAGGAAGAAGATGTATCTATCCGTTTTTTTTTATAATTAGAGTCAACATTCATAAAAATCAATTAATTTCAATAGACAAGATCACAAGATTAATCTACAAAAATAAAGGGTTGGAACTTAAATAATTAGAGTAGCTACAATTTTATTGTATCTACTGAAAAACCTTCCCTTCAAAAAGTATTTCATATTTATACATAGCCCTACATAAAACATAACCCAAAAAGACTGAAAAATATTAATTTTGTGTGTGATTAAGGACTCTTATCACTTAGACGTGAGGGGGTTGGAAGAAAGGTTGGAAGTGCAGAAGAAAGCAAGTTGATGAGATGTTAAATCATAGGAAGGCATTGCTTGGCAAGCATTTTTTACCTTGCCATGGTATCATGTAGAGATTTACTCTACAAGAACTACTATTGGCAAGGAATAAGGAGAAAACAGAAGGAGATATTCTTTTCACAGCTTTCGTTATTTCAGTCACACCCTTTAATGTACATACAATGAATGTGCCACAAACTATATGAAGCTTGCCAGAGAGGGTCAACTTGTCTTTGCTCTCTTCCATACTATAACAGTACCACCAGAATCAGATGAAGCCAGCAAGTTCTCTCCACTGTTCCATGTGATACCTATTACTGATGAACTATGACCCTGTAACGGAAATGGTTCTCTGAGATAGTATACTGGAGTAATGGACCTCTGATGAAAACAATGGCAAGAACTTAGTTTACCTGCAGCTTGTTTACGCAAGTATGCCTTGGCCGAGTCAAGTCATAGAAGTACACATTTGAGTCCTCACTTCCAGCAACTTCATCCACAGAATGCAAGAGTCAGCAAGCGTATAAAACAAACAAAGCGAAACTAGACTGCCATAGCAATGCACCGATGCAGTTCAGTAATCACAGAAGATATCTCTTTTTCTACAAAGCTTGCAGTAACACAAGGAAAATGGTCGCAATATTCAATCATTATTTTACTTTAATATCTATCATAATTTAGACAAATTCTAATCAGCCTCAAAGCTGAAATGCCACTGGTAATAGAACACTTCAAAGAAATAGGACAAAGGTTGATCATGACCAAGATTCAATGAAATCCATTCTTAGTCTAGTGAAGTCCATATTGTTGATAGAAATAAGAACGACCATCAGCCTAATGGCAAACTGATAACATATACATCAGATCAATATAAAATATTAGAGAGCAGCTACATCTTTAGTAACATATATGAAACTGACACGCTAAGACTTACTTGAACGACATAAAGACTCGACTAATGAGGTCTAAGTTAAGCTAGAAAAGCCGAAAAAACAAACAAATTAAGAAGCAAATAAGGGAAAACAAACCTATGTACTCTCCCTTCTCAAGGGATAATAAAGGGCAGAAAGAAGCTCTGATCCTATGCACTCTTGGGGTCAATTTGAGAGAGCAACGAAGTGTCAAATGTACAAGGCAACACTGCACAAAGTCGTCGTCATATCAGATTCAATATCTCCACAAGCTCAAGAAAAGGCAACTTAATGAATTAATTTGGTGGTTGTATAACCGTCGTGCAAACCTGAAAAATGCCAAGCTTCCATCTTGAGTGCACGTCAGCAAAACTGGACCCCGTGCCAGCAAAGAAAACGTTCGATACTGCACTACTGTGACGGGGGACTTGCGTTTGGTTCCACTCCGATTTCGATGTACACGTGATAAAGCTCCGGAATGACTGTCCATACCTACAGTATATATACATCCCTGCAAACATCATCCAGCTGAACAACATTCCCGAAAAGACAAAGATTACACCTAGGAAATGCAGTAGCAACTTCTGTGTAAAGAGGAATACCTTAGCATCACCATAAAAAAGTAGCTGGCCAGTATGATCATAGTCCATTGCAGTGACCTCATCATCAAGGACATGCTTATGAATCAATCTACCTGTACTGAAATTGTAGACCTGCAAAAGCATGAAATAACCACAATGTTGATGTCAAAGAATGCAGGAAGTTGAACAGCAAAAAAAGGAGCTCTGAGAACTAGGAAATAGGGATGGAGCCATTTTTGCACCTACTTTGGGTGCAATAGCAACATTACAGATAACTCACATTAATTTCCTTCTTTGCATTGCCCACTGAAAGAAAGTTATTGTTCACCTGCATGACGCAACGAGTGAACAGAATTTAGAGCCAATATTTTTGTAAAGAATCAAATATCTAGGCTTGTGTGTTGTGTCATCAACATCTTGAGATAAGCAACCAGCAAAGATGAAAGTAGCACATATCAGATAATAAGATAAGGAAAACAAAGGAAAAACAAATGAGCACCATAATATTTTCAGCGAAGATGCTTATATTGGATAAGATGCAAAGGTACAATGTTACCGGAAACAAGAAAAATCATAAACTGCATATTAGAAGGAGCACTTACAGGGTGAAAGCGTATACACCATTGCAAGGAGACTCCATAAATAACCCGAATGCAGACACCTTTAGATATGTCCCACACTCTCACAGTTTTATCAACTGATGCTGAAGCAATGTACTGGTTGTTGGCTGTAAAGTCAAAATCTGGACGAATGGACAATTATTCATCTTAGTTTGGCACAATACTTGAAGTTTGACATATCATTTCAAATAATTATTTTTCAGCCTGCACAATAGCTCTACCCTCCTTACATACAGCATTTACTCGGTGGAAAAAGGAGCATCTATCGCCTCATTACAGAATTCTCTTTCCTGAGGAAAGAATTTTATATTAAAGTACAAAATCCACCAGTTTGTAGGTAGATGTGCAGTAAACTCAGATGAAAACCTGAAACGTTGGAAGGAAGCTAACTGCAACTCTACCCACAGCAACCCTTTCACAAATTCAACGGTCAAGTTCTATGAGACCAAGTCTACGCAAAGCTGACTTGGGGCATCCAGGAAGGGAGAGACAAAAAAATGTATCTTTCAGCACAATTAAGAGACTCAAGAAGCGGTACCAGTTCACTTAACCTGTGACATCTTTTGAATGCCCTATCAGTTGCTTTGTGTCTGTAGGAGGGTCTGAGACAGTGCATACTGTCAGAGATCCATCAGCTGCTCCATATGCAAGTAAATCAGAACTCATGTGCCCGAACTTCAATACAGTTACTGCAAGTAAGACCAGTAAGCCAGTAAGCTGAAATCCTGTAATATTACTATTTTAAGACTTCAATAGACAGAGGAACATTTATCACCTGCAACTTTGCACAGATCAAAGATACAATGCATTCCTACAATAGAATAAGCAGGTTCAGCTTTGTTCTGTGATCTGTCGAAGCGATGATCATGGTCACTTGTACTGGAGCTAAAACTATTTCTTGCTTGGCTACTACCCCGTAAGTCCTGCAATTACGAGTAAGATGCAATTTCTATAAAGATGTGAAAGAAGATTAACGAAGGTGCAGTTTCCAGCTTCAATGGCACAATATTTGTGTGTTTATATGGTTTATCCTAGATGTGTGCTATCTACCATTTAATATAAATTCGACAATTCGGTTCACATATATCGTGAAGTACCAAATGCAAGCTTTAATAATTACTTCTGGAAGAATAAAGCACAGAAATGACTGTGTAAAGCCAACTTTCCTTCTCTCTTTCGCAACCAATAAATAACATCTAGCAAACAGCTTCTTAACACATACAAGTATACAACAACGCAGGGAACAATGAAGGTTGTAGAAAAACATGATTTTCAGGTCTCGTGATTTTCAGCAGGCTATGCCTCAATGAAAGGTAAGAGAAAGTAAAGGAGGAGATAACATGAACATACCCTGCTGGAGTTCAAGCTGTCGACCTCGAACAGAAGGGAGAGTGGACCAGGAGATGTCATCCATCGTCCACTGATGAGGAATGCCTAATCAATATCGGATATATGCATATATCCATCGGCTCACTTTTTTGGCAGTACATTCCATGAAAATGGCAGTATATTCCATGAAAATGGTAATACATTTATTGAGAAACGTAGTATATAACAATCAATATTTTCACAGCTATATAACTATATAGTTTAGGCAACCCTCCAGAACATCTGGCGATTTTTTAGATGGATTCATTTAGGAGTAGGTTAGTCAAACCACATATTTAGGCTTGAGTTAGCTCTTAAAAACATAATTGGTGCATCTCAATTACATTTACAAAACCATGAGGTCAATTTAGAAACTAACTAATTTTTTCCACGTTTCTAAGGGTCACCGTGGTAGTATTTTCTCAATTTGGTTCAATCATTTTTAGTTCAGTTCGATTATGAGCACAATACTTTTTTACTCTCACATTTCACTATAACAGCTCTTAAGTAGAATTCCACTTGGGATAATATATGGTTGTAGGTTTTTAATATATGTTCCGAATGGTGGAAATCCAATTGCAGATTTGGATATGTTTGGTTGGTTAATGTAAGAGATGAACTGAGCAAGCCCCTGAGAGAAAGAGATGAAAAAACGGATAAAATTTTGTATCTTCAGAATTTCTTATCCAAAATTCTTTAGATTCTCAACTGAGGTTTTCCACACAACCATAATTACGGTACCTCCATTCTCTGTTGGTGTGCAAAGGACTACGAGGCTATGAGCAACTGCTACTGGCTGTAAGAGCAAAATGTTTCTGCATCGAGAGGAGGTTTATGTTTTAGATGTAATCAATATTTTTTTTATTTTTTTTTATAAAGGTAAGAAGAAGAAGTGAGATAGTTAGGAAACCCTCCGCTATGCATTAGCAAATCTGTTGTTAGTTTTGTTGTATTTAGATTTATAAATATCTCGGTTTTCTTAGTTAAACTCATGACTTGACTTATTTGCTTCTAATTTATGTTCACAAAATTGTTAAAGGGAGAGCTTAGGAAGTAATCAAGATAGAGATTCCGCTTGGTAATGGATGGGGGAAAAGAAAAAGAGAGAGATAAAGGCTCCGTTTGTTTTAACGGAAAACAATTTTCATGGGAAATTACTTTTCAAGGAAAACAATATTCAATGGAAAATATGCTTTGGAGAAAGTTTTCCTTTGTTTGTTTGGTTAGAGGAAAACTTAGGGAGAAAAGGTAAATGGAGTCAAAGAGAAGGAAAGATGGGATGAGAGAATATAGAGAAACTAGCATTGCATGCACGCGATGCGTGCTAAAAAATTCGAAAAGATCAATGTTTTCGGTCCCGAACAAAAATTATAAAGGAAAAATTGATCAGGATAATCCAAACTATGCTCGTTCCGCCAAGAATAATCCCTACTAAACTTTATTCCTGTATAATCCCAACTATTAGGGAGGTCCGCCACAAACACCCCCGAATGACTTGTAACCTGTTAACAAGGTAATTTTTTTATTTTTCTTTTATTTTTCCTTTTATTTTCTACTACCACCACAAATTTCACCCACCACAACCTCCCCTCATCTTCCTTCCCCATTCCCTGAAACCCCTATCCACCACCCCCTCCCCTGATTCCGTCGGCCACCCTAAAACCACCTCCCCTGCCTCCCCATCCCCTTCATCTTCCTCTCTGACCACCACAAATCATCACCCTAAACCTAACCACCACCAAAATCGTGGCCATAACCACCCCAAGTTGAAGCTTTTCGACGGTTTTTGAAGGTGGTGCTGCTCGGTTGAGTTGTCGAAATGAGTGAATAGGGTGGTTTCAGACTTGCGGCAGCGGGAGAGAAAGAGCGAGTGAGGTGAGAGAGAACGAGAAAGAAAGAGAAGTGGGGTGAGAGGAAGGAAGGTTGCTGTGGTGGAAGGAGGAGAGTGCTGATGCGTTGGTGGTTGTTGTATGGTTGTTGGTGGTGGAAGGGGCAGCGAAGAAAGAGAGAATGGAGCGAGAGAAAGGTAGAGTGGTGTTGTGGTGGTGGTTGACAGTTGGTGATGGGTTGCAGTGGAGGGTGCTGAACAGCTGAAGGGTAGGGTGGTGGATGGGGTTGGGGGTGGTGGCGAGGGGAACGGTAGTGGCTGGTGGTGGTGGCGAGGGGAGAGGTGGTGAGTGTGGTCAGCGTGATGTAGGTTGAGGTGGGGAAGGAAGGGGTAAAAGGGAGGGAATTTTTTTTAAAAAAATAAAATTAATTATAAAAGCCAATAAAAACATGACACGTGGCATGTTTACCTGCTAAACCGGTTCCTTTCAGGTTACGTTATGTTTGTGGCGGACCTTCCTAGTAGTTGGGATTATACAGGAATAAAGCTTCGTAGGGATTATTCTTGGCGGAACAGGCATAATTTGGATTATTCTGGTCAATTTTTCCAATTATAAATTAGCCTGCAATTTGTAATTTATATGTAATTTATATGCACCTACGGTCGGAGGTGAAATAACTACTCTCCTTCTATCTTATTTTTCTTTCTTGGCTTACCCTCTTTCTCCATAGAATAGAAATTTAGCGAAAGCATAAGATAGAATTGTAATTTCATGAAGTCCTCCACCCTCCCTTATATAATGGAAATTTCTCTTTTAATTACCATATCTTTTTTACCCTAGTTACTTTTATGAAGAAAAAAAACATGTCCACTTTCAATCCATATGCACATGATGCGTGCAAAAGAGTAATATGTAAGGACTTTGGAGAAACTATATTTATTTGCTCCAATGAACTGTATATTTTTTTTGTTTTTAACAAATAATCGTTAAATTTTATTTTTTTTATTTTTTTTGAGGGGTGTAAATGTGTAATTGTGTAATGTCAAAAGAATTCAAAGAGTGAACAATATAAAAATACATAAAATAAAATGAGTAATAAATTTTAGAGAATAATTTAATAATAATATGAAATTAGAACGCCAAAAAAGACAAAAAAAATCTACCGAAAAGATTAATGGAAGATGTCTTTAGAGCAAGGATGGCAGAGGGAATAAGAGAGTGAAAATGAAACAATTATGAAATAGAACGCTTGGTGATTTATCAACCAAAAGAAATTAGTTTGGAATAAATGGCTACGATTAAAATAAAAAAATGTAATAAACAACGTAACTTGCCTAATTAATGATAAGAGCTTTAAGTCTTTAACTTCCTTGATTAAATTTTTTATTTTTTTCCTTATTTTTGGTGTCCACCCCCTCCTCTTCCCTTATAGTATAGAGATAAGGAGTGAAAGAGGAAAATGTGGCATACTTTCTTTATTAAAGTAAATTGGTTTTCCTTCTCTTAGAGCATTTTCCCACCTTTAAGAAAATTATTTTCCGCTCCTTACCAAACAAACAACTGAAAATGGAAGGAGAAGGAAATCCATTTTCCAAGAAAATGGTTTTCCACCAAAACAAACGGAGCCAAAGATTTCATTGGTAATGGAGAGGAGGAAAAGGAGGGAGCGAGAGATAAAGATTTCATTGGTAATGGAGAGGAGGAAAAGGAGGGAAACAAGGGAGGGATTTGTGAAGAGAGAGACTCCATTGAGGATGGCAATGAAAGATGAGAGAAGAATTCAGCTATTTTAAGTATTTGTTATTAAGGGTTCGTTCTTTTCAACTTATTTTTGCTTATCTGAACTTATTAGACCTTATTAGACCTTATTCGACCTTATTTGACCTTATTTGACCTTTTTTAACCTTATTGTTGTTGTTGTTGTTGTTATTATTATTATTTTTATTTTTATTTTTATTTATTATTATTTTATTTTTATTATTGTTATTATTATTTATTATTATTATCATTATTTATACAATTACCATTATAATTATTATCATTTCTTATCTCTACTATACTAATAATTACTTTGTTATTACTCCCTCCGTTTTTTTTAATATGCACCTAAGGCTTTGCACTAGAACCAAGGAAAAAGAAAGGAAAAGTGCAAAAGTAAGAGAGAAGGTTAGTAAAAGTAAGGAAAAAGTGAAAAAGGTAGAGAGAAGGAAAGAAAAAGTAGGAGAGAAGTGTAATAATTAGGTGGGTCAACCTTTCATTTATGGCAAAAGGTAGAAAGGTGTCAATTAAAAAAAATACCCCAAAATGGAGAAATGTGCATATTAAAAAAACGGAGGTAGTACTATTTTCCTTATTATGTTAATTTTATTATCATTAATACTACTACCATTATTATATTATTATTATTCAAATTATTATATTATTATTATTATATTACTATAATTATTCATTTATTATTGGTCTATAAGTCATTATTTATTGTTATTGTTATTATCAATTATAAATTTCCACGGAGGTAAACTTAAAAGATGCATATCAATAGCTTCAAGAACAACTACCAACTACAATAGTTTAATGTTCATGTATAAACGACAATCCATAAAAGTCGATATCCCTTATTCATGTACACGAATAAAATTCTCAAGCGTACAACAAGCAACAATGATAGCCCAATGAATATAATAATAATAAATATTATATAATTAACAATAATAATATATAATAATAATAATAATAATAATGATGTTGTTATATAAAAAATATATAAGAACCTTATTAGACCTTATTAGAACTTATTAGAACTTATTAGAACTTATTAGACCTTATTCGACCTTATTCGACCTTATTAGACCTTATTCGACCTTATCTGAACTTATCTGAACTTATCTGAACTTATAAGGACTGAAAATAAGTTGAAAAGAACGGACCCTAAGTGCTACCTGTTGTTATTGGTAATGGCGTTTTGACTATTTTCTGATTACAGCAACCTCAAAATTACTACAGGGATTCTCATAGTGTGAGGGGTATATTGGCTAATTCATCAAGCCCGTGAGAAATTTCCATTCATCTTTAGTTGAAAGCTGAAGCTAGCTGTTATTGCCTTATTGGGAGTGACATCTGTTAAGCTTAGTAGCTGAATTTAAGCTGCGTTTGTTTTGAAGGAAAACAATTTTCATGGAAAATCACTTTTTAAGGAAAACAATGTCAATGGAAAACATAATTTACAAAAAGTTTTCCTTTGTTTGTTTGAGAAGAGGAAAGGTTAGGGAGAAAAGGGAAATGAAGAAAATGAGAAGGAAAGATGGGAAGGAGGGAATCAAGAGGAGTAAGAAGTGGAGAGGAAAATGTGGCATACCTTATCTACAAATTGAAATTGATTTTTCTTTTCTAAAAGCATTTTCCACCTTTAGGAAAATCGTTTTCCACCTCTTACCAAAACAAACAAAGAAAAATGGAAGATAGAGAAAAATCATTTTCCAAGAAAATGGTTTTCCACCAAAACAAACGGAGCCTTAGTTATTACGTAATAGCTGTTAAAGTCAATATTTGGTAAATCATTTTCTGAATCAACTGAACTGTGCGACTTCAAAAGTCACTTGGTTTGTGAAAATAACCTAAGTAATAAAAGATACTACCTTCGTTCCATGTGTATTGCAACATAGGGAGTTTTACGCCTCCCAACGCACTACTTTAGACGCTAATATCTCTAATTTTATTTAAGTAAAAATTATAAAAAGTAAATTTTAATTAAGCATATATCGAGACGAATTTAACAAGATCCCACATGGCTATATTTATCCTTGTGTATAAATCACAAAAGAGGGTCAAAGGGTAGTGTATGAATAGTGCAAAATGTCAAAGGTTGCAATACCTATGGAACGGAGGTAGTAGTTGTTTGGCATAGTTTGCTGACGTGCTCAAACACTACCTAATCTGTTTCTTGTTTTATGTTGGCGAAAAAGTGGTGCTATCTCAGAGAATGTGAACTTTGGTGGTGCAACTAAAGACATGATACAAGGACACAAACTACCGCAATTGGTCCCTACTGCCTAGAGCAAAAATGAAGATCCCTCAGGAAAAAAAGTTGCTTTTGACTAGGTAGTCAGTAATGACACTAGCCCTAGTCAATTTCATCTTGATTTGGTCGCCTCCTCGGGTCGCATAGGTTCAGAGAAATGGTAGACAGCTTTGTTGTGGGATGGGATTCAGTGGATTGGACTAGTCAGATCACTCCATGTGCCAGCTCCATCCTTTGAAAACGAAGAGCCGTTCTTAGGTTACTCTACTCGAGGCATGCTAAATCAATAATAGTTAGATGTTTAAAAACATCTAATATGGATATTTTGGTCATTTTAAATGAAAGTGAAAAGGAAGATAAAGAAGGAAGATGTTAGTAAAGGCTAAACCGTCAATGCCTTGGAAAAAGAAGGGGGTATCCTCCATTCCCTTCATTCCTGTCTCTTTGTTTCAACCCCCTCTCTCTCTCTCTAAATCCATTTTCTCTGATTTTCTCTGTTGTGTCATTGGAGTTAATTAATTTAAATTTGATTTATTGTTTGTAAACCAAAAAGATCAAGTAATTTAAAGTCGGTTTGTTGTTGTTTCATTGGAGTTAATTTAAAGTTGCATTCTTGTTTTATTGGAATTCTTGTTTGTAAACCAAAAAGATCAAGCAATTTAAAGTTGCATTCTTGATGAATTTAGCATTGATGGACCTAAATTTGAAAATGACAGTAAGTATCATTTATGCATGTTGTTATTATGGTTGTGAATTTAGAAATAAGTCAGTGTTATGTATGTAATTGTTTGCATATTTTGATAAAAATGGTGGAAATTGAATGTTTTGGGGTATAAGTGACTGTGAATAGTAATTGTGTTTGTGAAGATAGATGTGAACTTACTATTTATCTGTGAAGAAAATCCATTTGTGAAAGAGTTTGAATATTGATGGGCAAAATGAGCAGGATGGTGAGAAATGTGAAGGGGTTAGAGTGAAAGAAGCAGGATTGGTGATTGCTAGACGTACGGAAATGCATAAGAATCAGGTTATTGTGAAAACCTTTGACTGAGAATTGACAAACTGTTATTGTGAAATGTTGATATATGACAATCAAAATTAACTGTGCAACAAGGTGTTCATAATTGTCATGTGGAGACTTTTGGTCATGTTGTAAAGGATTTCGATGACACAAAGAAGCGGTTGGTTTGTGAGATGGGGTTTGAAGGTTTGTTAAACTTTGCCGATAAAGGGTTGTCACGGAGCTTTAGTTATTGGCTATATACTTGTGTGGATGTACGCATGAGAAAACTAGTTTGTAGCGATGGGAGGGTGTTTCCATTGTTTAAAACACAAGTACATTGGATTTTAGGACTACCATTAGGTTCGAGAAAGGTTCCAACTTCAATTGAAGGTGAGCAAATGGAAAGAGAAGTTGATAGATTATGGAAAAGGTATGGCTCTAGTAGTGGTCTAGGTAGTAGTGGAGTAAGTCGGAAGATGATAATGGAAATGGTAGAAGGTCCAATTTCTGACGTTGAAGAATTTAAGAAGGCGTTTTTGATGATGGTGTTGAATGACGTAATATGCCCAACAATTTGTCATAGACTTGCATATAACAAACTTTATGCCGTATCGGTAGCTGGTAATGCCTGTGAATACGATTGGTGTGGCTTTATGCTTGACCATTTGATGAAGGCAGTGGGGCGGTTTGCAAAGAAGTTTGAGAAGGAAGGGTTTGCAAAAGGTTGCGGCGGTTGTAGCATATTCTTAGTGGTGAGTAAATTAAATTGGAATGTATTATAATAATATTGTATTATTCGTGTTGTTGCATTATGTATGAATTGGTTGTTTTATGCATGACATATATTGTACCTAGACCGGCTGAACAGATTACCCGTAAATTGGGGAATGTTCCCAAGGATGAAAGCATGGAGCAAATCAGAGATAAACTTAGCAATTAGAGAAGATAGGAAATCTGGTGGGGTTATGGAGAACTAGGGGTTAGTATGGTTGTGAATTAATTAGTTAAGTAAATCTTAATTATTTTTTCCTTAATATATAAGTAATTGTTGGAGTAGTCTGTTGAAGCTGCATACGGATTCCAACACCCATTGGAAGCAAAGGATGTGATGCCTGTGCACGACCAGTTTAGCATGGCAGTAAGTACTAAGTTTATTGGTTATTCATCATTATGTATTTGTAACCCGACGTTGAAGGTAACATTTATATTGTACATTTTTAGCGTTAGTTGAAAATATTTGTACAGGGAAGTGTCAAAGGTATGCGGAAGGAATAGGGTGCATACAAGGGGCGACGCAAAAACACCCATGATTTCAATTGTTATGCGACTTCGAAACCTATAATCATTACCCTACAAGTCAAAAATTGAATTTAAATTGAAATTAAAAATCCTACGAACGTCTTCCATGAAGATAAAATTGATTTTCTTCATAACTAAAATGACTTGAAAACCTTTACTATACTCTCTGTATGTTATGTGCATCATGTACTTAGATTGAAGTAAGTCTTGGTAGGTAGCATCGAATGATAAAGGCAAATCAGTTATGGGAAATGAGCATGAAAGTACTGGTGATGAAAATGATGTATTGGAAGAAGATGAGATGAGCAATATTTATTGTGGTAAGTGAAGACAATTCTTGTATAATCATCATGTACTTTGAATTGTGTACAAGTATAGTGCAACTAATAATGTGCAACTGATAATGTGAGTTATGTGGCGAGGTTCAGATGAGGAGAAAGGCGAAGGAGATGGTGTTGATGAAGAGCATCTAGGTAAAATTGGTGTCGTGGTTGATAATGTGACAAACCGTTGTGAACTGTTTGTCCCCTCTACTACCCAAATGGGATATATAAAAGGTTCAAAATACTTGTGGGGTAGTCCAGGTCAAAGTACCCCTGAATCACAATTGGTTGGAGATGAAGATGTCGGTGGTGAAGGATTTGAAAATGAGGATGGTCTTGGTAGTAGTCCAGGATGCGTTGAGCGTAGTCGTAAACAAAGGAAAATTAAGTCCACTTTGAAGACTGATGAGGGTTACAATGAGATATGGCGGCCTCAAAAGTTTCGGGCACTTAGAAAGAAGTTGATCGATTACATTATGAAGTACAAGTATGTTGTAGTGGTTGTTCGGTAGCAATTGTCATATTTTTTTGTAAATTTCTTTACCTATGAAACTGACTGAAAGTAATTGGCCTAGTAGTAGGGAAAGATTGGACCCTGTAATGCTTAGTTGTGATGGAAATTATGCAACATTACAGAGTTGCAAGTTGGTAGCCAAATCTCGAGGTCGGGTGGATGACAGTGTAAGTTGCGTTATTGATTTAAATGAAATGTTATTGTATGGCTATTGAATTCGGTAACGACTTTAAATTGAATGATTATGTAAAAGTAATTTTATTTTATGGCTATTGATTAGTATGTTAAGGTTGCGGGTTTGATATATGAAAAAGTATGGGAGAAGCGCTACGAAGGATGTAGTAGGCGTTTCATGTTGGACCCGACATTTGCGGTAAGTCGTTCACCATATATGGTAGTCCAAGAATAAGGTGTACATTGTATTGACGAGAATTTAAAATATATGCAGATGAGAGCGTTGCAGGTTGTAGGTGATGATTGGAGTAAGATTGACCGCGTCATTAAGGCGTATACGAAGAAAATGAAGGGCACGCCATGTAACAGGATGAATGTGGTATGTTTAAAAGAACCGTATAATGCAACTGATTCCAAGTACTACGTTATAAGTTTTGAAAAATATAAAACTAATAGTTACATAAAACTTATAGTAGTAGTGTTAAATTGAGGATTTTGAGTTTGTGACCTTCTGTAATCCACCCTGTCTCTTAACATTCTGATGCTTAGTAGTGCTAAAATCTGTCTTTTGTAGCGAAATAAATCTGTCTTATAGTAGTAGTAGCCAACTGTAATGGACATAGGCAGTAGCAGTAGCAAGATAAATCTGGGTCTTATAGTTTATAGTAGTAGTAGCAAGATAAATCTGGGTACAAATGTGTTGGTTTTGGTTTTTGTTCCAGTACTCCACGGTGACCATTGGTGGTGTGTTGCGTACTCGTTGAATAGAGAGGAGGTTGTCGTGATTGATTCAATGGAGACAATATCGGCAGCGGAAGTTCATCATCTTGACCTACTTACATTGGTTAGGGTATTCGTTGAGTTTTGTTGTGAGGTAATTGTGTTGTCTTGAATGTGAGGTAAATGGTTAAATGGTTAAATGGTAACTTATTTGTAGGGATTCGCAATGGAGAAGGTGTTCAGTTGTATTGATAGCACTTGGCAATGTGGTAGTTTGGTACACTCCAAAATTGGCCGGTTGTTTCCATGAACCTAAAAAAACAAGAAGATTTGTAAGTTTAACCCAACTCCCTCTAGTTGAATTTATGAATTCATTTTCGAAAATATTTATGACATTTGTAAGTTTTTGTAGGCATAATTGTGGAGTGCACATGTTGAAGGCAATTAAAACCAACGCCGACCGATTAGTGACACATATGAATCCGGTTAGTTACTTTAGGGCAAACGAAACGTTCTTTCATGTCTTGTTGTTGTGGATTACCTTTACTGATTTGTGTATGTGACAGTTTGATGTTAATGAAGAGGCGGTTGCTTGTTTGCGAAGATGTATTATGCGACGAGAATGAGAAGTGTGACATAGTGAAAGCTTTGTTGTCGGGGTAGTGAAGGTGTCTGTGTTGAAGTAGTAGTATTGCAAAATCGGCCCATTTTGTAAATGTTGGGGTATTTATGCAAACATATGTAAACATTGGGCCATTTAGTATATGGTGGATGTACTTGGAAAAGAAACATTGGGCCATTTACTATATGGGCCATTTATGACATTTGTAAGGTCTTTAGTATATGTTTTATGATTTTTGGAAAAGAAACATATGTAAACATTGACCCTTTTTTTATTGTAGTTACTTGGGCCCATCTAGTAAATGAAGTCCGGCAGGTAGACAAGCAAAAGTTGTGCAAAAAGGACTATGAAATCAGTCAAAATCAGTCAAAATGGCCCAAAAGGCCCAAGTATTGAATTGTTGCCAAGACTAATAGTTCACATTGGCCCATTAAGCACAACAAACAATAAACTATAGTTTACGTAGGCCCATTAAACACAACAAACAATAAACTATAATTTACGTAGGGAAAAACCCGTAACAAATTTTAGTCATACATTTTAAACATACATTTAAAAAAAGCATAACAAACAACAAACCACAACTCATGCCTAAACATACATTTTAAATATAAGTAATCATTGAATTGCTTAGTTAAATCATGAAGCGGTTATTAAGCGACACCCGGTTCTAGTCACGTAGAACTCACATTGTTGAGTTAGGTAGGTGGGGAGCAAATATGACCTTCATCTCTCTTATGGTTACACCATTTTCAAGTTCTTCACGGCTTACAAATAATCTGGTTGAAATGCAATTTGACCATGCTAATCCTAAAGCCGGATGCACCTTTCGACCAGAACTGTATAATGTAATATTGTTTGTTGTCCAGCTAGCTGCCTCTTCGTTTATCGTGTCTCGTGCTTCATTTGTTATAACAATAGCAATATTATACTTGTATGCGATTTCTTTCAAATTCCCACTTATGGTGAAAAACAATTTCGTCCTTTTCAGCATGTCTTCTTTGTTGTTTGTGTTTTCACATCCAACTCATGCACGTAGTAGTTGTTCCGGATTGTCCACGCGCATCACATTTATGTTGTCCAAAGAAATGTAATCATGCGTATCGCCATATTTTTCTTTCAATGCAACCATCATGGTATTTAGACGAGTAGCCGAAAAAGGCTGATTACTATGAACATAAATGGAAGCGTCATATACACCTCCCAATTGTGGAGGTAACCGACACGTCAATACCACTTGGAGGCAAATTTGGGTTTTTCTGCACCCACTTTCGCCAAAAATTTCGGTTAACATAGAACATTGTACTCCACCGTTTAACAAAGTGTCAATTTGTGGACAAAGTAATTTAATTTTTTGTTGGGTTAAATGTAGAGTTGCACTTGAAGACGGTGTAGGAGTATTGGACATTTTATGTAATTTGGAAACATAGGTAAGCAATATATGGATTTAGACTATTTATACTCTTATATTATATGGTGGGCTGGCCCAATTTAAACTTTTTTAAATGTAAATTAAAATAAAAGTGATCAGTTACAGAATAGTTTGGATTTTAGTTGCATTTCAATGGATATTTACAATCTTGTTACAGTAGTTACCTTGGAAAAGTAAAAAATCTGATATGACAGCCTCACCTCCTCACGTCACCATCCCTTCTTCTCTCATTTCATGTTAGTCGTTTTCAGCAGTAGGTAATGGCTAGGTAATAGCCTTCATCTCCTTATTGTTTTAAAATTAATTTTTAATACCCTCCTTCTCCCTTTTCCCAATTTATAGCAGTAAGTTTTGTTAACATTTAGTAAGTTTGTTTTGCTAGCTATTTGTAATTTGAATTATATATTTTTGGACTCAAATTTTTCAAATTTACCATAATTGAATTTCACACGATTTTAAATTTATAGTAAACACAATTGTGTTAAGTAATGTAAATTAAAAATTCTAATATTAACCCATCTAAATTAAGTAATGTTTTTAGTAAACCATATAAATTTTATGTCCAATATTAAAAAATTGTCTGTCGTTTCGAAATAATCACTTATAAAAGTAACAACTACATCGGTTAAGACAATATGTTTTGAATTAAAACAGCTTATTATAAACAAAAGGTTTTACTTTTACCAGATGAATTCGTACCACAAATTCACTTTGAAAATGTAGCAAAATCTGATATGAAATCTGGAATACAATCTTACACAATAAAGCTATAGCCTAGTCTTGTCTTGTCAGCAGCTCTTCTTCCCAAGTCTTCTTCCACACGCCAAACGCTACACAGCTAGCTATGGCTATTATTTTTTTTACTTTTTTTTTGTTTACTTTTATTACTAATGAAGTCTATAGCTTTTGTTTGTGTTTGTTCTTTAGTTAGTTTTGGTTATGCTTCTTTACTATTACTACATGACATAACATAATTTGTTTAAACTATATGTTTTAAATTATTTTCAATCTGATAAATATGAAATCATTGTTACTAACTATTAACTTTATATTGATGAAATCATAGTTAAAATACATTTATATGATTATTAGTTGAAATATATAAAGTATGAAGATATATTAAATAATAATTTTATATTGATGGATGAAGTCATTGGAGTATATGTAATTTAATAAATTTCATCATCTGAATGCAACATATATTAAACTGAAGACAACATTTGTGTAATTTATTACAGTTGATGATGAAGAAAAGGAGAAGATTTTAGTGGTCCCAACTTTTCCAATGGATGTTGACCGTAATTTATAAACCTTTTATCATGGTCTTACAAGATACACTTTCCAATATTTTTATAAAATGAAGTACTAATGAAGTACTAATTTTTTTACTTTACTTCGTAAGACAAATTTATTTTTTTTAATGTTGGACCTCATAATGAAGCACTAATAAAGTACTAATGTACTAATGTATTTCATTTTAACCTAAACTTTGCTAACAATTTAACACAAAATAAAGCTTAGATAAAGTAGATTAATAATACGAAGAAAATATAAAGCTTACATAGGGTTGAAAAAGAATACGAAAACACAATATAAAGATAAATAAGGTAGTAGATCTAAATGAGTGTGAAAAGCTTCACTTTAAAGGTAAATTCGTTCCAATCTATAAGCTCAAAAGTGCAAATGCTGTTCTGTTGGACTTCATTGCCGATAAGGAATTCCTTAAATCCAAGTAACAATTTACATTGTCGTGTGTTGTAGGTCTTGATCTTTACTTCCCAACAACCTGACTCATTTTGTAGATAGCCATCCACTTCCCGATTTTGGGGTATGTACATATCGGCGAACTCTCTTGGAATAGCCTGTAACGACAATACACTTTCATTAAACCATATAGGCTGACATTAAAAGAAATGCACATATTCGTATGTTGACTTACATTAGAAGCGGTCGATAATCTTCCGTTCCGAAAATATTTTTCACTCATCCCAATCTTGAAACGAGGATGAGATGAATTTTCAAGGTACGATTGTGCGACGTACATGACTTCCCCTATGTTAATCCATAGAGGATGTCGACCTCTTATGACACGAATAGTTTGAGGCTCTTCATTGACGGTAAAATCATTTTTAAGTTCAAACGCATGATTTCGGACATGGACAGAGAATACCCCATTACTCACATATTGCAAACCAACATGGTCATGTACGAGGATGTTATTTTCGTTTAAAAATTTACCCCAACCCTCTCGGAAAAATAATTGTAGGGTAGACTCCCACTCCCATTTACATTCCACAATCCAGGTACATGGAGTGTTGACTCTTCGAAATGTGAACGTGAAATTAGGAGTATCTCCCTCTTCGTTGGTGTAGTTCCGTAAATCTCGCCGGAGTTCAGTTATAAGCGCGTTATTTATTATTTCCTGAAACATCAAACATATTTGATAATAATAAACATATATAACAACACATTTTTGAAAGTGTACGTAGAAACATCAAACTTATTGTAATACTTACAATTTCCGACAAAGTGCTTTCCGTTATTTGAAAATAGTATCAAGGTGCCAACAAGAATGACATTCTTATTTTTTGTCCGACCACAAGTACTTTGAAGGTATTTTTTGACAAGTGATGAACAAAACCTTTGTAAGAAACAAGGGTATTTATACTACTTGGGTGGTATATTGTGCCATCAAATAAATTAATTTAATATAAATACAAACATTAATAGGGAGATTGAATATTATGAAAATGTAGATGAAGGCCATGCTTTTGATCTGTCCAAAACGTTGGGGTAATTCAATGTGGTTGAATTCTTTGGTTGAATGTTGACTACACTTGGTCACAAAAAATCTTTCCAATTTGCATTTATTGATTAAATCTTTCCATCAACAAGTCTTTGCAATAAACATCTTCAACATTCAACAAGTAATGTTAATTAATATTAAAGTACCCAAAATTACATAATTTAAGTACCCAAAATTACATAATTAGCACCAAATTAACATAAGTACAGTACACAGATTAATTAATATTAGGAAAAATTGTAAATAACCACCTGCACGATACACCTATTTCAAAATAACCACCCCATTTTGTTTGTGTTTAAATAACCACCTCTCATTTCCTTAACTTTTTCAAATACCCACCTGTTAAAGGAATTTTCTAAAGCCGTTAAGTGTGATGCCCGAATTCTTACTAAATTATCCTAACTCCGTCCAAAATTTCACTAATTACCTTACTAATCTATAATTTGATTGGTTAAATCATCATTAACATTTTTTTAAAAAAAATTTATTCAATTTTACAATTTTTTAAACTATATATTTTTGATATATGACACGGTAATGGACACAAATTTCGAGACAATATTTAATCGCGTTTTTAATACTCAAAACGACGTTTTTTCGAAAAACGGACACCACCGTAGGTCCTTTATGGGCACAAAATTTGAGATTCCCTACAAAACGAGTACCTACAAGCCGGCTTTTCGGGCATGTACTTCGAGACGCCTTTTTCGGACGGAATACAAAGTTTTTTCGAAAAACGGACACCGGCTTGTAGGTACGGCGGTGTCCTTTTTTCGAAAAAACGTGTTCCATACAAAAAAATTGTCTCGAGTACGTGCCCGAAAACCCGGCTTGTAGGTACTCGTTTCGTAGGGAATATCAAAATTCGTGCCCATAAAGGGCGTACGGTGGTGTCCGTTTTTCGAAAAAACATCGTCTTGAGTATTAAAAACGCGATTAAATATTGTCTCGAAATTTGTGTCCATTACCGTGTCATGTATCAAAAATATATAGTTTAAAAAATTATAAAATTCAATAAAAAAAATTTTTTAAATATTAATCATGATTTGACTAGTCAAATTATAGATTAGTAAGGTAATTAGTGAAATTTTGGAGGGAGTTAAAAAAGTTGAGCCCTAAAACTAACGGTGTTAAGATTTTCCGTTAAGAGGTGGGTATTTCAAAACGTGAACATAAGTAGAGGTGGTTATTTAAATGCAAAACAATTTGGAGTGGTTATTTTGAAATTGGTGTATCTGACAGGTGGTTATTCACAATTTATCCTTAATATTAATTAAACTAAATTGACCCCAAAATCACCCTAATATGAAAGTGTCATTTAGCATTCAATACAAAAGTGAACCAAAGCCATGAAATTGATAATGCAACCAAAGCACCGTACTTCCATATGTTCTTCTCATTTGTAACTTGATTCAGCTTCATTTCCATAAATTCACTACGTCCCTTTAGTTGTTCCTTCTTTGAATTCATCTTCACCAACTTCCCAGGCAATGTTTGTATATGATTTTCACATACATTCAACCTCTCCGCAATCTTCATAAATCCATTCTATTGTTGGGTCCATTGTAACAACCTAGTCAAAGAAATTACATTTTTTTCCTCTTTTCACAACAAAGATAAAGTTATAAATAAGCCAAAAAAATTAGACATTTTTAAAGAATATCTAAAGAAAAAGGAGTTTTCAAATTACAAATAAAATAACTTACTCACCGGATAATTTCCACATCCCCAAAACTTCCGACTCCGGTTTTCATTGTTCTTCTTGACGGTGCTGATTTTGCTAGAGATCCCATAATCACATAAAGGCATAAACCCATCCCAAACAGAAGTTGAACCCGATGTTTCGTTTGAGTATGTCATTGTACAACAACTTAATAAACAAAAACTAATATCAGTGCATAGTTAAGCATTAAGTAATTAAAATTCATTGAACTTGAATCATTGTTGAGAGAAACCAATATTTAAATTAAATATATTATAAATATTTTTTTCTCTCAAAAAAACCACACTATTCAATCTTTGAAAATGGGAGAAAAAATTCTAGAAACTACACTTACATAAAGCATCATCCGGTTTCCAAGGCATAGAGAATCCCATAATAAGAAGTGACAATTCCATAGGTGGGGCCCACATGTTGGACTAGTGGGGCCCACGAAGTCAATTTCAGTTTTTTTGCCTTTGAGGTCCGGCCATCCTCACCCTATCACACGTGCCCTCTCACTTAGAAACAACATATTCACATATAAATACTGAGCTCAGCAAATAATAACAATTTGCCCAAGTTTTTCAACACTTCTCAATTAACACTATTTTAAGGTAAAATTTTTACATAATTTGTTGGGAAGTCAAACTTGAACTATTATTCTTAGTATTAGCTTTGAAGTCAAATATCATTTATGTACATTTTATGTAGTTTTTAACTTGTTTTAAACATATTTACTATAATTTATTTAACATATTTACTACTTGTAAATTATACAAAGCTTTTATATTGTTGGTAAGTACGTATAATAACCTAGTTCTTTTGTGAACCCAAATTAGCATTCTATTGGAAAAATGGCCCACCTTGCAAATCGGTTTTTCCTTCCATGCACGCAACAAACGCGTGTCCGCTATGTAAGTTGCAACATACAAAGTCAAACTCCGTAAATGATTGTTCAGTTATTTATAATAATATTAATAGCTCTCATCTTAATCGTAGGCCATTCCTCTTTCGTTTGAAATCCACATAGTCGATTTGGGTTCAACGACAATACTAAGAAGGGAAAACACAAGAATGTGTTGGAACGTTAGAGTTAACCGATTTCATGACAAAGATGGACGTTACCGAGCAGTTTTCCGTACCGGGTGGGCAGAATTTATGGCCCAAAATGAAGTTGAAATTGGGGAATTTCTTGTTTTCCAATATATTGGGAACGAAGTATTCACCGTTTATGTGTATGGAACGGACTATTGTTTGAAGGACTTAGAGTTACGTGACATTGTTGAGGAAATACCAACATCCCATATTCGAGTTATGGGTCGTCAACCTTATTAGATTGATTCCGGAGATCTTGGAATGTCGGCTGATTGTTTTGTGCAAAACTCCGAGAAGCCTAACTTTATAGTGCATATGGGTCAAACTTATGTCAACTTAGGAATTGTGGTATTTTAATTAGGTTTATGTTTGGTCGTACAACGTAAAATCTATTAAATTTTGTTATTTGACATACGTTACTTGATTTCATTTTGTATACAATTCCGGCGAAGTTTGCTACGAAGTATTTACGTTTCAAAAAGAACTGGCAAGGGATTATTGTTGGTCGTGGAGGGCGTTTTGAGGTGAAGATCAAGTACTACACCCGTGAAGGTCGTTGTCACAATTGCAAGATTAAGCAAGGCTTCGAGAATGTCATAGAGGCCTACAATCTAACGGATGGGGATGTTTGCGTCTTTGAACTGATAAGGAGAGAACCCTTTACTCTCTTCATGACGGCCATACAGTACTAGGTGATGGGGTTGGTTGTTTTTCCGTTCGCATGACAACTTTTTATCGGCTATTATATGTTAAGTTTCGTAATATTTTGTTTATGTTAGCTTGTAACCTATGAACTCTACTTTTAATTGTGTTGTATTATGTTTAGGTTATTGGATTATGTATTCTTAATGTTTATTTATGTGATGGAACCTATGAACTATGAACTTGTTTTATTTATGTGGAATGTAAGGTATGCACTTCTTTTATTTAAGTTAAAATTATGTCATTTGTATAACTCATATTATTAACATTATATTAGGATATTTCAATTACAAAGTTATACAATCTTTAATTGACGAAAGTACACTACCAATACAACCACTATTGTATACATAACAATGTTATGCTTCCCAACAACCCCATAAATGCAACAGAAGACAATATGTCGTATAATTATACACAACAGTTAGTATTCCGTTTTTTACTTGTGTTAAGAACACACTCAAGTGCTTATGTAGTCTTTAAAGAATAACCTACGTGTTGTACCATTTTTTTCCAACAATTATGCATTGAGATAAAGTTTCTTAAATTAAATGCTCCCTAACAATCAATCCAATCTTGCAATAAATCTACCTACTAAGTCCATCTTTATAAACTCTTCCGCCAAAGTATAGTTGATTATTGCCTACTAACAAAAATAAGTCACACAAGATAGAGTTCTTTAAACATAGTACAAAAAAGATGTCTACTTCTTCATCTTCAATTAGAATTGAAACAGAAGAGAGTTATGTATCAGTCGATAGCGAAGAAACAGTTGAAAGTGTACTAATAAATACCAGAGCATTACCCGTTAAGTGTGCTTTCATTTTCAAAGGGGGGGGGGGGTTTGATGATCCTGGTTCAGAATATTGTATTCGGTATGAGGACAAGTTTAGCGGTGTATACGCAAAATACGCAATGCGAGCAGGTGTTCAACTGTCCGATCTTTGGATATTCAACAAGGGGAAGTATGTTGAGTCAAGTCAAACTCTGTACTCATTGAAATTGCAGGGGAATGAGGTGTTTCTTGCATATTCGAAGGTATACCTATGTTCCTACTTGTTTAATATCTAATATGTTCCTATTGCATGATGATGTTCAATTACTTTGTCAGTTGCTAAAACAACACTTTTGTCATGTTATAATTTCGTCAACAAAAAAGAAGACAATATTTTTTAAACCAGAAACAACTAATAGCTGACATATTGTTTATGGATATTTTCAAATTATTTGATGATACAAATGCTTACTCAAAGAATTGGTAACATAAATTCAGCCTTCTTTTATTGCCTAATGTTATTAAATATTTGCATGAAGACTACTAGCCGTGGAATTTCTACAGCTCGTTTAGCTATGGACGGGGCTGAATTTCGCTATGTGACTATTCAAGATCTTAGAAGTTTCCCCTTACCCAAAGGTATAGGGTACACAATACAATGTTGGTGAACACTTTAATTGGTTTTTGGGCATCAACTAATGGAGTTCCCGCGGATAACATAACTCTTATACACGACAACAAAAAATTGAAACCTAACATGACAATCGAAGATGCAAATATATATGATGGAGCAAATATGTACGGGCTCATGAATTGAAGATAATTGAAGACGGTAACTTAAGTAATATAGTGTGTTTGGATAATTTTGCAAATGACGGTTGTAGTCATTAATATGTACGGGGGTATCCAAATTGTGTTCGTTTTTTTGTCAAGACTAACGTGAAATCTAAACGTTTAATTTCGATACTAATCTTAACTAATATTATTGTAATAGGTCCCACTTTTGAATCAATTATAACCTCTTTTGTGTAGTACACCCTACTTTAAGTATGTAATAGGGATTGTAATAGTGGAATTGTACTTAAGTTTGTTTAATACTTATTTAGAAGTTGAATCTTTTATGTCCTAGTGGAGATGAACTACTATATTTAAATGTAATTGTCCTTAAGTACTATATACTCTTTTGTGTTTATTATTGGTCATATTTTATTCATATATTAATTGGTGGCCTTTGAAAATATTGGAATTGGTGGCCAAATTTAGTGGAACTACTATACAAGTTCAAGTTTGACTAATAAATTAGTGGAACTACTATATTTAAATACCATTGCCAAATTTAGCAAAGTCATTACCCGCCCTTTTGTTTCCCGCCAGTGAATTCCCTCACAAAATACAAATTTCCTCCAACTTCAAATACAAATACCAACCAGCAATTGAACATCCTTTGTCCACTTATTCAACATCTAACTATGGCTTCCTTTTTCTTCATTGACTCTTCAATGATTCTACCACACAAAATTATTAAAGAAGAAGGTCTTGTACAACATAACCTCATCACATCAACAACAACCATAAATCTTACACCAAATTGCAAAAAAATTGGCTTCAAGGTGCAAATACCACAAACTTCTTCTCAAAACTTAATTGGTTTTGGAGCACAAGCATCTTTATCAACTCACTTACTAAAGTTCAATTTGTTGTCAAAGAGCTTTTACATTACATCCATCCTCTCTCCACATAAGGTAAGCCATGAATTATTGGATTTACTTCAAATAACACCAAGTGGGAAAATTAAACCTTTAAATAAACAAGATGTTGGTGATTTGGCTTTACTACCAAAAGGCTTTAAGGTGTTCATTTATTGGAAACTAAAGAATTCATCTATTTCGGAAATAGGGGCAAATTTGCATTTAGTAGACACTTTTACACCAATTACTTTACTCAAGAAAAGGGAAATATACGAACTAGGAGAAGGTAGTCATACGTTTTCCATGGGAAGCTATTCAAATGACTTCAAAATTGTAGATGTCAATAGGAAGTATTCAAATGTCGCAGACTCGAAGCATCTATTTTTTTAACTACAAGGGATGCAATGGATGGCCGGACCGCTCAGGTGACATTGGAGGGAATGCATAAACTTCAAGCTAAAAGATTAAAGACAGTGGGTAATCCAAACTACACAAGAAAGGGAAGAATCGTTGTATGGAATTGTCGTGGTATGGCAAGAGAATCATTTCCGATGTTACTCAATCATCTTTTGTAAACACTAATGCCGTACGTCTTCGTCATTACCGAAGCACGAGTATCTAATTACATGTCTGAAGTCATATTGCAACCATTCCCTTACAAACATGCGAGCATCGCATCACCAAATGGGTTAGAAGGAGGTTTGGTCGTTCTTAACACAAACATTCATGTGGGCTTCGAAGTTAGTTTTAAGGGAGTCAACAAATGGTTAGGAACAATTACTATGTAATGATTTCAAATAACTTGTTAATGTTATTTCAAGGTTATTAATGATGTTATTAAAACTCCTAATTGGTCCGGCATTGTCAAGAAAACTTCTTATTACAATTCAATGGGGTCATTATCATGTCAAAACAACCCATTAACCTTTCCTTATTGGTCATATATTATCATGTGAAATCCTAGAAATTGTGGACTAAAAAATCCTGATTTGAATTGGGTCATATATTATTGAGTGAACACAGCCCAATTCCAAAAAATTCAATATCCTGTTAAGGAATTGGGCCAAGGAAATTGGGCGTTACATGGCCTTCTTGTGTACATAATCCACTATTGTAGTTGCCCATTCTTGTGTACTTATCAATTCAAGTAGACCATAATTCATAGTTATTAATTCTTTGTCCAAAATATGGTTATTATTAGTTAAATGTTGCAACTCATGAAACCACTAATTCATACATCCTTTTTTTCATTGCTTTACTTTATGGTTCCCAAACTTCTTATTATTTAAATTAAGGAAAGATTGCCTAGAATAATGCAACCTTTTGGTGATTCGCAAATAATAATGCAACCTTTTGATTATTCTGTAATAATGCAATCTTTATACCCCATTTATTTTAAACAACACAAATGACCGGCAACCTGGAGCATTGGTAATTTTTTATTTAAAACTTTAAATTTTAATTAAAATATTAATATATAAAAAAATAAAAAAATAAACCCCCACACCCCAGCCCCAGCCCCAACCCCACCCCAGCCCAAATTCCCCCACCCAGCCCCAACCTCCCACCCCCCACCCCAGCCCCAACCTCCCCCATGAAATTCTCCCACCCCCCTCACTGAAACGCCACCCACCCCAGCCCTAACCCCACCCACGAAACTCCCCCACCCCCCTCACTGAAACGCCCCCCACCCCAACCCCAACCCCACCCACGAAACTCCCCCACCCCCTCACTGAAACGCCACCCACCCCCCCAACCCCACCCACGAAACTCCCCCACCCCCCTCACTAAAACAAAACCCACCCCAACCCCAACCCCACCCACGAAACTCCCCCACCCCCTCACTGAAACGCCACTTCCCCCGACAAATCCCCCTCTCCCCGCCTTCGCTTCCCCGGACAAATCCCCTCCCCCGCCTTCGAAACCACCACGAAAGCTGTCGTCTCTCCTCCTTGGTGCTCAGAGCAGCCTCGCCGGCGAAAATGGGGTCAGTGAGGTTGGCGGCGGCTGGTGCTTTGTGGCTGGGGAAATGAAGTGGTGGGATGGGTGGGGAGGAGAGTGCTGACGGTGGGGTGGGGGGAGGGGTGGGTTTGATTTTTTTTTGTTATTTTAGTTTTATTTTACTTTTTAAAATTATTTATGAGAGCCAATTACTGTGCGACAAGTGTCCATTTGACCTATTCTTCAAGTCATAACCGGTTTCATCCTGTTTAAAATAAATGGGGTATAAAGGTTGCATTATTCCAGAATAATCAAAAAGGTTGCATTATTATTTGCGAATCGCCAAAAGGTTGCATTTTTTAGGCAATTTTTCCTTAAATTAATACTTATTATTATTTACTTTATGTTGCAAACTCATGAAATTCATACTTATTATTATTTATTATGTTTGCTTGTGGTTATAGGCCCAAATATAAAGGCAAATAGAATGATATGGTGGATATACATGCTTTTTATGGGCCTTTTTATAATTGGCCATATATTTAAAAAGGTGTATCTTTTGACAAGACTAAGATACGGCCCTTGTATTTATGGGCTTTTTCTTATGGGACCTGTTATGAGAAATTAATATATTGGGCCACACCATTAAACCTATTTTTATTTGGGTCAACTTGTTGTGCACTAATAATAAAAGTTTCATATGGACCAAAACCAAGTAAGTAATAGCCATATTAGATGAGACCAAGTCATAAAAATTTCACTCCAAATCAATAGTATGTAACTTTAGTATTAATAGTCTAGATGAAGACCAAAACCAAATCAATAGTATGTAACTTTACCTTTAGCATTAATAGTATGTAATAACTTTGTTATTTATCATTAGTGACAGTGAGATAGGAATTGGAGCTGGAGACTTGCACACTGAAGTAGCTTCATTGGCATCATTACAAAATAGGTTGATCATATTCACCCTACTAGCATTACCATATTACTACCATACATAGCATTAATAGGGGAAGTATGTGAAGTCCAATATTTTCACCTACATCATTACAAAATAGGTTGATCACTTGCTTCCAAATTTTTCACCTACATACTGATGAGCAGCAACACAGCAACACAAGTGGAAGCAAACTGTTTTCATTACAAAATTAGTAGGGGGAAGTATGTGATGTCCAATGTTTTCAGTAGCGAAGTATTGTGCTTCATCTGTATTGGCGTCCATCACCAGAAATACCTTGAGCAAGGGGCTCCAATTGCTGGGGTAATGTAAGGAGATATCCACCATACTGTTTTCATTACAAAATGCGCAGCAACCTATTCTTAATACACTATACACTATACATGAATAAATAAATTGAAGCACCGAAATGAGCAGCAACTTATGCAGGAACCGTGTTCAAATCAAAACCATCGACAACTTCTTTTCGGTTATGACTGGCCGCTTCCTGCACAAATATAAATAACACTTTATTTATTCATGTATCAAAAATTACACTATCAAAAAACTCAACAAACTAAAATACATTGCAATGCTACAAAACTCATACCTTTGCGGGAATGCCTTTTTTGTTCTTCGGACCAGTTTTACCTTTCTTCTTTATCCTTTCAACACATGACTTCAACCTTCTCGTACCCGTACCCTTTCTCTTACCTACTTTTGCCACTGGGTCCTTCAAATGTGATAATGGTGTCACGACATCTGGTGACCCACTTACTTCAACTAAAGGTGTTAAGCCAACATTTAACCTATTATTACCTACAGATGAGGGTGAAGGCGAAGCCTCATTCATTATCGTACCTACAACTTGCATCATTCGACGTTCATCAAGTCTTATGTCTAGAAGTTGTAAGGTTTCAATCAAAAGTGGCATATCACCATAGTCCGCGGCTTTCAAATAAATTGGATCAAACACCACCATACCCCGATCATAACTTTGTACTAATTCCATTTTAGAGGGATCATGGTACGCAACTTTCACCATGGTATGTTTCCGAATGACATCCTTCCGCCATCGCCTAAGAATATATTTACTAAATACCTCCTTAATGTCAAGTCTATCATATAGTGAAATAATGTGCCTACATACAAGTCCATGACTTTCAAATAGTTTGCAATCACATCATGCTTCCGTAGAACCAATATCTATTTTCACATCATAACTACGACTCCTATCTAAAGACATTTCCTTCCTTGTCTCTTTGCAAAGTAACCATACTCTATCTATAAAAGTATGCACCTCTATGCTATTTCCCACAACTTCCTTACCAGACCAATGTAGATACAACACTTTCAAACACTCCTCTTGTATTTCCTGAAATTTTGAATCCGTGTACAACTTCTGGAAAACAACTTCTGTCCTAAATTTTGTTACAAGTTGTCGTACGTACCTCAACGTATTTGCATCAGCCTCTTTCTCGGCATTTGCTCGACTTTCCATGGCACTACAATATTACTCCGCAAATTCACAAACTCTTGTTTTCCTATGAACATATCCATTAAAAAAACTGTTGATACTCTCTGATCTTTGCGTCGTCTTCATACCAGCCCAAAACATATGTTTCAGGTATGCCGGAACCCACATTCTCCTCTCCCTAAACAGCCCTGCATGCACATTATATCAACACACACAAGACTTAAACCACCATATAGTAGTTCGACAAACAGAAAGTAAAGTGTTGTTTCTCTGATTGTACTACTGCTCATTTTAGCATATAAGTTTATTAAACTAAGATAAAAATATGATGAAAAAAACTAACCAAACAGTTGCATTAGGGCATCAAAATATTAACTATTAGAGAGGCTTAAATTTATATGCAGATTTCCCCTACAAATTTTAATAACTTATATCCAAATAAATATTACCTGCAAGCCAATCATTGTCTCCAAGATTGTACTCCGATATGATAGCTTCCCAGGATGATTCAAATTCTTCTTCACTCAAACTTTCATAAATCGCGTCATAAAGGAGAGGCTTAAAATTTTGGTACCTATCAAGTCTCCCTAACTTTATACAAAATTTCTGTAATATGTGCCAAAGACAAAATCGATGAACTGTTAATGGCATCACCTTCTCGACGACCTTCCTCATTGCAGCATCCTGATCCGTTAAAAAACTATCTGGTGCTTTACCCTTCATGCACAACAACCAAGTACTAAATACCCATTCGTATGTCTCCGTGTCCTCATGAGACAATAATGCACAACCTAGCAATATAGATTGGCCATGGTGATTTACACCAACAAAGTTCACAAACGGAAGTAGATACTTGTTTGTAACATAAGTCGCATCGAATGTTACAACATCTCCAAACTCCACATACGCAGCCCTAGATCTCTCATCAACCCACAAAACATCTTTCAAGTGTCCTTCTTCATCTAGTCGATGCATGTGGAAGAAATTTTGATTATCGGCAGTCATCTTCTTAAAATAATTCATCATCGCTTTTGCATCACCAGCTTCGTACTTCAACCTTTTGGGTTATGGCCATGTTTTCTACACCATTACGTTCTCGTGCTAGACTACTATGTATATTCTTTATCTTAACACCCGCGCCATAATCATTAAATAGTTTCCTCCTGACAGCATAATTTACCGCCTCCTTACGATACATGGTAATGTAACGGATTTCCTTGGCGTTGGATTGTGATTCACATATTGAGTAACTACTTTCTTCACTTCCCACTCACCTTCATCATTAACGATTGCGTACATCACAACAGGGCAACCACACTTTTTGGTCTTGCGTGTACCAACCTCAACTCCGTTTGATCCAACGCCTACCCTTTTCCCTTTCATTCTTTGGGATTTACTACCCTCCCCAAAGCACTCACACTTCCAAGTAAAATTCCTTCTCTCTTTTGTCACTTTACCATCTCTTTGCCGATAAGCACATGCGGCCCTCACCACACCAAAACCTTCTTGCTTCCCAAAACCCCTAAAATATTTATCAGCGAGACCCCATGTAGCAAAAACCATGCCCACACATGGCATATATTGCAAACTCTGGTTACTACTACTACCAACACAAACTTCGTCATCATTGCCATTCACTCCTTCCTCATCAAACAATCCAAACTCTTCATTCTCCCCGCCATTACCAGGAACTTCAACAACATCATTTTCAATTACATCCTGTAAACATATCATTGCAATTTATATAATGTACTTCCACTTCTACACATATGCCTCACAATTTTACAACAGAAAACCCAACAACACCAAAGGAGCAGCGCTGCCTCCTCCTTAACCATCCCAAAATCAGTAAATTCATGCAACAACATAATAAATGCAACCAACTTAAATAACCACAGCTAATTCAGTTATGTATGTAAAACAGAATTTCATCAATGCAACCCATAATCATAAATGAAAAAAAAAAACATCATGACTACTTATATATGTAAACACAAAAAATCATCAATGCAAACCATAATCATAAATGCCCATAAAATTGGAACTCCATGACTACTTATATATGTAAAAACAGAAAATTTAATGCCCCAAACACCAATGGAAACCAAAATCATAAATGCATACACCAAAATTCATGACCAACAAAGTTTTTAAATAATGCATATACTTCATACCTCTTCATTTGCATATGAGTTTACAATACTTGCTTAAGATTGACTCGAAATTCTTCCCTCCATCATCAAATCTTCAAAATATTTGCCTCAATTCCACTCCTTGTTTAATACTCTTCCTCCTCAGTTTTCGTCCCCAAAATTTTCTTCAAAATCGCCCTCAAATGCTACGCCTAAAGAAGGAAATCAGTGAGTTTGATGTTTTAGTCAATGAAGATGTGAGAAATTAAAGTTGGGGAATGGATGGAAGAGAGGAGTATTTTGTGTTTGCTGAAGCTTCTCTTTAGGTTTTACAATCTCTCTCCTAATACCCTTTGTTTCCCTACCTTACCCCTTATTCCCTTGCTTTTTCATTTTACCTTTTACTTTATAAATTATATATTACTCCCTCCGTCCCACAATAAAATTCCCATTTCTCCAATGCACACAATTTAAGAAAGTAGTTGGTGGTGGGTCCTTTGTGATTTCTTAAATAATAAATTATTATTGTTGATGACTTTTAAGAGTATTGTTTTGTTTTCTAGTGACATAAAGTGGTGGCCCCATGTGTAATATTAAGTTATTTTATTATGGGGGCCCTACCACTTAGAGAAATGGGAAGTTTATTTGGGACAAACATTTAGAGAGAAATGGGAAGTTTATTAAGGAACGGAGGGAGTATTATATTAGTGTTAACTGTTATTGATTTAGACTCCTGCTACTCCATGTGCCTGCTCCATCCTTAATCACATTTGATGAAGTACCAAAGGCTGCAGAACTCCAGCCATACGCCATTCATTAAAGAAAAGGAGGACTTTTCTGATACCTTGTTTATCTGCAATTGGTGGTAGCCAGTAAGAAGGACCCAGTCAATTGGACATGCAGCTTCTAGAACATTGCCAAAGGTTCCTCTAAAGCGTTATAGGTCATAGGCCTTCTTGAATAGCTCTAGACGTGTCACGGTGTCAGTGGTGGACTCAGCATTTTGAGGCAGCGGCACAGAGATGAGTTTTATATGGGGCATCAAGTTCTAAGGGATATTTGGGTGGAGACGCCCAAGATTTTGTGGAGCAGATACATAACTTACTGTCGCCTTATAGCAAAGTGCTTTGAGAGCTCTAGGAATGGGATCATGTGCCGAAATTCAAGCCATTGGAACCCAATTTTGTGCAGTTACTTCCTGTTCTCCAAAGTGATAACAGGAATTTGCTGCGGAAATCGATAAAACCTAACAACGGAAGACTCAATGTAGTCATGTATGATGCTACTTTTCTTTCCAAGATTTATATGTTAATTTAGTAAAGCAATTAATTAAAGTTTATAATTAGTTGTAAGGTTATTTAGTGGCTACAAAAAAATTATAGTCATTATAATTGTTTCAATCTCAACCATTTGTCTTAATAGACTAATTTTGTTCATTAATTTAATTAGATTTTTAAATATTGATTCTTAAAAAATTTGTAAAACACGTTCATCTTCTTCCTTTGCTCATCTCCTTCGTTTGTTATTCACCTTCTCCTCCCTGGCTTGTTTTTTGCATCTCATTCCTCAAATCTAAAAGAAAATTCTTATTCTTTTCCATAAAACTCAAAAATATTTTAGTCTATGGTGATTAAATTGAAGGATGAGAGAAATAGAAAATACTTTATAATACATTAATATTGCTTGAAAATAACATACTGGTTGTGGCTAAAGAAAGAACTACATTGCAATTTAATTTGAGACTTAAAAGAGGCGGTCTAATTTTATGTTAAAATTAGTCCAACTAAAGCCCACATTCTATCAACAAGCCCATTTTATGTTTTCTAGCCTGATACTATTCCTGGACATTTAGCACAATCTAGTTGTTCATTCTCTTCTCCTTTCTTTATTTCAATTTTAGTCTCGAAATATAACAAGCGATTCCTAAAAAAACATATGACTTACCGAATGAATTCAACTAGTCACTAAATGGATTAAACTAGTCACTAAATAAATCTAACATTGAGTATTAAATGAACTATAGGTCACGAAATAAATTAAATAGGTCACAAAATGGATTAAACTAGTCCCTATTTTCCAAGGACCGTTTGTTGATTTTCTCTTCTTATTATTGGGCCTATAGGGCCGTTGCCTAATTTTATTTTAAAAGTAGGCGGTTTCTTACAAGACCAACAGTTAATTTGATAGATGAGGACAGTTAATAGAATAAATAATTAAAGTAGATTGAAAGAAACGGCAAGAGTTGCGCGGAAGATGGAATGGCCGTAGCTGCTTTTTTTGGCTTTAATAAATTCAATATTTTTTTGAGGTTATTAAACCTACCAAATGAATGGACAAGATGTACACAACAAAAATAAAAGGTTGAGATTTAAGCAATTAAAATAACTACAAATTTATTGCAGCCATCATAGAATTTTCCATAATTAGTTACCTTTTTGTTTTTTTTCTAAGACCACATGTTTTAGATACTTTGAATGTATAAACAATATAATAAGAAAACCAAAATATAAATTCTTTTTTTCTTGGTAATGATGGAAGCACTTGTTCTTTTTTGTTTGATTATTTTTAATATATGTATAATAACTATATTGTGTTTCTCATTCATTTAAAATATTTCTATTGTATTTTTAACCTTTTATCTAAGTTATATATGAATATCCACATGTCATATTTAAAATAAACACTTGCACTAGAAACAAAAAAGAATCAAGATTTTGTTGTGTTAGTTTCAAATCGACAACAAATGTAGTATAGATGTTTTTCTTTTTAAACTTATTGGCGAAATCTTCTAGTTTTTGAAACCCCATATAGCAAAATAACTCAAAAGATGGCGACAACAAAATCGGGATACTACAACAAAAAAAATGGTATAAAAAGATCCATAATAACCTAAATGCAACATGTTTATATATTATTCCAAGTATTTAGGTCACATATTCTAAAGAATTACAATATACGTTGTGAATTACCAATTTCGCGAGTTCTAATGACATTCCCATGAATAAATACCGAACAAGACAAACCATACAAACAAACTCCGATTGCCCCAATTTCCGCTTCCGGAACCTAGTTTGGATGATCTTCCACTGGAATGGCAACATGAACAATGATTGAGATTCTGATAGTTAGCGGATTAACAAAAAAAGCAGGATTATCAAATATTTTGGTTTTGTATTTCCTGAAACCGATGTAATAATCTCTCAACGCAACTATAACACAGATCATATGATAGATTTGATCAACCAAACTCTCATTAATGAACAGAACAATTGCATAGTTTGATCCAACTGACAATTCAAGAATCTCCAAAAATGTTGATACTTTCTTAGTATTAGAAGATGTTGGAGTTTCGAGAAAAAAATTCATTAAATCAGATAACCGAGTGTCCTTGCATTCTTGCTCTAATAGCTTGTCGGTCATGTGCAGACATGCCATACGCAAAGAGCTACTTCATTTCAGCCCATCAATGCGATAGTAATCGAAAATTTCGTCGAATTGTTCAAGATTATGAATGTATTCGATCTTGTTGTCCATCACGTCGTTGAATTAATCGTATATAGTAGCCATTGATATGGTGGATAGTGGGAATTGAGAGGAGAGAACCACTTGCTCTCTTGTTAATATTGGGCTTGGGCTGTCGCTTTATTTTAATTTAAAAGTAAGCGGTCTCAATTTTATACATTACACAATATAATTATTACATCATTACCTTTCCTTCATACTATTTACCATTATATTTTGTTATAAAAATAAAATAATAAAAACGGATATGTGGATCGAATTTGGATCTCAAAAGCAAAATCTAAATCTATATCCGTTTCCAGATTCTGTAAATCGCATCTAGACCGGGTCCAAGATTCATTGTCATCCCTAAATGACACAACTTTCAAAAAGAAGGAGATCGATCCCCACGGCCCCACTGCTCAAGGGGATAAATGGAAATTAAATTGTTAAAGTTCAATTCTTATTTCATTTTACTATATTCATCTCTATGCATTCAGTTCACACCAGTTCAACTTTATTAACTTCAATTCAGTTCATTTCAGTTTATTATCATCAATATTTTTTTATTATCATCATTATAATCGTTATAATTTTTTATTATTATTTGGAAAAATTGGATCAAACAGCACAAACTATATTATTGTAGCTTTTTTTCATTTGGCTTATATTTTCCCCTCTACTTTGATTTCTTCCTTGAACATTTGTCACTCATCTTCCAATTCTATGGTTTGATAGACAAAATCAATTTGAGGGAAATCAGAGGGCCTCAAGAGGAAATAAGGTGAGTTTTAGATCCAGTAGTTTATTTAAAGTGGAGGGGAAAAGTTAGAAAAATGAAAAAAAAAACTAAAATAATAAAAAATTCACCGGAAATAGGTAATCTTTGGCAAAAAAAAACCACTTATGTCATTTTCTGCACCAATTTGAAAAAGTTCGTATTGTTTTGTGCACCTTTTTGTTGGTTGTGTTTTGTGCAACAAACGTATAGTTTGTACTGTTTGATCGTTAATTTAATTAATTTCTTTAATATTATTATCGATCTTTATATTATAATTTTACTTATCAGACATTGTTATACATACTAGCATTATTATTACTATTACTATACTCATTATTTTTTAAATAATTGTCTATATTATTACTATCTTCTAACTTATCAGACATTATCATACTCGTTATTATTATTATTATTATTATTATTATAAAATCATACAACCTACAAAAAAAAATCATACAACCTACAAGAAATTAGTGGGCAACCGAGAAACAATCTGGGCACCCACTCCTCTAGCTATAGCAAACCCTATCCTACTGAAAATATGGGCAGCAGCACGTGCCCCTATGTCCTGTGTCTTCGAGAAGTTCTGGACCCGCTTCAGCAACGCAATAGCCACCTTATCCAATTCCCCAAGAGAAGAAAAGGAAAAGGGAAGGAAGCCATATCCAATTGCTTGACAACGAGCTTCATACTTGACCCGCTTCCGATGAGCCGCATCAGCAACAACACGTCCAGGAACAAAGTCAGACAATCCAGACTGGGTCAAGGAAGAAGACCCTGTCAAGTCGATACACACATCACGACCACGATCCCAAGAATAAAGAAGCACATCTGCTGGTCTGAGGGCCCCGTCGTTTCCCCCAGACAATCCAATGTCGACCTCCTTTCTTGCCGAAATCCCAGACCGATAGCAAATATCAACAAGAGTATCCCGAGCAATATTATGCCGATATTTAATACCCACAATACCAGCACACGACACCGCATGATCACCGAAAACATCCCCAACAAAAACCCTAGAGCAAGCAGAGCACGACATCGAAGTAGAGAACAAAGGAACACCCAACCGGTAACACAACACACTCCGATAAGTCTTAGGGTTCATCGTCTGACCCAACCCTGAAATAGGAACTGCCCGAAGCCAATCAGAGGTGTGATCCCCCTGCTGTGACTTCAACAAAGCTAATTGCCGAGAAGATAAAGAAAAAGTAGATTCTGCAGATGCAGCAACCTTTGTGAAGTATATATCTGCCAATTTCTTCATAAGTTTAGGGGCAGTGACAACACTAGGGTTACTTAAAATGTCAGACTCTACAGTTCTATTAAAAAGACTCAACGCATCCTCGAAGGCACGTCCACGACTAACAATACCTGCAGGACGTAAAAGCTTATCCTGTAAACCAGCAGACTGCAAACGAGACGCGAGATAAGAATAATGTCGAACATCCCTCGCGCAATAAACACCAAGTCCTCCAAAGGCAAAAGGTAGGGTAGCAAGACGCCACTGCCAATCGCCAAAACCAGGCCCCGAAGCAGTAACAAGACGATCCAAAGAAGATCGAAGAGCTCCATCGAAAGAACGATAAGCCTCATCAAAGACACAAGGAGGACAAGTACGCAAGGCAAAATAGAGGTTGGAAATGCCCGTACACGCCCTAAGAAGTAGCAACTCACACTGCGGATCATCAAGCTTAGCAACCTTATCTATAAGAGTAATGGTCTTGGACACTCTCTGCATCACAATCTCCCCACTGAAAACAGAGTCGGCACTGGCAGGACCACCAAGCAATTTTACACCACGCAAAGGTCGTGCAATTTCAGGGGGAAAGACACCAAGAAGCCTACCACGAGGGTCTTCGACAGGCCAGAAAACTTCAGTTTTTCCCACATTGAGATGTAGCCCAGAAGTAGGCCCATCCTCCATAATTAACTCCAAAACCTTTCCTACCACCAAGGTATCACCAATAATAGTGCCATCATCCAAATACCACGCCTGAAGACTGACATCAAACGAGTCTCTGATTTTACACACCAAGGGATTTAAAACCAAAGCAAAAAGCAAAGGACCAAGGGGATCACCCTGTTGCACCCCCTTAGATGACCATAGGGTATGCTCTCCATAATACAATCTGGCTGGATGAGAGTAGCAGAATTCAACCCAACGCGAAATTCCCGGACACCGAAGACGAACTTCACGTAACATAATCTCACGATCAACTAAGTTGAAAGCGTTTTGAAAGTCCACCAACAACATAGAAAGACCGACATCATTTCCATGAGCCTCAATCAACCTATTAACAGCATGAAGAACTGCCTCACCACCTGCAGGAACCCCGACACCAAACTGAAGACCATCAAAGTAACCACCCAAAGATGGCCCTACCAAAACAGCACCAACCTTCGAAACCAGGCGCCGCTAAAATAGTACCTACGGCTATCGGACGAATACCACCACCTTGCTTGACAAGAGGAGTAAGAGGAGCACTAGCAATATACTCACCCAAAACCGCAGGACATTTCCCAGCTAGAAAGAGATTAACCACCTGAGAAATAGAGTCAACTAACTCATCCGAAATAGCCACCGCAGCCCCACTCAAATAATCCATAAGTTGTTGAGCTCGAAAACCGTCTCTACCACAAGACGTACCACGCGGAAAACTCGAAATCCGATCCAAAACAATAGCGAGGAAGCAATGAGATGATGGTGGTCAATAGGTATATCTGGCAAGGAAGGAGCCGGCGAAGAAGGGTGTTTGGACTGTAAATCCGAAAGAGTGGCCTCAAAATAAGGAGCAATGCCGGAAGAAGAAAGAACCCGGACCGCAGCTGTAAAATGGCCATCACAAATCTTCCTCTTACACTGCTTGATATTAGCTTATCCAAATCAAGGTCTTCCTCATCAACCTGTGAAAAAGCAGGAGAATCCTCCGCCAAAGTTTCTCTGACAAGGTGCAAACTACCACCCTGCGTACCCCATGAACAAATAGCACGAGAAATACTCTCCTCCTGACGCTGACGCTTAATAGCAGACTTACACTCAAGATTACTCCATGGACGAAAAGTTTTAAGAGTGCAAAGAGGCAACACCAACAAAGAGACCCAACAAGAAATGTCATCAGGTTTAGAAATAACCTTATCAAGAGCACCTTTCAGAACCCGAGAGAACCCCAAACGACACTTGGGAGGAATAGACTTCACAGTACGAAACCGCTTGGAGAACAAACGATCAAGAAGAGCCACATTGAAACCACAAAATTGATCATGCAACGAACCATCATCATGCAACGAACCATCATCATGTCCAAGATGCACTGGTGAAGAAGGAACCTATGGCTTGGGAATGTCATAAAGCAGAAACCGAACAATACCATCACCCTCATCAGGAGGCGACACAAAATCTGCACCCCGGCCATGACGACACCTAGTGCGAAGAGTATGGGTTTTGAAACAAACCCCACATAACCATATTCCCATACGAGAAAAAGTAACCTCGGCCGCGGTAAAAACAGAAAAAGTAGTAGAAAGAGCAAGCCGTGTAGTATCACGCGCACCAGAACAACAATGACGATCACGAAGGTGTGTGATCAGAGAAGTCTTAGTGAGTCCATTCCCACCACCATCCAGGCACCCACTAAGACCAACAAAAGGACAATGAAACCGCACAACAGCGGCCATCACGTAACCGCTCCGCAACCAAAAGATAACCAAAAGTAATCCTCCACTAAAGAACACCACATGGATATAAAGCACAAAGAAAAGCACCACTATTCAACCACGTACAACCACGGAAGAACAACACAGATGCTCACAAACAACCACTATCACGTACAACCACGGAAGAACACCACAGATGCTCACAAACAACCACTATTCAACCACGTACAACCGTGATGAAGCCTGAAGTTGAACACAGACAAAAAACTGTTGATGGGCAAGGTACGCTAAGACGATCAAGAACCACGATCAACAACGCTGAAGGAGCGTATCCATTGCTGAAGACGAACACAAACCCCTCCCGCTGACGTGCCGCTGAAGAAACACGATGATAAAAGAACCCTGAGACGCTGACAGACCCGCCGGAGAAAAAATTTGAGACGCTCACAGAGAAGACGTGCCGCTGATCAAAAATCGCTGCTGAAGAAGATGTGCCGCTGAAGAAAACACGCTAATGGAGACGAATATGAGACACGCCGGAGAATTGCCCTGAGATGCTCACAGAGAAGCGGATGAAGACGCCGCCGGAGAACAGCCGGAGAATAGCCCCGACCCCCAACCCTAACGCCTACCCAGTCGCCCCCACTACTACTACTACTGCTACTACTACTGCTACTACTACTGCTACTACTGCTCTACTGCTACTACTGCTACTACTACTACTGCTACTGCTACTGCTGCTGCTGCTGCTGCTACTACTACTGCTACTGCTACTGCTGCTACTGCTACTACTACTACTACTACTATTACTATCATTATTATTATTTTACCAAATTAAAATTTTCTTGCAATTAGGCTCGAAAATATATAATACTTCCTTTGTTTTTTAGAGGAATTTTTGTGAGAAAACACCTTATATGTTATGAATTTTGTGAAAAAACACCTTATATAATAATTTTTGTGATAAAACACCTTTCATAAAGTTTTTTTTTATTAAAACACACACCTTGTCGACGGAATCCAACTAAAAAGTCAAGATTCCGATTATTGACCCCTTCTATTTTCTCGACCTTTTAGACGTGAAACTCACGGACACCATTTTTTTTTTTCTTCTTTACTTCCTTTTCAACCCTCACCTCATCTTCTCTAACACATCAGTGCAAGCTATGCAATGATCCTCTTCCTCAAACTGGTTCATCTTCTCTCTTTCTCACTGATCATACCCTCTACAACTCCTATTATTTCTTGCAACTTAACCACCCAAATCTCTTCAACCCTACCTTCAACAGACCAATCAACAACAGATAACACCCATGTCAACTAATCATCTAGCCATTTCAATTCTTGCATCTCCTAAAAGGCGAAACCCACCTATTCTAGAAAACCCATCTCAAAATCTCAACACGTAAATTAAATTCCACCACGATTGTCCTCTAGGCAAAGGATAATCAAAGCTTGAGGATGGATTCGAATCGGCAAAAATAGCTGAACAGAATATGAGATGCTTGAAGCTTTCAAAATAGGTAGACAAGCGAGAGTGATGAGAATCAAAATTCTGCTGTTATGAGTTTGCAGCTTCTAATAATTATAGCTTGAAAAAGTTTAATGATGATTTGGGGTATCTTAATACAGTAAGAATTTGGGTAGGTTAGAGTTTACTCAAGATGATATTGCAGTGCTGTGTTGGAGAAGATAGGTAGCAGCAATGTAGAAGGGTGAGGGTTGAAAAGCAAGTGAAGAAGAAAAATATAAAATGGGTCCGTGAGTTTCACGTATAAAGAGTTGAGAAAATAAAAGGGGTCAATAATCGGATTCTTGACTTTTTGGCCGGACTCTGTCGACAATGTGTGTATTTTAATAAAAAAACGTTGTTTTATCACAAAAATTATTATATAAAGTGTTTTTTCATAAAATTCATAATATATAAGGTGTTTTTTCACAAAATTTCCTTTTTTAGATGTTACAATTTTTATTTTAAGAAGTTTTAAATTAAATGTTAACTTTTCTTATTTTGGTCAATAATTTCTCTCTATCTCTCGGATTACATGGACCCCATTTAATTTTTCTGTCTGCTACTCTCTTACCTAAAAATTGTGTAGGAGTCCGTGAAAAAATAGGTGTAACACCTAGATAAAAACGGAGGAAGTACTAATATAAATTAAAGTACATTACATTCTTCAACAAAATAAAATCATTTTCTACTTATAACTAATTACCTTCTTGAATATGATAAACTACCACTTCATTATCTTCTACTTGATCATCATCATTATCATCATGACCATCTTCATATCCACCATTCGCTTTCACATTTTTTCAAATTATCATAGCTAATGTATTTCTTCTTTCAAACATGAAAGTCTATCTATCGTTATCAAACATGTCACGATTGACACTTTCTTCAATATTTGCTTCATTTTGAACATTTGGCAGTCTAATCTTATGCAACTTTATGATATTATAAAGTGTACAAGTGGCAACATTAAAGACTTTCAAGTATTCATAATAAGATATAAAAAATGGATATTAGAAGTATTTTTCATTTTAGAATTTAATAGTATTAAAGTTAATAGTATTATTTTTTAATTATTATTATTATTATTATTATTATCAGTTATGTTCATATTTAAGCTATATGGTTATTATTTCTATTAGCATTAATTATATTGTTCGACTTTTTAATATTAAAAGACTACTCAATTTGTAAAATATAAGTACAGTTTAGGTCTGACCAATATTTGTTTCAGTTCAATCGAAAAAAACACGACCTAGTTTTAGTATACATTTTTTTCCTTTATCTTCTACAAATTTGGATCAATTCAATTTTTTGTTATTTGATCTCAAGGTGTAATTTTAACTTTTCCTTTTTTGGCACCTCCTATTCCCTTATAGAGTAGAGAAGGAAAAAAAAACTCTACCATGTACAATTTACTGCCAATAGTTGTTGATATTTTGCCATACTTGGACCAAATTTTAATTTTGAGACTCCAAAAGATAATTTTACAATTATTCCATGAAAAACATTTCATAGTTTAGCCATGCAGTAAAACTTATAAAAACCAAAATTTAACTTTTCCTTACAAAAATATACTCCTTCCATCTCAGAAATGTCTATACACTTTCATTTTCCTTTTGTCCTAGAAAATTCTATATATACGCTTATATTTTGGACATGGTTCAAAACTACTTTTATTTTTTTATATTTCAACCATTACTCACTACTCTCTCACATACAAATAAAATAATATTCCACTAACTCGTCTTACATCTACCTTTTTTAATAAAATACAATTGATAACCAAACAACAACTTATCATCTAAGACTATATGTCCGATCAAGTGTATAGAGCTTTTTGGAATAATGGAATATAAAAGTGTCTTGGCTACGACGTGTCTCATAAGCAAACTGAGACGAGTATAAGTATTTGATCTAATATTTTCCGTTTTTGACTAATTGTTATGAAGAAAGAAATTAAATTGATACAATAATTAACAAGAGAATGAAAAATGTAATCCTTACCTCTAGAGACAAGAATTTAAAAGGAAAAATATTAAAACATTAATAATATTGATTGACTCATAATTTTAACATAAATTCTTAAACAACTTTTGGAAAAGCATTTCTTTCTTATACATTGTCAATAAGGTTACATAAAACATAGCCCAACAAATAAGGAATTTATTTTGTGTGTGGTTCAAGACTCTATCACCTAGACAAGTGGGGTTGTTCTAGAAAGGGTTGGAAGTGCAGAAGAAAGCAAGCTAAGGAAATGTTAAATCTAGGCTTTGCTCTCTACAAGCAATTTTGGACCTTGCTATGATATCATGTAGAGATTTACTCTCATACAATGACAATTTTAGAGGATTACCAAGTATTTTGCAGGTTATTGATTATCTAGAGGGATATTAACCTTTTAGAAGGATTATTAGGGGATTACTAACCATTTGGAGGGTTACTAATTGTTTTACTAACTTTTTGAAGAAAGATTACTAATTAATTTAGGAGTTACTAACTTTTTGGAGAAGGGTTAGTGACTAATTTGGATGAGGGTTACTGACTATTAAGGGGGGTTACCGACTGTTTTGGGTGAATTTAGGAAGTGAAAGATTAATATAGAGGTTTCTAAATAGTCCGTCCACACCATCAGTTAATCCGCATATAATAATGTGTTAAAGATAAAAGAAATCACGTGCCATTATAAAGTGACACATGTGAGCACGGGAAAAGCTTAGTTCATATCTGATAGATGTGAACTAAACATCTATCATATACAATTATACTACGATTTTCTATAAGTATACTACATTTTCTATATATATACTACAAGTTCAGTAAGTTCTAAATTTATTAAGAAAATATACTACCTTAAACTTTGATTAAATATACTACATTATTTATAAAATATACTACATGTTCCTATAAATATACTACGAATAAATTAGATGCCAAATTTCCTATCTATCTGATAGAAATTGGGCAGCCCTCATGTGAGCACACAAGCTAAAATATAAAACAACTAAAGCTCCAATGACACGTGAGCACACAAAGCCGGCCTAATTAAAGTTAAATTTTGAGATAGAACTTCATCCTTTGTCACCAACAATCGTAAACAGGAGCAGAGAGTGGCCCACTCCAGTGGTACAAATAAAAAAGACTGCATTTTTTTTCTTCTTAGGAAGATAATGTGGTGGATTCCCGCCAGATCTCAACTAGTACAGTATCTTGATCTGGTATTTGCGGGGCCCGACACTTGGGAGTAGGGGGAATGGTAGGGGAATCCCTACCCCTAAATGTCCCTAGTGGAATTTGATCTCATGACCTTGAAGTCATGTGGCCAAATCCTAACCACTAGGCCAAAAAAGACTGCATTAGACGTAAGACAAAAATTACTCTCTGCATTAACGCGAACATAAAAATAAATCCCTCTAACTTAAAAGGTAACTTTGTCTAAAGTGGCCCCTTAGACTCTGAAAATGACCCTTTCAAACTTAGGAAGTGATTCTGGCATAAAGTAGGGTAAACTTTTAAATTTCAAAAAAAAAGTAGGGTAAACTTTTACAATAATCTTATTAGAAAGGGAAATTCTATATGGTAGAAATTCTTATTATGGATTCTCTATTGTAACCTTTAACTTATGATATTTATTTTTATAACTTTTTTATTAAAGAAATTATTTTTAAATTACGAAAATTAACTTTTCAATTAGAATAACTGACTTAAAAAGGCAAAAAAAACAAAAACCCCAAACCCTCCCCCCAACCGGCCGACCACCCTTCCCCCACACTGTATAGTCCCCGACCATCCTTCCCTTCCTTTCCCCTGCCACCTCCAACTACCCTCTATGGAAAAACTTATAATCAACATCCAAAATTCCTTTCCCCTGCTCTTGGTCTGATTTCCAACCCCAAGTCACAGACCTTCGCAAGTTCTCATCATCCATCTCCCATCACTCTCACTCTTGAACGCCACTCAACCCCGCTTTATTCCCTGTTTTAAATCAACAACCGGCGGCGGAGGGATGTCATCTTTCGACGATAAATTACTAGTGGCGTATCGAGAGGCAACACCTTCACTATCTTCTTTGTTGGGTGCACCCGTAATACGACGTTCCCAACAAAGAAACGGAGTGAAGCCGGAAAGTATAGCTTGTTAATGATATCGCGAGTTTCAAATTTCTAACCAATTTTATCTTTAATTGATGAATTTCAGGGACGTGAAGACAGAAAACATACTATTTGACACAAGAAACAAAGTGAAACTGTGTGATTTTGGATCAACGGAGTGGTTTGGAGAGAGAGGATGAACAGGATGTTGGAGTGCCAGAGGTGTTAGCAGGAAGAGATTACAATGAGAAAGTAGATGTTTGCAGTGCTGGTGTTATTTTGCTGGGCAAGGGAGGGGGGAGGGTGGCCGGCGACTCTAGAAGGTGGGGGGAAGGGTGGTCGGTCTGGTGGGAAAGAGTTTGAATTGTTTCTAATTAAAAAATAAGTTTTGTAATTTAAATATATTGTTTTAAATTATTTATTATTTTTTAATAAAAAAGGTTATAGAGAAGAAAAACTATTAGTTGAGGGTCATCATAGAGAATCCAATATAAGAATGTTCACCATATAGAATTTCCATAAACATAGGGTCACCATGTAGAATTTCCCTATTAGAAAACAATCTTAAGAAAATCTTACTACTTATTAGTTATTACTACTCAAGTGGAAAATACAGGTAACATTAACCTTCAAAGCTGGGAAAATGTAATTTGGCATGCACAAAGATAAACCCTTTCCTATAACAAAACAAGTTTAACTTCAAAGCTGGGAGATAAATATACATTCATCCAAAAAAAGAGGGCAGTGTAGGGTTGTCTAAGATTACTCCCTATCACCCCAAATCCCAAGATGCGGATTTCAGAGTTCTCTCATGAAATCGTTGCAAGGTACGTAACAAGTAAACAGGTACAATATGAATCGACTACACTGCCATTGTGTGATGCTTTACAAAGATCTTATTTATATGCTCCGAAATGAGAAGGAAAAACACAAAAATCTTGTATAAAGCAAAAAAAACCTTGGGTGTGAAAGGTGCAGTTTCGAGATCGATTCTGCAACAAGAAAACATGACAACTCTGACCTCGGTCAAGCAATTTTGAATCTCTGATTGACAATTCCAGCATTGGCTGTGGTCATGTACTGATGTACATACAATGAATGTGCCCCAAACTATATGAAACTTGCCAGCGAGGGTCAACTAGTCTTTGCTCTCTTCCATACTATAACAGTACCACCAGAATCAGATGAAGCCAACAAGTTTTCTCCACTGTTCCATGTGATACCTATTACTGATGAACTATGACCCTGTAATGGAAATGGTTCCCTGAGATAGTATACTGGAGTAATGGACCTCTGATGTAAACAAAGGCAAGAATTTAGTTTACCTGCAGCTTGTTTACACAAGTATGCCTTGGCCGAGTTAAGTCATAGAAGTACACATTTGAGTCCTCGCTTCCAGCAACTTCATCCATACAATGCAAGAGTCAGCAAGGGTATTAAACAAAGTGAAATAAGACTGCCATAGCAATGCAGCAATGCAGCAATGCAGCAATGAAGCTCAGTAACCACAGAAGAATCAGATTTTTCTCCACATCTTGCAGTAACATACAGAAAATGGTTCGGACATTCAATCATTATTTCATTTTAATATCTATCATAATTTGGACAAATTTTAATCAGCCGCAAAGCTAAAATGCTCCTTGTAATAGGACACTTCAAAGAAATAGGACAAAGGTTTTTCCTGACCAAGTTTCAATGACGATCCATTCACAGTCTAGGTGAAGTACATATTGTTGATAGAAATGAAAGAACGACCATCAGCCTAAAGGCAAACTGATAACATATATACCAAATGAACACAAAATATCAAGTAGATACATCTTTAGTAACATATATGAAACTACTACGCTAAGACTTGCTTGAACGGATAAAGACTCCACTAAGGAGGTATAATTTAAGCTAGAAAAGTTAAATGAATAAATAAAAAACGAGAAATAAAGAAGCAAACAAAGGAAAACAAACCTATGTATTCTCCCTTTTCAAGGGATAATAAAGGGCAGAAAGAAGCTCGGATCCTATGTACTCTTGGGGTCAATTTGAGAGAGCAACGAAGTGTCAAATAGCCTTGTACCTCCAAGGCAACACTGCAGAGTCATCATCATATCAGATTCAAACATCTCCACAAGCTGAAGAAAAGGCAACTTAATGAATTAATTTGTTTGTAGATAACCATAGTGCAAACCTGAAGAATGTCAAACTTCCATCTTGAGTGCACGTCAGCAAAACTGGACCGCGTGCCAGCAAAGAAAATGTTCGATACTGCACTACTGTGACTGGGGACTTGCGTTTGGTTCCACTCCGATTTCGATGTACACGTGATAAAGCTCCAGAACGACTGTCCATACCTACAGTATATATACATCCCTGCAAACATCATCCAGCTGAACAACATTTACGAAACAACGAAGTTCACTCCTAGGAAACGCAATACCAACTTCTGTGTAAAGAGGACTACCTTAGCATCACCACAAAAAAGTAGCTGGCCAGTATGATCATGGTCCATTGCAGTAACCTCGTCATCAAGGACATGCTTATGAATCAATCTACCTGTACTGAAATTGTAGACCTGCAATGGCATGCAATAACCACAATGTTGATGTCAAAGAATGCAGGATGTTTAACAACAAAAAAAGAGAACTCCCAGAACTAGGAAATAGTAATGGAGCCATTTTTGCCACCTACTTTGGGTGCAATAGCAACATTATAGATAACTCACATTAATTTCCTTCTTTGCATTGCCTACTGAAAGAAAGTTATTGTTCACCTGCATGACGCAAAATGTGAAGAAAATTACAGCCAATATTTTTGTGAAGAATCAAATATCTAGGCAGACTAGGCTTGTGTCATCAACATCTTGAGACAAGCAGCCAACAAAGACGAAAGTAACACATATCACTGCAAACCCCACAGAAAAGGGAGACAAAGGAAAAACTAATGAAAACATGTCATTTTCAGCGACGATGCTTATAACGGATAAGATGCAAAGGTACAATGATACCAGACACAAGAATAACCATAAACTGTATATTAGAAGGATCACTTACAGGGTGAAAACGTATACACCATTGCAATGAGACTCCATAAATAACCCGAATGCAGACACCTTTAGATATATCCCACACTCGCACAGTTTTATCTAGTGATGCTGAAGCAATGTACTGGTTGTTGGCTGTAAAGTCAAAATCTGGATAAAAAAATGTTCATCTTAGTTTGGCACAAAATTTACAGTTTGACATATTATTTCAAATACTTATTTTTCAGCCTGCATAACAGCTCTACCCTCCTACAGGCAGCATTTACTCAGAGCTGAAAGATTGGGTAGAGAAAGGAGCACATATCGCCTCATTACAGAATTCTCTTTCCTCAGCAAAGAATTTTATATTAAAGCACAAAATCCACCAGTTGTAGGTAGATATAAATGTCATTTCATGCAGTAAACTCAGCAGAAAACCTAAAACGTTGGAAAAAGCTAGCTGCAACTCTTCCCACAGGAACCCTTTCACAAATTCACTGGTGAAGTTCTACCAACCCAAGTCTACACAAAGCTGACTTGGGGCATCCAGGAAGGGAGAGACAAAAAAAATGATCTTTCAGCACAAGAGACTCAAGAATCGGTACACGTCCACTTTACCTGTGACATCTTTTGAATGCCCTATCAGTTGCTTTGTTACTGTAGGAGGGTCTGAGACGGTGCATACTGTCAGAGATCCATCAGCTGCTCCGTATGCAAGCAAATCAGAACTCATGTGCCCGAACTTCAATACAGTTACTGCAAGTACGACCAGTAAGCCAGTAAGCTGAAATCCTGTAATATTACTATTTTAAGACTTAAATAGAACAGAGGAACATGTATCACCTGCAACTTTGCACAGATCAAAGATACAATGCATTCCTACAAAAGAATAAGCAGGTTCGGCTTTCTTCTGTGATCGGTCGAAGCGATGGTCATGGTCACTTGTACTGGAGCTATAACTATTTCTTGCTTGGCTACTACCCCGTAAGTCCTGCAATTACGAGTAAGATGCAATTTCTATAAATATGTGAAAGAAGCTTGACGAAGGTGCAGTTTTCAGCTTCAATCCCACAATATTTGTGTGTTTATATGGTTTATCTTAGATGTGTGCTATCTACCATTTAATATATATTCGACAATTCCATGCACATATATCGTGAAATACCAATTGCCAGCTTTGATAATTACTTCTGGAAGAATAAATTGCAGAAATGACTGTGTAAAGCCAGCTTTCCTTCTCTCTTTCCCAACCAATAAGAATGTCTAGCAAACAGCTCCTTAACTCATACAAGTCTACAACTACCCTGGGAAGAATGAAGGTTGTTGAAAAATATGATTTTCAGGTGTCATGATTTTCAGAAGGCCATTCCTCAATGAAAGGTAAGACGTAAGAGAAAGTAAAGGAGGAGATAACATGAACATACCCTGCTGGAGTTCAAGCTGTCGACCTCGAACAGAAGGGAGAGTGGACCAGGAGATGCCATCCATCGTCCACTGATGCATCAACCAGTAAATGAACCTGACGTCAGCATTGTGTGGAAACATGAATTCGAATTTGACACTAAGTAAATCAACATGACAGGCTTTACTTGTTTACAACCTGAGGCAAAACCGTGAAGGTTGGGGAGCGGGGGGTAATTTCAATTTGTACAGCTGACTTACAATTTAAAATATACAATACGGGAAAACATAGAGGTCCTATTGCAGCCACTCTGTAGCTTCAAAGTCTTAAAATCAAGCCATTCGAACACTCTCACTTAGCAACATAAACACTAATTGGATGCTAAATTCACAAACCTTTGATTAGGAGTACCATTGTGGCTTTGCAAAAGGAGGCTCTCCCAATTCCGTGGTCGGTTGATAAAATTACGATAGGCCACATAACCTTTACCATTACACCTCCATTCCTACAAGCAAACATGGGGAAAAAAAATCAGCTAAACACGTTAATGGCGATATTCTAAAATGTGTGCACCAATGAACACAAGCCAAAAAGCTGGATATAGACATTAACCAAACCAACACAACATATTTTCCACCATTCTGCACGATGTCCTTATAAAAAACATGACCTTTTCTCCAGAAAGGAAACAGAAGACTAAAAACTGCAGCCAGGGGCGGAATCGCAGATTTGAAGTGGTCATGGCCTCCTTCCGTGATTCAAATTAGAAATTATTTCCACAAAACAAGTACTAGTTTTGCCTAGATGAGTTGGTTCTACAACTTACATAGTATATAAGTTTCGGTTTCAAAATTCCTTGCACCATCTTTGCTTTGTTTCTCTATTAATTTGTTTACAGTCGTGCAATATTCTTTCGTCTTGGCCCCTCCCATTAGAGGGGTCTCAATGGGGGAGCAGCTTGAGCGACCGCTCAGGCCCCCAATTTTGAGGCCCCCTCACACATTAAAAATTACTTAAGAAAAGAAGTAATACTAAACTTTTTACTAACCCTATACAAATTCATATGAATATAATTCACTTGTAACTTTTAATGTTCCATAATTGTTCTTAGATTTGGTCGCTTTATTGCTTATAAGGCCCACAATACCATTTTCGCTCAAGGCCTCAAAAAAGTTTGAGATGGCTCTGCCTCCCATACACAATCTCTAGTTTCACCATTGACTGTAGCATCACTAAAACACAAATTGTGTACAATCTAATGGAAGATGAAACTTAACTAGATACTTAACAGATAAACTGTATAAAATTGTTTACAAATTGTGTAGCATCAGTCACATCATCTCCAATTAAAAAAAAAGGGAACTGAAACGCTGGATAAACTTAACGTAGTCAACCTCTCCTTAAACCAAAAGAATAACAATCTAGATCAAAATTAACCAAAATTTGACATAATGAAATCAAATCAAATCAAATCAAAAATTGCACAGATTACTGAACTAATGAATAATAATTAAATAGATAAAGGAGAGATGAATACAATTCTGCGATGAGCACCGGATAGCGCCTTGCGATGAAGGAGAAAACGGCGAATTCCGACGTAATCAAGATCGGAATCAGCGGCGATTGGCTGAAGCAAGCAGCTAAACAACTCTGGATCTACTACCTCTTCATTCTTCTTCTTATCATTCTCTCTCCTCTCTTCTATATCTTCTTCTTCTTCCTTCGTATCTTTCTCTCTCTTCTCACTCTGCTCGATTACTTGTGGTTCATCTGCCATTGCTATAATTTCTCTGGAAATATCTTCTTCATCATCAAGATGATGAAGATGATGGTGTGGAAATGAAGTCTGTATGATGATGTATAACGCACTTTATTTAAAGTTGTTGAGTTACTGAAATATTGAGAGAAATCGATGAAATAAAGAGGAAGAAGAAGAAGATTCAATTGCTGATTTTGGAAATGGTGACATACATTGTTTAGAGTAACATTTTGCACGTGGCAAGTGCAGGTAGACTGATATAGGAAGTTTAATGTTTTTTTTTTCCCTTCTCTATTTTGTTATGGTTAAGTATTACATTGAGATTTTTGAAACTTGAGATTGATAAATTATGATTTGTAAGTTCTAAGTTCTAAGTTCTAACCCAAGGTCCAAGCTGAGTTTTTTACGATTTGGGTGCATTCTCTTTATTTTATTAAAAAAAAGAAAAATAGGTGCAATAAGTTGGGATTAATTTAAATAAAGTAGTAATGAGTATTTTAGATCATTATAACTTAATTCATGATTTTTTTCAAAAAATCTTAATATCATTATAAATCATCTCCAATAATAGCATAGTAGTCTTAGTAGAGCGATTGACAACACCTTTTATATAAGTTATCTTGCGCAAAACTACTTTACAAAATACTTTCGTGCCAAAACCTATCTTAAAAAAGTTTGTGAAAATGTACCAAAATCATCTTCCAGCGAGTTGAGTTAGGTTTTCAACGTTTATTTGTTTGTTTGCTAATGTATACAATGCAATTTGTGTTTGTGCATGTTCTTTTAGCCAATAGTTCATTTGATTTTATTAATGTTTTTCTAAATTGTGTCTACATACGTACATTGTGAATGAAGAGAATATCGAGAGAGAAAAGTCAATAATTGTAAGAGACAAAACGGGGAAAAGAAGGAAAACAATAAGGGGCGCCTGGAACATCCCTAATTAGTAGGGGATAAAAAGATAAGGAGGGAACAACTACTTGGGGAATGATTAAAGGGGTAGCTTTTTTAATGGGAAACAATTCATGAGTTTGGCAACTTTACGCCATATTGTTTTATGGAGTATCTCTTTCTACCATTTATCTACAAGACTCTCTTTGTGACCATCACCTGCTTAATGATCCGAGTAATAAGTATTTTAAAAAATGGAGAAGAGAAGAAGACCACCAGCAGTCCATCAACTGTGTGTGAATGTCGGTTCAGAGAAGAGCAGAAACCAGGAGAGAGAAAGAGTATGGTAATTGTTACCCTAGGGGGTGGGTGGGTAATAAATTCCCCTCATATGGATGGAAAAGTTCACGGGCCTAAAATTTTAACCTAGATCCAAATATAAGTTTATGTCCAGAATTTTTACTCCCATAAAATTTATGGGCTTTTACCCCTATTCCAGGCGGATCCTAAAGGGAAAATATTGATACTTCATTTAGCTTGTTTGTTCGAGCAAAGTCCAAGATCATCACGGATGATATTAGAATTACTTTTCCGATATTTTTACTCATTTCAATTACTAGTCAATTAAATTATATCACCGATTCACAATGGTAAGAAAAATCTAGATAAGATTATTCGTCCACTCTCGTGAGTACAATCGCTAATTGAGATAGTAAGTTATGCCTAGACTTTGAATTTTTACTTTTTGAAAAAAACATATCCTTTATTTGAATTTTTGTAAAGAAAAAAAACGTAATAATTTGTTGAGATTAATATATAAAATTTCTAATGTTCAAGTTTTTGATTGGGAACATTAACACATATAATGACTAGGTTTCCATTGAACGACGAAGAACGGAATGACTCAATTGACAACACTTTCAACTCAGCTTATCCTTGGCCAGTAGTGGATCTAGAAATATTATTTAGTGGGATTAAAGTGTGATAATTAAATTTTATCGGGGTCAAATGTTCAATTTTTCAGGAAAATTTTAAAAAAAAAGCGAAAATTTTAAAAGAAAATTTTACAATTCTACCGATTAAATGAGGTCGAATTACCCCACTCATTAAAAAGTGGATCCGCCGGTGTCCATGACTCTTCATCATTCAATGGAAGCCTATTCAGAGAAGGCTAGTAGTTGTCTTGTCTTTAACTATTGACCTTACTAAACTTTCTATTCTACACGGATGTAGAATGAATAACCTCTGTCATTATTCACATATTCCATTTTACTATTGTTTGTGATTCACTTTTTAAAAAATATAGTCCTCTCAAATAAATATTTTTTCTCTCTTTTTTTTGTTCTTCTCACAATAACTTCACGATTTCTATACATGTTTCTTACCACATATATATTATTTCATCACATAATCAATACAAAATTATATCAAAGGTTGATATTTTGAAGACGCATAGTACAAAAATCAAATAAGATCCACACGCTAATATTGATAGGTTTATGAATGAAAAAAATAGTCAAAGTTTACTCAAAGACAAAATTATCAACGTGTAGAGTATGTTCGTTTCATACATCGCCATCTCATCTCTAACGCACCACCAAACCAAGGCTGCAAGGCATATCTACATCTTTCTCTCTTTTTAGTATGCAATGGAAGACCCCGTTGTTTTGCATTAGACACAAAAAACATTTAAGTTCGAACCTCAAAGTTGGGGGTTCAATCCCTATTAGGGGTACTTTGAGGGTAGTGATTCCCTTACCTTTTCCCCCTGCTGTCAAAGTGCCTAGCCCGCTTATCCGGGCCGGGTGGACCTGTGCAAGGTTCGGTCAGGTGGAGCAACTTCTTATCATTCAAAAAGAACGAAATTAAGGCCTGGAAAAGGTTTTCAAGTTCTTCGCTGTTGTGCCTTCAGAAGCGCAACAGGGTACGTTGACACTCTTATTGTCTTGAGTAGTTCTGAGATGCTGGCTCTCACTAACCCTGCTACTTACCCTACTACTAGATAGCATATTCGCACCATGACGAATAAAGGCGGCGGCAGTAGCAGCAGTAGTGGTAGCATTATGCGATATATGTTGGAAACTGAAGCTAAGGCAACCATAGCGACAGCAGAAGCAACTACAGTAGCAAAAGCTGTAATTGTATTGGCAGCAGACATGGTGTATATTGATGAACTGATAAGTTCTATTTTCGGCAAATCCTGTTTTCGCTAATCTACTTCAGCACATATATAAGGAGAAATCATTATTAAAGCTGGGTAAACTAGGAGACTTCCTCAAACACTTACTAGGAGATGAGTAAGCCATTCACTGCTTCCTTAAAATACCAGTTACCTTCCTCCAAAAGGGGGAAATGAAAAGCAGGATATATTCAAGAGGTCTATATGATTTTGGATTAACAAAAATCTACTACAAATCTCAACCACTAATCGACCCTCCAATCAAATTCAATAGTCATCACAAGGATGTATGGAAAAAACTATCAATTTACGATTTGGTTATTGAAATGCCCTCATATAACTTAACAGGAGAGGTTAATCTAGTAGAATTATGTCACACCTTAAATTATGAATGTGACAGGTAATCCCGAGCTACTAGAGTATAATGTTTGCTTCCTATAGAAATTAAGCTAATTTGAATCAGCTACTTGTGTAAAGTTCGAACTGCAGTTTACATTGTCAGGTAAGGTTGAAGTTGAGCACACCCAAATCAAAGGTCCGCCCAGCTAATCAAGACCAAGTATAACAAGAGGCACAAAACCAAGCAATTGTCACCATTTAATGGTCAAAACCTTTTACACTCTGTTTGCTAACAATGAACAATAAACAGGAATGGGTATAAAAGTATCATATACAAGATCAAGATCCTATCAAATTGAGTAGCCCAAGGTATTACATGTGTTTCATCCCAAGTTGTATCACCATCTGAAGAAGTTGAGAACTGACAGGTTCCCATTTTAAAACGCTTTATAAACTTAGCATAAAAAACAATAGACTTCTACAAAATATGAACAAACATGGAATGAAATTTAGCCAGAGTGCTAGAGTAGGAAGCTCGGAAATTGGAATTCTTTTTATCGCTCTAACAGTATTCATATGATTTCTATTTCTTTGAATTATAAGTATGATTGTACGAGCAATTCTCATCAGAGTAAATCTGTAATGTACATACTTACACATTATAAGAGGAACTAACAAATTCAATGAGGGTATGAGGGTAAAGGTAGTTTTCCATCATCTAATCCTCCATCAGTTCAAAGTCCTTTCGGGCTGTTATCTTCTGAACATATCCTGCAGCCAAGAAATAAGAAAGACAGCGATATGAATTACTAGATGTGCATACACCTAACACTACAGCACTGCATATCGAACATTCATCAATTACAGAATATCCAATTTCTGAACAACAATGAATGATACGATTGGAAGCCATAGTCCCTGAATTGCACAATAACAAAATTCCAGGATGTCAGAAAAACAAAATGCCACTGATGAGAAAGTGTGAGGAGAGATGAAAGCGATGCAGACAGTGAAAATTGGAAGATGATGAATAATTCAAAGACTAAGAGTTGTCATATTAATATACTGACCAAGAGGATATGAATACTTAACAACAATTTGCACTTGGTTTACTCAGCCGATAACCAAAAACACAAAGAAACAAAATACGTTCAATACTTCATTCAGGCATATGAATGAACAATCAAAGAAGCAGATTAGCAGAGCTTGGTGAGTATTTTGTCTCATGGATAGGTGTCCAGTCAGAGGCAGAGTTGATCAACTACAATCTTTTTCATGAAGAATGACGCACAGACAGAGTTTTCACCAGACATTTTAAAAGACAACGCACTTTGAACTTATGTTTAGCTTTTATCCAATCACTTTCTCTGCTGAAAAACTTTGATACTTACATTTACACTTTACAGCAGAGCTCCTCTTCTCTCAATAATTCTCAACCTTCCTAGAGAAACTACATTCTAAAGCTTAAAACAAACTTATTTACTAACTCAACCCTGTCTTGAAACTGTCACTCATTCATCTGAATAATTATCATAGACAATTTTCATTACAAAAGTATTTTTATGACTTAACTTACCTCAGAAAATTAAAGCTTCAGCAATAATACTAAATATTGGAGAGTTCTAGAATCTTACCAATTCCTGCACATGGTATGCATTTACAAGTAGACGCCTTCCCTCGTTTGTTGTAGTAGTTGGCATACCCTGTCCCTTGGCAACTCCGACACTTGCCCGTCCACTCGTAAACAACCACCTTGCAATCCTAAAATCCCAATACCCAAGAAATTAAGATCACAAATAAGATGGACAAAAACCACATTGCTTGATCAGCATTACCTAATTCAATAACCCCCTCGCGACCTGTGGCCTGAAAAACATGAACTGGTATGTGCGACAGATACACTTAACGCCTAATTTTAAAATCTAGGTAATGAATGGTGTTCCTTTGCCCGTTCACATATCGCAAATTGGGTAATATTGAGCTTAATCCATAAAATTAAACTTATAAGTCAAAATTTTCTCTATAATGGTAGCACAAGAACTAAACAAACTTGTGAGCGTTTTTCTCAATCGTCACTCACATTCATATAACTATATGCAATTGTCCCCAAATTGGCACATTACAATTATCTCACAATGAAACATGAACAAAGCCCAATATTAGCTTTCATGACAGTAAAACAGTTAGCTTAAGGTGTGTTTGCTAATACAAATAAGGTGACTTAAATGATAAGTAGCATACTTGTTTAAGCTAATTTAAATGATTAGCACTGTTTGACAACTATCTGAAATAGCAACTTCTCTAGAGAAGGTGACTTAGGCGCTGTTCTTTGGACTGGATTAATTGAAAAATATTTCAGTTTTGTTCGGTTTAGAACATTTCATTTCATTTCAGCTCTTCTACTTTTGTCTCACAATTATAGGTCAGTTCACTTCGGTTCAGAACCTTTCACTTCAGTTTACTTCAGAACATTCAGTTCAGTTCACTTCAGAACATTTCAGTTCAGTTCAGTTCACTTCACTTCATACAGATCCTCAAAATTGAACGTTAAAAATTCTACCGTTTCGAAATAAGGTGACTTATATTTTCACTTTGAACTTTAATGTCAAATTTCAGCTACCTTTTTCAATCAATTTACCAAACGACTTATACTTTCTGATTCCTTATTAGTTTAACCCATACCTTCTCAGTCATTTAACTCATCAGATTCAACTCCATTTTAACTAATGTTGGCAAACTTTTATGTCACAATAAACATGTTAGAAAAACAGGAAGTTGGATATTCTAAATTTCTGATCATCTTTCCATACACAAAGCAGAATATGCCTTCAGGCTTCAATAATCAACATACATTTTAACAATGTACTTATATACCAAATCTACAATTCCCACTAAACAACAATCAAAAGCATAGGGTTCACTACTACCAAGTACAATAAGGCCTTGTTCACTTCACCTTATATATAAGAAACATAACTTGTTTGTAAGTTCTTAATTGAACTAGTCTGTACTAAATTTGACTTATTTTTATAGAAACTAGACTTGATTGTAGTGAACTAAACTATTTTTTCTATTGTTTTTTAGTTACTAAAGTGAGCTTATCTTTTACTCAATACCCCACTATTGTTTTAATGTAAAGTGAAGAGCGCCAAAGTAGTGCATGAATCAAAACTTCAATGTCATCCTCCAAACACAAAAGCATACTAGAAACTGTGCCTAGAACACCTAAAGTTATGGAGACTACCAGAATATCACATATAAAAATTCACACACACAGTATTTTAAATTTGTCACCAATCAGCCCAATTCTTTGATTATACAAATTTGCAATCTGAGGAAGAAAACTTAACCCAAAAATAACGATATTCTGGACCGGTAAAGGTTGGATTTTTCATCATTAACTTTCATTTTCAGCTAATAATAATCACCCCCATATAATTACAGCTACTGTTACCTTTCAACATTTAAAAAGCTCCACGTTTCTTAAAAAAATATCAACGTCACCCTCAAAGTTTCCCAAAAGTAAAATATCAATGTCATCCTTGACAATCCCCAAAAAAAAATCACAATTGACATATGATAAAATTAATCAAGCAACAACAAAGTTAGCTCACATTGTCCCTTAACCAATTAGTCGGGATTCGAAAGAGATCCTTATCCACCCCTAGCACCCGAGGCGAAGGAAATAGTCACTGCTACAATCCAAAGATTATGAAGTAGAAACTAACCTCAATTTCAGGATCACATCGAAGACGACGATCAATCTCTTCAGGAGAGACAGGAGTAGTATCAGGATAAGTCATAGGAAGAGGAAGAGGGTCAGAATCGTCCATCAAATAACTTTCTCTATTTCTCGACCATTTTTTCTCCATTTTTCCATTCATACTACTACCACCGTCATAACCACCCCCTAAAACGCCGTCGTTTTCTCGAGGAATCCGAGGTCCAGAAATGTCGGGAAATTGAAACCAATTAGGAGATGAAGATGAAGAAGATGATGAAGCTGCGGAGAAATCAGGTGCACGGCATTGGATAGAGATGGTGTAATTTGAAGGAGGAGAGAGAAAGTAGGGTTTTGAAGTTGAAGTTGATGGTGTGATGAAGGATGATGATGTGCTTAGATTTGCAGTGAACATGTTTAATGGAGGATTGAATTGTATTGTGGGAAGAATGTGAATTGGTGAAGGAATTTTGGAAGGAATTAACGAATTAGGGTGAGAAATAGGTTTTGGAGTTATGTATAATCGCCATTGATGTTGATAATGAAAGTTTGGAGGTATGTTTGGGTGTAGAGTGGAGTGCCGATAGATAAGAGGAGAAATGACGAGGTAATCGAGGGGAACACGACTACTGATATTTTACCAGTTCTGCATATGAAGACATATTAATATGATGCTCTCCTAAATTTGGGAGGAGGAAAACTCTATTTGGCAAATTTTAGGCAAGCTAAATATAAATGTGAATATAAGAGCATGTTTTTTTCGGCCTAAAACGTACCGAACATAATTGAAGTAAATTAAAAAAAAATAAGTTAATTGTAAAACTGTAAGAATATAGGTATTTTGTTGAACGAAATTGAAGATAAATAAGGTTGATAGAATTGAAATGAACTCAATGTAATAGTGAAACGTGAGAGTAAACTTATGATGAACTAAATCGAACTGAATGAAATAGTGAAATGTGAGAGCAAAATCATTGTATTAAACTGAAGAATCTGAAGAATTGAATTGAATTTAGCTCGACTGAACTAAATTTAAAATAAGATAGATAGAAGCAGCCGATAGTCCTCATAGGTAGGGTTTATAGTCAAACGGGTTTCATGGAGCTCTGCCCGCATTCACCCCAATTAGGCGGGGACGGGAGAAAGTTTCGTGAGTGATGTGGCGAGGATGAAAATTGTATCAACCATAAATGATAGGGCGAATGTGGATTTTAGGATGAACTCGCTCAATCACCTCTCCCGTTCCCGCCATGATGATGGGGCGGGTGTGGATTTTAACACATGATAAAAATAAATTTAATACAAATTTTAGTGAGTATGGGATAGATGTTTCGTGTCGGTCAGGTATGGGCCGTATGGAGGACGTGAAGCGAGTGCATAGACCCATTTAGGTTGATAGGGGTGGGGATAACTTCTATTGGGTACTCATCGAGGGTGGGGTATTGGATCAGATTTTTAGGCGGGTAATCAACTATGAGATTATAGACATATTAATCAAGTTGGGCTTAGCTAGATGCCTAGATCATACTTCATATTCATATCAAGTTGGGCTTAGCTAGATGCCTAGATTATAGACTTTGATCCCTGATCCATTTAGCTTCACTTTGAAGACTTGGACAGTTTTGGATATTGTCTTACAAAGTTTACGCTTTGTCACACTTTTTTTTTTCTCCAGATCCGACACTAACAATAAGATACCAACTATACTTTGTGGATTAGAAATCGCAGATCGTTTTGAATATTTTTCATCCTTTGGATTACAAAGAGAAACACAAGACTTTGCTTGATCAAGTCATTATTTTTGGCCATTCACTGACTCGCTTAATCATCTACAAAGACTCCAAACAGGAAGAAAGTCTCTTTACCGACTTAGCATAACACTATGCTAAATTAAAAACTTAAGAAGATTTCTATCAAAAAAAACTTAAGAAGATACAGTGGACTTTAATGCTTTGTGCTCTCTGTAACCTTTTTCACTCCACCATTATATATGCATTATAACTGGCAAAGCACACAAAAAGGAAAAGAGATTAAAAAGCAATGAGGCAACTAACAATATGCTGAAGTTACAATCAGTATCAGATGACAGCATTAGAAGATTCAGCAACAGGATGCCAGAATCTGTTAAAAAACCACGTTGAATCTGCTTTCACAGCGTAACCATCTTGGTTACGATGCCAACTGTAGTAAGCATGCGTACGATTCTTGATATCGAGAATGGCATGTCCGAAGCTGGCTTCTCGGAAAGTGGAGTAACTCGGTTGTGGTTCTGTCATACTGCACGTTTACATATGAACTGTTAGGGCAATAACGAGGGGAAAAATAAGCATCAGTTTTAAGCTGTGTTTGGTTTGCGGAAAACATTATGAACTAAATTTTGGTTATAATTGAAAGGGAGGCTAGAAAGAATAAGGTGAAGGATGAAAAGAAAATATGGCATTTTTACGTCTGCAACAAAAAAAAAGAGTTACTGCCCCTTGCGAAAAATATTTGTAGCCCAAGAAAAATACATAACCCTTTTCAGAGACCAATTAGGGATAATGTTCTTGAAAATTAATTTCCATCAAACCAAATACAACCCAAATCACATTATAAATAGGTTTGGTGTCTTACTTGGTTGCTAAACCTTCTAGATTTCCTCCATCTCCTATTGTTATGTAAACAGGAGCAGATTGGTCTTCAACCGGTCTGCATTCTCCGTTGACAATGTTGTATGCAATATTTGATATACGTTTCTGCATTTCATATCATGAATTAAAGGGGGTACAAAGAGATTTTAGCAGACTACTTGATTCAGTTTTGCCAATTGAGTGTAAGGGAAACTAAAGTTGAACTTACAGATCTCTCGTAAGCATGAACATGACCAGCAAACACGATATCAACTTTGTTTTCGACAAACCAAGGCTCGTACATGACTCTCATGCTCTCGCCTTCCATGTAATGGTAATTGTAACTATTGTACCACGGAGAATGCAAGAGAATGATCAGCCATGGAGTCTCACTCCTGTCAACCTTTAGCAGCTCCTCCTCAAGCCATTTAAACTGTGGGGTGTACTTTCCTGTGAATGAGTAATCAAAGGTTGAATCAAAATAATCCCTAAATAGAAAAATAGCAGTCCTGTTCTCCACAAGCAAAGAGTCTGTAAAAGTTAAAGGCTTGGTAACCAAACTATATGCTTTGAAGGTCTTTATTGGTAGACAAGAAATTCAAGATGCAAACTGCAGAGTGACACAAGTTTATTCAACCATTACTCCAATATTTGGGGATAAATAGCCAGTCACATTCCTCTTGTTTTAATGACAATATGTTTGTTCCAATAATCAATATTTTTGTCTTGACAAGTTTGAGTTTAGGCCCAGCTTGGTTGGACGGAAAGCAATTTGAATGCGAATGAAATCACAATTGTAAATAAGTTCTCCTTTGTTTGGTTTGTTGTAAGAAATACTAGAGTTAAAAAAGGAGGGGAGAGGATGATTGGGAGAAGAGATCAAGAGAAGCAGGAAGGTAGGGAGTAGATAGGAAAAAAAAGTGGCTATCAAATGTGCTATCATTCTGTCAGAAAGGAAAATGTATTCCATCTATAAGGTAATTATTTTCACCCTTTGCAAACGAAACAAAGGAAAACGGGAAAGCCACTTTTCTAGCAACATGTTTTTCCCCTAGGTAAGGAATGCATCCAAATTAAAAGAACAATTAAAGAAGAACAAGTTTCGAAGTTTTCAGAACTATCCTCAATACAAACCTATTAACATCTAAAGCAGAGTTAAAGCATAGTTAGAGCATGCATGACAAGTCAAAGATACCAGCACAAATAGCATGCATTTGATTATGAGAAGAATATTAAGCTTTACCGTATGCAGAGTATGATGAGAGGACGATTATGTAAGCAGGGCCTCTCTTGATTGAATACCAAAAAGGAGCTGTACTGTTTGATGATTTATAGGGTGTTGGATACCGATTCTTAAACGGCTTGAACGGCTGTGTTTCACCCTGTGTTAACATAGTTGACAATAAGTAACTGTATAACTTACAGTAAGCCAACTGAATATCATAGATGCAATAAGTAGTTGCTAAATGTCAAGTTTTCTTTACTTTAATGACAATCTAAAGGATAACTTTATGGGAGGAAAGGGTATAAGAATGTACAATTTCAGGGGCAAAATCAAGCTCATGATTCCCTGCAGTCCAAATCCAAGGCTGGTAGGCAACACTTCTCTCAACAAATCTAGCCCAAGAATCCCATCTATTATTATCATGATTAGGATAATTATCTGCATATGAAAGATCCCCAAGAAACAACACACTTTGTCCTTTGATCGGATTTTGTTCATAATGAGTCAAAGTCGCGTTTGAATCATAACTTTGTCCTAGATCACCTGCAAAATAGCTCAAAATAGTTTTATTAGGGCAAAAAATTCGAAATCATACTTCTTGTGTTTTAGCAAGCGTAAAAGTCAAAGTGTTGCAACTATTTTAAAACAGCGAATTAAGAAACACACTAAACCACTAAAGTAAACCATAGTGTTGAATGAACTATGATCCAAAAACCCTATATACAATTGAGAAAAATTACAATTGAGGAAGAGACCGAAGTATTAGAAATATGTAAATTGCGTATGTCTCAAAAAATATTACCTATGAGACCAAAAGTATAACGAACATCTGGACCAACTTTAGGTGGAGTCTTGAACCAAAACGTTCTTGGGGTTTGTCCAACACCTACTTCATAGTAATACTTGGTATCATGCTGAAACATAACAAAACTCTTAATTAGATTAAAGAACAAGGTTTGCATTTCGTTTGTAGTTGCACTAGTAATACACTTCTTCCTACAAACAGGTAGCAGGCAGTACAAAATGCACCAACTTCGTAGCGAAAACGAATCGAAAACAGATTTAAAATTTAACCTTCAAATGCTTGATGGTACAGTGATGAATATACCCAGAAGTATAATCATGATACTTGTACTGAGTCATTTTTCCTTTGGCAGATTTCTTCTCTTTACAATTTTCTTTCCAATACAGTACCTCATCTGAACCTGGTTCCTCCATTGTTATCCATGAAACAATCATAGCTCTTCCCTCATGATCTCCTTGAGTAATATGAACCTTCAAACACCCATAAAAATCATCCACATTCCATCAAAACTAATTTTAAAACTCACAAAAACAGCTGAAATAGAAAGAACAGTAAGATGAAATTTATTTTGTTTTGCTTATTGTCTCAAATCAAGGATTACCCAGAATTTCTAGCAGCAAAAAAATGCAAACATTGGATTATACATGGAAATTTAACTAACAATTAGCTAAATGGGCATCTATATAATTACAAATTAATGAATGATATATAGCTCAGTTGGTTAGAACACCCCTCGCGGTTTCAATATGTCTTATGATTGATTTTCATCTCGCCTTCGTGACTACTTATGCACCCACAAAAAAAAAATGAAACAGAGAAAGCTAACCTGTTGTGGGGCATTGTAGCCTGGAGGAACAGAGAATACATCACTATTAAGAGGCATATCAATGGTTTTCTCAACTTTTCTGACAAAATTACTTGTTTTTCCTCCATGGCAAATCAAAACTTGGTTAAAAATCAAACCCAGAACCAAAAAGACCCAGAAATTAAAAGAAGTTTGAGAAGAAACTTGAAATGCAGCCATTTTTAAATTTCGGAGAAACAAGAAAAGTGGAGAAAATTATCCCCAAATCACCAAAAATAGTAAAATTTCTCCCCTTTTTAATAATCTCTCGTGTTATTAGCATCAATTGTTTCCATGAGAATAGGAGAATATTCAGTGCAGAAATTCGAATAATGTATGTGTGAAATGGAGAGGAAAACCGTGATTAATATTAATTGAATTGATTTGATTGTATGGGTGCATCATCAATGATTATAAGAGTCAACTATTGACTTTTGGAATCTGAGATTGTTTGGATCATGTGGGGACGTAAATAAGGATTGGGATTGGGGCCGAACTATTTGACTCTTCTTATCTATCTAGAGTTTATAGGCCTATAGCTTTTGCTTTTACATCCTTTAGGACAAGGATATATTTGACCAATTGATGAAGGTTGTAATCTAAAAATGTTGTGTTTATTGATTTTTTTTTATAAGAGTTGTGTTTATTTTTATGAAGTGTCTGTTTTACTTCCTCCGTTTTTAATAGTATGTTCCATAGATTCGGCACTAATCTTTATGTTTGTTGCTTAGAGTAGATGAAAAATATAGTAGTAGGACCAAATGTTTTTTGTGCGAAAGTAAAGTAGTGAGATCACATAACTATTGAAGAAATAATCCATTTTTTAGGAGACATTACAAAAAGAGAGAAGGTGTATAGAAAAAGGGACAGAAAGAATCTGTTATTCATTTGTTGTTATCTTATTTTTATCAATTTTGTTGAACTTTTTGAACTTTTATTCTCTTAACCTATTGAATTTCTCTTAAACTTTGTTTTCTTTTTCCTTTATTTTTTTGAACTTTTTATATAATCCTATAAATAAAAATAAGTTGAATATATTAGATCCTGATAAATCCGTTTTGGAACAAATTTATGATGTTGGAAAACATAGAAGAAATGGAGAGGATACTAATTACTTGCATTGTTCAACAAATATAGAATTGTGTCTTTCATCTTATGTATTCTTAACTTTTCTTATGATGGTTGGCCCCTTGAGAAGGAGAAGAAGAAGAAGGGAGGAATCCCCTCTTTTATAACATTTTAAAAGAGAATTTGTATGATGGAAGTTTTGATAATAGATCATAGTGAAACAATATAATTATATATTTCACAAACACTTCATTTCTTTTTTAGTAATGATTATAATATCTAAATTAGATAATTTAATATTATATCACATAATTGTAATTGTCCAAAAATTGAACTATGGTTTTAGATGAAAGACGTTATTTATATTTAAAAAAACAAAGGGAAAGGGATGAAGCTCTTTCACTCTTACTCGAATTTTTGTAAGGGAAGTCAAGTTTGAATTGCAATAACCTCTTTGTGTATTGTACTACATTTTAGATCTAATTGACTTTTATTTAATCAAATATTTATCAAATACAACTTATATGTAAATTTTGATTGTTCATAATTAATACACACATCTTATCGACAAAGTTTTACATCGACAAACTTAAGTCAAAATGTTTAGATTTAAAAGAATGGATATAGTATAATTTTTACTTGATTTATTTATTCACGTTCCATCTTCATCTAAAAAGTAGATCAATTAATCTTCCATATTTTTTCAAGATCATATTTTGACATGCAAATGCAATAACTATGGCAAGCCAACTTCCCATATTGATGGCATGCAATTTCTATCAAACGTGTAAACTTCATCTCCTTCTATTTTGCCAAGTATTTGTTATATGCAACGTAGTTTCATGTAGTAGTACAATAGAGTATATATACAATAAACCTATGCTAAAACCATCTCTATCGACTATATATCATTAATCATCTTTAGTTTTTGTACACTAGCTACTTGTGATCAGAACATACAAATATTTACTCTTCTTTTTTCTTGCTTCATCTTAATTTTATTTCTTTCACTTTCAAAAGTGTAAGTGAGTAACATGCCAAGGCCATCATCAGTAGGAGGATTTGTTCCTCAGCATGAGAAAGAGTATCCTGGAAGCTTAACCCCTTTTGTGCTTGTTACATGCATTGTCGCAGCTATGGGCGGTTTGATTTTTGGCTATGATATCGGCATCTCAGGTATATATTAATATAAGGGCGGAATTAGAAAATTATTTTAGAGATGTACAAATATGTGATTGTTTTTTTTGTCATTAGCTCGTCACTCGTATTACCTTCATCTCAAATTAAATTCTTGTTCGTTTATATACATCCACTAGATTGAACTTTGACAGCCATGGTACATTTACATCTAGTATATTCTCTACCCCAGGAAAAATGTAGATCATTCTCTGTTTTTAAAGCATCTAGATTGTTATTATGTTTGATGACAAATTGATCTCACTGTCCCAACCTTTGATAGTTAAAAGATAGTGATATGGTTTTATAAAAAATTTATTGTTTATCACATCTCATTAGTCATCACTTGATTTAATGTGTATAGTATATAGATTAATCCAATCATATTTTTAGTGTTTCTTTTAACATGTATCACTTATGTGTCCCACTTCTTATTACTAATCAAAGTATAAAGTTTTAGAAAAAGTAACAAACTAACAATCATCAAATTATCAAATTATCAATTTTCTCACATGCAATACTTGGACCATATCTTTTGCAAATATATTTTTAAAAAGTTACTATTTTTACTTTGTTTGATTAGTCTCAACGTATTTCTCTAAATTGTAAGTTTTGTAATTTTTACTAATTAATTATCTGAGATATCAATAATTAAAATTGAAAATTAACAAACATAAAAGTCGAAGGGGCACATGTAGAAAAGAACGGAGAAAATATTATTTTTCCTCCAATCCTATTAACTTAACTCTAATGTCTTTTTTATTGTTGATTCTTTTTGTTAGGGGGTGTGACATCAATGCCGTCATTTCTAAAGGAATTTCTTCCATCAGTTTACAAGAAAGAAGAACTACATACATCAACAAATCAGTACTGCAAATTCGACAATGAGATAGTGACACTATTTACTTCAACCTTATATGTAGCTGCTCTGTTGTCTTCTTTGATTGCTTCAACTGTAACAAGAAAATTGGGTAGAAAATTATCCATGCTTATTGGAGGCCTTCTCTTTTGTTCTGGCGCAATCATCAATGCTTTTGCACAGCATGTAGCTATGCTCATTATTGGTCGTGCACTACTTGGATTTGGTGTTGGATTTGCTAATCAGGTAATTAACTTTACAAATTAACTGCAATATGTCCTTCAATTCTTATATCATTGGTTGATTATTATATATATGATGGTGGGTTGTGATAATCGCAACCAATAACAAGAAGTGACACCAAATTGATACATTAAATTCTATGTTTCACACGGACTCATGGTGAGTACCATACGCACAATGAACATCAGTCAGTGAACAATGAACATCACCCAATGAACATCATTCAATGAACATTACCCAATGAACAATGAACATCACCCAATGAACATTAATTGGACATCACCCAATGAACATCACCCAATGAACCACCCAATGAACATCACCCAATGATCCACCCAATGAACAATGAACATCACCCAATGAACATCAGTTGGACATCACTCAATGAACACCAGTTGGTTCTTTTGATTTACTTTATTGTTCATTTGAGTCAACTTAATGTTCTTTTAACATAAACTGATGTTCATTGGTTGACATTTTCAAACTTTCAAAAATTTGAAAATTTTCATGTCAAATCAATTTTGGAGTCTTTTCATTGGAGAACTGATTATTGTTCTTTGTGTGTGAACTTAGTGTTCTTTTTAAAAAAATTGATGTTTATTGGGTGACATTCATGGGTGACGTTCATTGGATGATGTGCAACTGATGTTCATTGGGTGATGTTCATTGATGTTCATTGGGTGATGTCCAACTGATGTTCATTTGGTAACGTTTATTGTTCATTGGTTGATGTTCATTGGGTATGTTCATTGGGTGATGTTCATTGGATAGTGGATGATGTTCATCGTGCGCATGGTGCTCACCATGAGTCTGTGTACAAAATCTACCTATTGAAGATATAGACTTGAATTTTTGTGAAGAAAAAAATTCTTCTGTTGGGTGATTGGACTCATGTGATAACTACTTTTTGTCATTTTTTAATGGTCACACTTAGATCTTGAAGTATTTGTTACATACATTTAACCGCTAATATCTTCAATGATGTGTTGTCGTTTTAGTAAATAAAGAAAAGACTACATCTACTAGGCAACCACTAAGACTGAGATTCAACATACTTCCTTCGTTTCTTTTTAATTGCAACAATTGCCAAAAATGAAACATCAAATTAATTGCAACAAATGTTTTCTTTCCTTTTTTACAAGTCATTTCTTTCTATCTCTCTCTTTATCACATGTCTCACTTTATCTCTTTATCCCTTTCACACTCACACCAAAATTTTGCATAGAAGTCCACCCACTTGAGTTTGTTGCAATTAAAAAGAAATAGAGGAAGTATAACTTTATAAGAGAAGGATTGCCCTACTTATTTATGAATGTCTTTCGTGGATTATTAGTCGATACGTGAAATATTTTCCTTAGAAAACTGTAGAATTTCAAAACTAGATGAATCGAATAAGATTCCACCTGTCTTACACAAAGATTTTCGTCTTTAAAGAATGAATTACATTTTTTACAAAATCATGCCATATCCTTGGATTATTTTTTTTTACAACATAAACTCAAAGATCTTGTACTAACTGCTATGATGCGTAAGTCTACGTTTCAGATTTTACTAATTCATATGCTTTTCTATATGATCACAGTCAGTACCACTTTACTTAGCTGAGATGGCCCCATACAAGTACAGAGGAGCACTCAACATAATCTTTCAACTCTCAATCACAATAGGCATTTTAGTGGCCAATGTTCTTAACTATTTCTTTGCCAAAATTGATAACTGGGGTTGGAGGTTGAGCTTAGGAGGCGCCACAATCCCTGCTATAATCATCATCATCGGATCCCTCGTCCTCCCTGACACTCCTAACTCCTTAATTGAGCGCGGAATGCATGACAAAGCCATCTCCAACCTTAAGAAGATTCGAGGGATTGAACAAGTAGACAAGGAATTCAATGACTTAGTAGAAGCTAGTGAGGCCTCAAAGAAGGTCAATCATCCTTGGAGAAACCTCGTAGGAAGAAAGTATCGACCTCATCTCACCATGGCAATTGCAATTCCCTTCTTTCAACAACTTACAGGTATTATTAGAGATGTTATAAATTAGTTGCTATGTTTTTGAAACATTATGCTATATGTAGGAGTTCTTCATATCAAATTAATGACCAAGTTAAGCAGTTTACTATAATATCCTTTCATGACTTTATCAGGTATCAATGTGATTATGTTCTACACTCCCATTTTATTGAAGACGATCGGATTTCATGACAATGCATCGCTCATGTCCTCTGTGATCACGGGTGCTTTCAACGTTTTAGCAACATTAGTTTCCATTTACGGTGTTGACAGATGGGGTAGAAGGATCCTTTTCATAGAAGGAGGGATTCAAATGTTCGTTTGTCAAGTAGTTGTTGCCATTCTTATAGGACTTAAGTTCGGGCTAAGTGGTAACCCATCAACACAACTTCACCAATGGTATGCAATACTAATTGTGCTCTTCATATGCACTTATGTTAGTGCCTTTGCTTGGTCATGGGGTCCACTCGGTTGGCTCATTCCTAGCGAGATCTTCCCATTGGAGATCCGTTCAGCAGCTCAAAGTATCAATGTATCAATCAACATGTTCTTCACTTTTGTTGTGGCTCAGGTGTTCCTGACCATGCTTTGCCACCTTAAGTTCGGGTTCTTCTTCTTCTTTGCTTTCTTCATCTTTGTTATGTCCGTGTTCATCTACTTCTTTCTACCAGAGACTAAGGGTATACCCATGGAAGAAATGAGCATTGTGTGGAAGAACCATTGGTTTTGGAGCAGCTTCATCACTCATGACGATGATGACCTTGTGAAGGCGAGGAACAGGAAGCCTCCTACGAGTGTTACTATCGAAGTCTAGATCTAAAGACTAATTTAGTTCATTAATGGTTCAAATGTTCTGCAACTTATTCTTTGATTTTTGCTATCAAGATTCAAATATACAGTATATTACTGAATATACTATAAGTAAGGTTTCTCAATGTTAGAGTAGTCTTTTTGGTACCCATGGTCTCACTAGCCTGTAGGTGTTCATGAATTCTCATTGTAAACATACACTCTCTGTCGCATATTAGCTTAGTGTTTCCATCTTTAGTTCAGTGATCAAAATCACAAAAATATCAAAACAACATAGAATGCATACAAGTAGTTACTCTGATACAAAAATGGAATACATGTATTTTGTCTGTGTTCATTCTGAAAAAAGAAAAGGAACTCCCTTTTTAATGGTCAGAAGACTCAGAACTCAGAAGAGTCATCATCAGGCTGCCAGTATCTGTTGTGAAACCAAATGGAATCGGCCTGGATAGCGTATCCATCTTGGTTGCGGTGCCAACTGTAGTAAGCATGAGTTCGGTTCTTAATATCGAACATCGCGTGGCCAAAACTAGCCTCCCTGTAAGCTGAGTAGCTCGGTTGAGGTTCTGTCATGCTGCAAGCAAAAAATGGCAAAAACAAATTCAAATATTGTGACAAAACACATCTAAAATGTTATTGAGTCTGATCTTACTAGTTTGCTAATCCTTCAATATTTCCTCCATCACCAATGGTTATGTATGCTGGAGCCGAAAGATCCTTTACAGGCTTGCATAGGCCACTTGTGATGTTATATGCAAAATTGGATACTCGCTCCTGTAATACGGAAAACCAATAAATAAATGATATAATCGTTGCGAATATAATTTGGTACAACTAAACAGATGTTAACCATCAAAAATACTAAAATCTTTTTGTTTCGTAACTCCCCTGTTTTCTAGGGGTTGTCTGAGCAATATGACTTGAGCTTAAGGTATAACCCCGGTGAGGGGTAAGGAGAGAAGAAGATCCTAACACTCAAGGAAACATCAAGGTGCATTCTCTTCACCTTATTTCTCCCGAATATATTGGAACTTATTAAAGCTTATTGGAACTTATCTGAACTAATTTGAACTTGTTGGAACTTACAAGTCATTTATAGGGTGTTAGAACCTATTTGACCTTATTGGAACTTATCTGACCTTATGGAGCTTATGTGGATTGAACTTAGTAGACCTTAAACTTATTATTTTGACGTGAAGAGAACTTACCCTCAGTCTAGACTGATAACTGGTAAATTTATCCAGAATAAAGCCACTAAAATCCCACAACTTAGGGTGATGAGAATCGAGGGACATGGGAGCTCTCTCCCACTTGATTGTCCCTCGAGCACATTATGTTTATGCTTTGATAGTGAAACCTTGGAGACATTTGGACAATTATACTTACGGATCTTTCATAAGCGTGCACATGACCAGCAAAGACCACATCGACTTTGTATCGTACAAAATACCACTCATACACGACTCTCATGGCCTCGCCTTCCATGTAATGATACTTGTAGCTATTGTACCATGGAGAGTGCATGAGAACGATCAACCAAGGTGTCTCGCTTCTGTTAACCTTAGGGAGCTCATTCTGAAGCCATACATATTGAGGGGTGTATCTACCTGAATTACATTTCCATTTACTGTCAAGAGTCGAGTTTGAAATAACATAAGCACTCAATTACGTACTTTTTAGTTCTCAGTTCTTACTTCTTACCATGTGCTGAATATGAAGACAAGACTATAATATATGCTGAAGCTCTCTTGATCGAGTACCAAAGAGGAGTTGTGCTCTTTGAGGCCTTGTATGGTACATGATACCGATGAATGTAAGGCTTGAAAGGCTGGGTTTCATTCTGCACATGAAAAACGTCAGCATCAGTACGAAACACGTAATCGTCGTTTGTCTAGAAAACTAAAATTGGATTACAGAAATCAGAATAAGTATTTTCCAGCTTTCTCGTCTTTAAATTTAACATAGAGGATAAGTATGACTAAATTAGAAGTTCGTTATACTACGCAGTGAAATCAGAATAAATACTTTCCGGTATTACTATATATCATGTGGCTTTTAGAATCATAAAGCCAAATTTGAAATTCGTGGTGATACCAGTTCTTTGCTTTGGAACATGTTTTTCAAGGAGTATTGAAAGTATTCAGTCTAACCAAACAGAACCTTAGCATGCTTACAATTTCAGGGGCATAATCGATTTCATGATTCCCGGCAGTCCAAATCCATGGTTGATAAGCTGCACTCCTCTCAACAAACCTTCCCCAAGTATCCCATCTCACATTGTCGTGAAAGGGATATTCATCAGCATAAGATAAGTCCCCAACAAATAGAACAGTCTTCCCTTTTGTTGGGTTCTGCTCATAATGTGTAAGCGTCTTGTTTGAGTCAAATGTTTGGCCAAGATCTCCTGCATAATCATTCATCATTCAATACAAGTAAGGATGTGTAAACATCAAGCAATTCCAAAATCAACACAGAACAATGTACGGAGTAGTTCTTTGCGCTCTTTTTGCCGACTAAATAACTCATCCAAACTTGTTAGCTGTAAATTACGTATCTGGCTGCATTAGAACTTACTGCTATGTGAACTGAACTTGAATAGCCCCTTATTGGCCCCAAACTTAACTTATCTGAGTTTATAACCTCCAAACTCTAGTCTGAACTTAACTTATTTGAACTTATTGGCTGTCAATTAATTTTTCCTGGAACTAGTGGAAATTAGGTAAAAAGAACAGCATGCAACTTAGTTAGAACTTAGCATTTTACCTATTAGACCAAAAGTGTAGGGTACATCAGGACCAACTTCTGGTGGCGTCATAAACCAGAATGTCCGGGCATATTTTCCTGTTCCAACCTTGTAGTAATATTTGGTGTCATACTGGATAGGTTGATAAACACGTCGAATTTAGTAAAAAAACAAATGGGACCAAACAAGAACAATCTAAACGGAAATTTGAGTAGTAGTTAACCTCCAAGTTTCTGATAGTGCAATGATGAATGTAACCAGAAGTGTAATTGTAGTACTTGTAATTGGTGACTCTGCCTTTGGACATGGACTTTCTTTTGCTGTTTTCACTCCAACACACCACTGAACTAGAACCTGGCGCGGTTGGAGTAACCCATGACACAATCACTCCCTTTCCTACATGATCTCCTTGTGTTATGTGAACCTTCAAACAGTACAGCGTGACAAAACAATATCAATAACAGGAAAAGGAAACAGGATTTGACCAACAGGACAACAAAAAACGCACTTAATGGCAGTGGGAAGCTATCTTACTCGCACTCTATATTAAGGGATCTAAACTCACATTTGAGCAACTAAGGGTTGATTTCACCACTTTCGCGTTTTACCTGTTGAGGTGCATTGTGGCCCGGAGGAGGTCTAAAAACATCACTGTCTAGAGGCATATCAACAGATTTTTCGACTTCCCTGACAAAACTCCATGATTTCCTTGCTTTGCTAACCACCGCTACATTTAAAACTAATCCCAAAATCAAAAGAGCAACTAAGCAAGCGCTACTATATCTGATTATCCTACCCATTGTTTGTTGCGGAAGCTTTGGAGTACGACAGCAGAAATACATACTCCCTCCATCTCTTGTTGTTGTTTCTATTCGGAATCTTTTTATGAGAGGAAATTGGTCAAAACAGGAAGAACTTTTTGAAACGGAGGGACTACAAATTTTCGAGTGCATCATTTGACAACAAATAAGCAAATTTATTTGTTTAGTAGTTGACAACGAGGATGAGTTTGCCTAGAAGTGCACTTGTTATTTGAATCATCAAGTTGTAACTCATCTGATGCTATCCGTAATTTCTGAAGAGCTTGAGTAGAAAATTAGACATGATCCTTAACTATAATCAAATTTGGTTCACCTTCGAATTTCAATGATTTGATCCAAAAAAAGAAAGATATTTCACATATCTTTTTCTTAGTACATTTCACATTAAACTCTACGGATCAAATTGCTTGCGGAATGAACCAACGGTAGCCATTTTGTCTGAAAAAATAGTCATCTAGAAAAATTTTACAGCTAAAAAAGAGTTCTTATGTCAAGTCCTCTACTTAACTTTCAACATCTTTTGCCAAGTTTTTTGAGTATGTTTTGCAAGTATGGTAACCATTTAATTTTAAGAGATTTTATATGGATGTTTAACCGTTTAACTTTTGACGCTTTTTTAAAAATTATAATTTTTATTAAACTAGTTGGCCGTCAAACCCTCTTTCCTAATATTTTTGTAACATCTGTGGCATCACTTAGTTACAGCATTTAGCCACCAAAAGGGTTTGTAATATCCGTGGCATCACTTAGTTACAGCATTCAACCACCAAAAAAGTTAATATTGTAGGTTCCTCGTGAACTCGCGGATTTTAGATAACTATTACCTCGTTCAAATTGTAGATTCCTCACGAAGTATGTTCGAAATCAGTTGTTACATTTGTTTTTTAACAGCTTCCAAGTGAAGAGGTAAATGACTAATACAAGTATATCAATTAATTTGGATTAGAGAAAGTAATATTATTGTTTGGTCATTCTATAGGACGCTACATGGTAAAAGCACAAGGAGATAAATTATGGATTTTAAGGGTAATGCTACCATTCTGTACAGGTATGTGTTTTTCCTTTCTAAGTAAACGAAGGGCCTGGTCTACTGGTCTGGCTTCCCCTTCTCAGGATTTCAGATAGATACAGCAGCTTAACCTATATCTTACATGTACATTTTTAATCATTAAGACTAATTGAACATTTCTATCTATGTTAGGAAAATATAGTCAAGTTGTGTCTTAATAGATTCGTCTCGAGTCTCGACATGTAGTTTCAATATATATACTCTTTATCATTTTTACATATACAAAATTGTTTACGTAAGCATTTGAAGTTGTGCGTTGGCAAACGTGCCAAGATATTTGGGTCCAACAAAAAAAAAGAAGGAAGTATGTAATTTTAGGTATTTTAGAAATAAAGGAAGTGCGATATTTTGTTACTGGTGTAAGTACTCGAAATGAACAACGCAGTAAGGCAGCCCTATTTTCAGACAGAACCAACTCAACTAGTGTATTTAGAAACAAAGGGAGTACGATACTTTGTAACCGGAAAAGTAGTCAAACTGAATGACCCAGTAACTTCCTATTATCACACAGAACCAACTGAACGGTGCGCTTTAAAAAAATCCAACAATATTCCTATTTTGAGATAGAACCAACTGAACAAGTGCGCTCTAAACAACCCGACAACAAAAACCTCGGATTATAGGAATCAAATCTCACGCATAAATATGCCTCATCTGAACAACATTTCAACTCTCCATATTATTTCAGTTGTATCAGATATTCAGATACCAAAGAAACAACATTCTGAATTCTGATTCAATGAATTGCCAAAATTGCAAGACAAAATCCACTCGCATTAGCTAGTATCTTAAACCGGCAGGCTTACCAAACCTCCAGCCCAAACTCGGTGCAAAATTGGTCACAACAGCATAGATCTAATGCTACATGAATAATAATACAAGCTCATGGGAACAGAAATCAGTATGCCAGGAGGTGAATATGATGGTCGTCCTCTATCACCCATTTTCAGCGTATCAATCCTCCTTGGCTACGATAAAACAATAACCAGCAGCACACCTAATGCTATTGGGCAACATATCCTTGAGGTTGCTACCATTAATTCCTGCAAAGACAAAAAAAAAAAAAAACATTCAACAAGTAGCAAACATATATCAAACATAGAGATAATAGTTAAGGGTGCATTCCTTCACCTGAATTTGGCTGAACTTATTTGAACAAGTCCAAGATTAATCGAAGTCATGGGAACCTAGGCTACTAATTAGAACTAAGTATACTCAATAAAACTTATTGAAGCTTATTAACTTAATGAAACTTATCCTAAAGTATTTTTCCTAATTTTCTTGAAAAGGTGAAGAGAACACACCATAAGAATGAACGACGTCAATAAGCACAGTAGATTTTAATTTTTAACCAATCACTAGAATTAGGGCAGAGTCTACTCAATAAATAGACACCCTTCTCTGCAAAATTATCTATCAGATTTCAGAACTCACAGCCATTGGCCTGTTGAAATTACTCATGATATATGTTGCTCAGTTTTAATATAAGAGGTTTAACAGACAAATGTTGGTCTGAGAAGTAAAAAGAAGTACTCGTGAAGTGAAAAGCTATGAGTGCAGAATAATATCACATTCTCCATTGTTATTAATTGGTTCTTTGATTCCCAAACTTTCTGCCATAATCTCCTACAGAGACAATTACACAAGTGATAAAACTTTGCCAGTAAAATAAAGAAGCAGCAGAAAAACCCTTCTCTGAAAATAGCACAACCTCAACATTTCAACCAAACATACCTCCAAGAACAGACAAGAAGCAACCAATATTTTGATTAGATAAAAAGAATGTACTAGACAAAAGAAATACAGAAAGAGCAGTATATGGTTGTGAAGAACAGACCTGTGTGAAATTCACGTCAATCATCTAGGTAATAATAAGTTCCTGCAGATTTCTGCTCCCTGTCCTTTGTGGATTCTAGCTTGTTAATCCTTGGTCGAAAGTTAGTTGGGTCCCTTCTGAATGTGATATCCAGATGCTACGATATACCAAAAAAATAAAAAGGTAGGGGTTATAAATTAACCACGACAGTGTATTTCTTATTTGATGGATTCCAGTCATGATAAAATCAAAGATGCATTCAGGGAAAGGGAATTTATCAGTGGTAACCCTGAACAGTAGACAATTTCCCAACATAACCTTCGTTTCACAACAAGGAGCTCCCTCCAGAATTACCATAGATGATTTTCTTGCGTATTTTTTGAAGTTGGGAGTAATTTTAGAGAGTGTCTATCGAGTCTGATGTCATTTTAGAAAGAAAAAAAGTCGGAAGACAAGGAAGCAACAAAAGGCAGTAAGACTTACAGATAAGAAGAGATTCATTCCTGTCAACAATGATTGAGGAGAATTTGCAGTACAATCCACTGACGGTTGCCCTTCATACACAATCACTCTGTCCGCTAGATATGTTGCCATTATAAAATCGTGTTCAACAACAAATGCTGTTTTCTTGGCATGGAGAATAAATCTCTTTATAACCTTTGAAGCAACAATACGCTGCTCAGAATCCAGGTATGCACTCGGTTCGTCAATCAGATAAATATCAGCAGGCTGCAAGAGTACATAATAGTTGATGTTAGACATGCCATATTTCTCAAGAAACACTCTTTCCGTCACTAAATAATAGCAGAACAGAAGTGTTGGTAGGCATTTGTTCAATAAACATATGCCACATATAGTCAATCTTGTTGGCATCACGCATCATCTGATGCCAAGAGAACCTGCATACTCAAGAAAAGTTGCCACAATATATTTGGCACACAAATCACACTTCGGAAACCAGGATAAAACACAGTAGGGGAAAGCAAAACTGAGAAGAAAAGAGACAGTTACTGGGCAATTGAAACAAAATGTTTACCTTTCCCAGGCACAAGGCCAATGCAACTCTCTGCAATTCTCCACCAGATAGATTCACAACTTCTTGATCCATCAACTGCTCAATCTGAAGTGGCTTCATAACATCTGAGCAAAACTGGGGATGAGTATATGAATCCCTTATCTTTTGATGTAGCAGGTGCCTCACAGTAGACTGGAATTTTGGACTGATCTTTTGGGGCTTGTAAGAAACATTGAATTCAGGTACTTCGACATCAGAACCTTCCACAATATCAGGCTTCACTAGACCAGCCTGAAATTTTAAAAGTGGAAACTGATTAAGAATCCTAGACCACGCAAGACCTCATTTCCAAAATTCAACATTTCATCTATTTTTCTTCATTAACGAAAACCAAGGGTAAGTATATTCGAGGATACTTCAAACTATTCATCTCTTATTTATGGAGACAGAAAATACCAGCATACGGATAAATGTTGTCTTCCCAGTTCCATTTTCTCCCAACATCACAATAATCTGTGAATCTGTAAATTCACCTTCCACAACATGCAATCTAAAACCACCCTGGGTTCTCGTCATTGTTGGGTATCTGTATCGAGCATATGTCTCAATCTCCTCAGCATTATCTTGAGGTGTCTCAGCAACCTACAAAGAATTCACATGAGTCGACTTGACAAAATGAGTAGAGCAACTCAACGTGCAATTTTAAGGGCATATTACCTTGAAGGTAAGGGATTCATCCCTAAAACGAAGATTTTCTGTAGGTACAAATCCAGCCAAGAATATATTGATTCCTTCTCGAACAGAAAAGGGCAGGGTCACAACTCCATATGCACCAGGTTTACCATATAAGCAGCAAATGAAGTCTGAAAGATAGTCTAAAACGCTAAGATCATGCTCCACGACTATAACATAGCTGAAACACAAAAGAAATACAAAAAAAGAGCTTTTAAGTTTAATATTTTCTAGTACAAAATCCCAAAGAAAGCTTAAGAGGGATTGAACACAAAACAATACCTATTAGGCCTAAGCAATGATCTAACGACTTGGGCAGCTTTGAGCCTTTGTTTGACATCCAGATAACTCGAAGGCTCATCAAACATATAAATCTCAGCACTCTGTATAGCAACAACTGCAATTGCAAACCTCTGCAGTTCACCACCAGAAAGATCTCCGACATTACGATCCAGAACTACATTCAGCTCCAGATCATTACAGAGTTCAACCTTCATATCTCTCTCATTTTTCTGATCTAGGACCTGTCCAACATTGCCCTGGACTGCTTTCGGAATATGGTCCACATATTGGGGTTTGATAATAGCCTAAACATAGATATGAATTAGCAAAGAGGCAAAGAAAAGGCAGAAGTAAAAGACAAGAAGTGCTCACATCTACGGTAAAACACATCCAACGATCATTGATGACACATAAACAACAGAGGTGTCCAAAAAATCGAACAGTGATCTGTGTACTCAATAAATCAAGGACTTTAAAATGTAACTAATCAAGACTTCAAGAGGTGGTGTAGCTACCTTCAAATTATCTTCCAATATGCGCGTAAAATAATTTTGCAATTCCGATCCACGGAAGTATGTCAAGATCTCCTGCCAGTCAGGTGGGTTCTGCATAGGGACAAAAAATTAGCAGGTAAATCGCCAGAAACGATCAAGAAGCAACCAAAACAAGCAGTGAAATTGAGTATATTACGTTGAACCTCCCCAAGTTGGGCTTCAATTTTCCAGCTAAAACTTTGAGAGCAGTTGACTTCCCAATACCATTTGTTCCCACTAAGCCAAGAACCTGGCCAGGTCTCGGGACAGGTAACCTGCATTTGAATGTTTTCACCATTTACAATTGATAGAATCAGATAAAAGAAGAATCCAAGTACCCATCTAACTAACCTGTGTAATTTGAAGGTATTGGGACCATAACGATGTGTTGTATCCTTGTCCAGATCCTTTGGAAGATTAATGATCTGGATTGCTTCAAAAGGACATTTCTGCAAACACAATTGACATTAAAAGTAAAAACCTGGAAGAATAAGCAACATGCAATGTGCTTGTGGTCTTCAAACACATGTACAACGATAATACAATATACATCAACATGTGCATGTGAGGGTACCTGTGCATGGGTAATCAAGAAAGATGGGAGGAGCATGGTTTTTAGTGCTGACCTTGACACATATACCACATCCAATGCACAGTTCCTCCGAGATAAAAGCAAGTTTTGCTGCTGCAGTAACCTCAATACATAGTTTGCCTGAAACATTAAATTAAATAAAAAAATTCTGTCACAGATCATATAGTTTACCAGGATAACTCTACCCAGTAATAACAGGGCCATAAACTGAAAAATGAGACATTAATTTTGAGCTTCCCAAGTATGAAGAAGGAAGCCTCTCTCCATCATCATAGCTTGCAAGGAAATGCACACATGTGGGCACGAGACCAACCTTACTTCCCCATTAATCCACACAAGTATGTATAACATGAAGACATACAGCAACAATCCCCCCCCCTTTCTCGAAAAGGGGGCCTTTGAACAACATTACATCCAAGAGAGCTAGATTGACTTGCTAATACTTCCTCCATTTTTTAGTTGCAACACTCACTCCCCGATTTTGGTTGCTCTCTCTTTTTCTCTGCTCGTCTATTAACACCTTCACCATCTCTCTCTTATCACATGGGTCTCATTATACTATATCCAACCCCCCCCCCTTCAAATATCGCACTAAAAACAGAGGAAGTACATCTAAAGAACTCGAGACAGCAATAGTATGTAGTTCACACACTTTGATAATAGTCAATGCATAACAGTGATAATAGTCAATGCATAACAGCTATATGGAATATCTCATATTCTCAAAGCATGTCTTGTACGCATAGCATAAGATCAGCAAAGAAATAGAAGAATGAGCTGAAGTAAAACTGTCACACCAAGATGATAATTTATGTTAGCAGAAAAACTAATACACACCAGTCTTGACCACAGGGCAACTCTTTTTGCACTCCTGGCGACATTTTTTTGGCTTGCACCGATCAGAGCTCACAATTGCAATACGTGTCAAACGGTCTGACATCCTGCTTCTCCTTGTCTAAAAAGAGCAAACCGCCAAAAACCTAGAGCACGTAAGAAAAAAAGCAAAATGACAATCAAAAACAACACAACATATTATCACGAACGCACATACGGATCTTTACACTACACAAAAGAGAATATATAGGACTAGTCATAACTTGTACATTTGTCAAAACGACATGCAAAACCATCTCTATAATCAACATCATTAGCAAATGAGTCACATTATAACCATCTTAGGAGAGCCGATAGCTTAATAAACGATTTAGGGATTCTTTCTCGAACGAATACGAAACAATGACAGCACCAAACCACCAGCAATAGAAACAAGGTGAGGAGCTACTTTTTTCTACGAATTTTCCAGATTCTAATCAAACAGATCGTTAACGAGGTTTTTTATCATAGAAAAAAGACTCAATTTTTATCCAAATGAAGTAGTGATCCAATACTTTGCTCCATTGGGTAGTTCAGTTATATCAACTAATCAATTAAAAATCTGCACCTTTGCTACATTAGAGTAATGATTTTAAGTTCAGCAATCAAAAGAAACTCGATTTCGGCTAATCACATATATCTACAAATCCAAATAGCAAATAAAATCTATAATTACAATCAACAAATTAAAAGCTATAATTGCAATCAACAACCAACATCATTTAGCATGCAATTGGAGGAATGCCTAATCAATATCGGATATATGCATATATCCATCGGCTCACTTTTTGGCAGTACATTCCATGAAAATGGCTGTACATTCCATGAAAATGGCAGTTCATTTATTGAGAAACGTAGTATATAACAATCGATATTTTCACAGCTATATAACTATATAGTTTGTATTTAGCATATAATCTTTCATTAAAAAATGTACTACCATATATATTAGAATATACTACAATACATATGAAATGTACTGCCATTTTCATGGAATGTACTGCCAAAAAAGTGAGACGATGGATATATGCATATATCCGATATTAATTAGGCAACCCTCATGCAATTGTATTTACCAGTAGCGTAATCCAAAAGGGGACAATTGATTGAATTGAACCCCTAAAATCTATCTTTTTTTAGTAGATTATCAATGAAATAAGACAACTATATGAATATATGCTGAATTGTTGCTCAAATAAGTGAAAGATGCAAATTGAAAGCTTAAAAATTCATATTAAAATTAATCTAAAACAAAACTTACAAATTTTGGGAAGATCAAAGTTAGCGGTTTGGACGAAAACAGCTTAATTAGCCCGCAACCGCTTCCCCTGGCTTTACTTTCTGTTGGGGAAGAGAGTTTGCAAGTGGGCTAGCGGCAGCAGGAGACCAAAGGTGACGACTGAGGAGCGAGGGTTATGACTTATGAAGGATGGCCTGATGGGGAAGGTTGGTTTGTTTTGACACTAGAAATTGCATTTCCAACGGTGTTAAAACCTAACGTTTATTTTGCTAAATATTCTCGTTTAAAACGTTTTCCCGTTTTATTCCTCATTAGCATTTTTTTTATACGTGTATTATATGCGAATCAACTAACTAAGTGTAGTTACAAATAGTACTTGGTCTAGTGGAAAGTAATTTACCCTCTAACCTGAGGGTTGGGATTCAATCTCCACCATGGGCACTTTGAGGGTAGGGGTTTCCCTTACCCTTCCCCTACTCTCAAGTGTCTGGCACAATAGAACCCGAGTAGGATCCGGGCCACTTCTCCTTACCAAAAAATAAAGTAATTTAATTATTTTCTTTATTCATTATTACTTTTCTTTTCTAGGAAATACTACTATAAACATAAGTTATTTAACATTTGTTTTTTTTCTTGTAATATCGATTAACTAAGGAATAATTGTAGTATTCATACTAGAATTTAGACCCGTGCAAAATGCACGGGAAATTCTAATGTTCGGGCAAATTAAAAGTACATGTGATATAAAAAGTTACTGGATTTTTTAGAATAATCTTATCTCATAAAACTCAGTCAGGAGTAAACAATTGTGATTTGATTATTTTGGGTCACATTTTTAAGTAAATTCATGATAAAGAAGTTTCAATACATTACTTCTTAGCCCGGGTTGAGTGGTGAGTGCCGTTCAGTGATCGTTGGAGTGCAGGCCCGTAATCCGATCTTAGGTCGTAACTGGCTAGTTATGTGATTAATAAGTATAGACTGATACCCCCAACGTTTATTGTTTAACTCGAGAATTTCAAACTCATTATTCTATTTTTATAATCCATGTATTTACATGAAAAAAAAACTTAGTTCAAAAGTTCGCCCAATAATATTTGATTACTACCAGTTACCTAAACCTTTTCCAACTTGTCAATTGTGTATTTAGTCGTCATAACCCGTTACGAAAGGTTCTTTTAAAAAGTTAGCTAATGTTATAATCAATTGATCGGATTATCTTACATAATGAGTTGTTAGGAAAATAGCCAAAATTGAAAAATATACTCCTTTACGATAGGGATATTGATATTGTGTATGTTTGCTAATGTATATTGTTGATCACTAATATCTCTAATTGTACATGAATAGAAATTATAAATAGTTGATATTATGAAAGTGCATATGAAGATGAATTAAGTAAGATCCCACATATATATGCTTTTTCTTACATAAAAATAACACAAGATGGTGAAACAGAATAATATGAATATTATAAAAAGTCAAAACATCTCTATTAAAAAAAACCCAGAAATCTAAAAAGGTAAAATGGCCAAATTTTATTTAAAATATATATTAGATCAATACCTCTAATATTTCTATTGCTCTTGTAACAGCCCGAATTTACACATTAGCTTAAATACTGCTAAACGCATCGAAAATCCTACTTCGGACTATTACCAGGACACTTATCGAACCAAGTCGGAAAGCGTGGAATCCAAAATCCACTAAAATTAAAACTTTTCAAACTCTTTATGATTGAGCCTTATAATTCCAATGAATTATTATGATTCTATAGAAAATTCGGCAGAGTTACGTTTGTAATACGAACTGCTTAAAATTTAATTTAGGACTCATGTCCAAAACATAAACTTGTTTAAATCAAAACCAGCAACCCAAACTCATACCGCTCCAACCACTCCATCCAAATCAATTTCTCAAACAATCCTCGTGTAAACCAAATCCCAAAATCCAAAACAAATCTTAAAATTCGAGATCTAAATCTCAGTTAACTTTTACAAACCAACTGAAAACGAATTACGAATTAATAAACAATTATCTAACTACAATTACATTTTAGTCGTCCTCGCCGCGATACAACAATCATGTATAACATGTAACTTCCAGCATCAAAGCTTCTTCTTTAACCTGGAATAAATAGGCATTGCCATCCACCAAGTGACAGGCCACAAAAATGACAAAACAAACATTTGAAACATCAGTAACGCGCTGAGTACTGAACCCGTAAAACAAGTAAAACATGTTTTGGTGGTTTAGTTAAAAACGACTCGCATATAATCATTACACATCAAATGGCACTATTTCTTACCATAAATCCAACCATAAACATTTCATCCCCTTTTTTTTCCAATACTCTTCCCGCCATTCAATTTTATTAATAAAATCACTCAATGTAAGCAACGAGTATTCACGAATTGAAGAGTAAGTCATCTATCCATAAAGGTCGACTTCCTTAATTACAAACCAATGCAATGCCAACCTCATTTCACAACCAACAATAGACTCGAGGGAGAGGCCGATTCGAATTCTTGCCACAAGCGGCGAAATCAATCAATCAAATATCTTTCCATAACAATGAAGGTAATCCAACAAATCTAGCAAACATTTCACGTTTACTTTACATGAAATTTTACATATATAAGTTAAAGGAAGAAACTCGTTGATGAAGTCATTAATTTTCATTAAGATATGTCAATTTACAGAACACGAGAGGGAATTCATATTTATATCATTCACACATATCAATAACACAGTGGATCTGGGAGTCTCGGCCGACCAACGATAGACCCGGGAGTCCCGGCCGGCCTATCAATTAAATCTCATTGGCCAATAACCTATAGTGTGCACACCCCTCTACTTTAGCTTTTTATGTGACCCGGGAGTCCCGGCCGGCCACACTAAAGCGAGGACGGTTTGAAATCTTGCCACATACGGCGATATCATTCTTATGTCTTCCCGATTCCGGCTAGGACCAAACAACAATTGAATCAACATATTTAAGATTTACTCATATCTTTCCAATTTCCATTATTCATAATTTCCATGATACTGTATACAGAAAATTTCGCAGTCTAAATAAATACACCAAGAAATAACGTAACAAAGATAAATTTATATTGATAATGTGTTGGGTACAATCTCTGTATTACAGTTTATATAAAATAAACTAAAACCTCTGATTCTGTTCCGCAGCTTGATGTCGACACGTGTTGATGACGACCTTGACTTGGGTGTAGGACAACGTTTTGTCAACGTCAACCTAAACTTAAGTGTTGGATTGCGTTTTGTCAACGTCAACCTGAATTTGAGTGTTGGATGGCGTTTTGTCAACGTCAACCTGAATTTGAGTGTTGGATGACGTTTTGTCAACGTCAACCTGAGTTTGAGTGTTGGGTGACGTTTTGTCAACGTCAACCTGAGTTTGAGTTTTTGTTTGGGTTTATTCGAATGAGGGCTGACACAGCTTGAATCTCAATCGAATGTGTTTGAGTTTCTCTGAACAGTCGGCACGAATTTGATGTGCTTATTGACTACTTCTAGAGAGGATTTCCAAGAGAAATTTGGGAGTTTTTGAAAATAATGATTTTCCGACCTCTGTAACTGAAGGTGGAGAGGTCTATTTATAGGGGATGAAAACCCTTCATGGACTTTTGGTGGTGTGGGCTTGGGCCCGTTTATGACTTGGTAGTCTTTTTACCTTGTCCATTTAACCCTCTGTTTTGGACTTAGTTATATGGACAGGCCCAAATATTTTACAACCCAAATCATGTTTATTTAATTTGGGCTTTATTTAGGTGGGCTAAATTAATTAAATTGGGCTATTATTTCTTTTAGCTCAAAACTAATTAATTTAATTATAATGTAAAACACTAATAAATTTTTAGTGTCTACAAATTGCCCCCTCGAGACTATGTCATGTACACGTTTTGAGGTGTTTAATTGTGACAGGGTCTCGACGTATTTGATTTTGATTTGAGATTTTCCTTTTTTTTTTTTTTTGAAAGACTAAGTATAACTCCAACAAGTATTTGGATCCAAGAATCCTAATCATCTTAGTATTAGATTTTTTTCCGACAGATTGAAGAACATATATCTATCCCTTTTTTTATTTATTTAAGATGACATTAGATAAAAGATAAAACTTCAACTCCTATTAGATATAGGATTATTAACTCCCTCACCCATATAAACGTAAGTTACAGGAATCAATTACTCATTGAAGTCTTCTTTGCTTTACCCGTCGCCGTCTAACAGCAGTCAACCACAGGTATTTTTTTTTTCTTTATTACTTAGTTTATTATTATCATTTGCTTTGGTATATCAAAAAAGGTATGATCAAAGGTATGATTTTTCTACCTTCTTTTCGTCTTTTTGCTTCCTCCCTGCAATACTGTGCATTGATTTCCTTTAAAAAAAAATTTTTTTTTTTTTTTACTTTGATCCTTGATTTGGATTTAACGGTTGATTGGGCTCTTGCGCATCATCATCATCGTAATCATTGCAGCAACCTTTTTTTTTTGTTGTTTCTTGATTTGGATACAACTGTTGATCAATTGATCACTTGGACTCTTGCGCATCATCATCCACGCCGCAACTCCAAACCTCATAATCTTGTGTGGTTGTTTTAATTTCACAACAACTAAGGGTGTTTATATTCTTTTTTTTAGAATACCTAGACGAATTCCTTGATAAATTTATCGTCAAATCAAAGGGCAATTTTTTTTTTCCTTTTGTTCTCAATCTAATTGGTAGTAATTGTTGTGACTGTCGAGTAGTGCTTTCGACAATCTGTTTTTTCTTTTTCTAGGTGTTCAAGATATTACTTGTCTGACATTGATTGTAGTGTCCAGTAGTTTCGTCAATCATAATCATATACTCATATAGTCATATATGACTCTATCCACTAATTCTTGCCATTCGCTTCTAATAACCTTTCTTAATAATAATTTCATGAGTTTCATGCTACTAGCCTGTTCAATTTCCTGCGCCTCTTGTCTTGTTTCCTCTGTTATTAAGTATGATCATTAAACTTTCAATTGATCAAGAATCTGCTTGTCCATTCAGTGAACTATTGCAGTAGACCGTAGACAAATACATTGCTTTGCGGCCTTTGAGTCATGATCAATGACGATTCATGTGCTAACTTTTTTTTTTTATATTTTTTCATAGCTTTTCCCTTCTTTGTGCGCGACTCATCTCTTGCCGTTGATGCATAAAATTTGTCGGGACACATTTTGAGTATGTCTCGCCAGTTTTCTTTTATTTAGTTAAATGCCCCTTTTTTTTATATGTATTGCATATTTTTTTTGTTTTGCTTCCTGATGTTTTGCAGGATGTGAGAAAAGTTGAAGGGGATCCCATCGTGATTGGTCATTCGTGAATACACATGTGAGCCAATCAGAGGTGTCAGGTCATCGTGTGCGCACTGTGAACCTGACATCTTCAAATGGTCCTTATGAAGACTTGAAGAGGGGACTTCATCGTGGTTGGCCATTCGTGAGCACACATGTGAGCCAATCAGAGGTGTCAGGTCATCGTGTGTGCACGGTGAACCTGACATCTTCAGATGGTCCTTATGAAGACTTGAAGAGGGGACTTCATCGTGATTGGCCATTCGTGAATACACATGTGAGCTAATCAGAGACATCTTTAGATGGTCCTTATGAAGACTTGAAGAGGGGACTTCATCGTGATTGGCCATTCGTGAATACACATGTGAGCCAATCAGAGGTGTCAGGCCATCGTGTGTGCACGGTGAACCTTCATCTTCAGATGGTCCTTACGAAGACATGAAGAAGGGACTTCGTCGTGATTGGCCATTCGTGAATACACATGTGAGCCAATCAGAGGTGTCAGGTCATCGTGTGTGCACTGTGAACCTGGCACCTTTAGATGATCCTTGTAACCCATCTGATCTTGGTATTTGCTTCATTTTCTTAAGGTATGTGGCCTAACCCCCCTTTTTGTGTACATGAGGTGATTATTTGCTTGCTCAACCAATTTGTTTCGATACTTGTTCCACCAATTTAACAAACAATATTGCTTCTGTTATTGTATGTGGCATTCTCATTTAACATTCATGCAGACCAAGAGTTTCACGATGACTCTTTTTTTTATTTCACCGTTCACAATCTATACTCTTGCGCATTACAATGATTTTTTTTTTCGCCGTTCACAGTTTATACTCTTGCGGGCCAGGAGTATTACAATTTTTTTTTTGTTTCGCCGTTCACAGTTTATACTCTTGCGGGCCAGGAGTATTACAATTATTGTTTTATTTCGCTGTTCACAGTTTATACTCTTGCGGGCCAGGAGTATTACAATGTTTTTTTTTGTTTCGCCGTTCACTGTTTATACTCTTGCGGGCCAGGAGTATTACAATTATTGTTTTGTTTTGCCGTTCACAGTTTTTACTCTTGCGGGCCAGGAGTATTACAATGATTTTTTTTTTGTAGTGGCTGCACTTCAAATTTTTTATTTTTCAAGCTGCCTACGTACTTGCAAAATGATTATCAAATGTCATTGCAAGATCAAGCCAACGTAGTTCGGGTGATGCAAATTCTTTTTCTTTTATGCATGAGCAGTTTACCCTCCTACTTAGGAGCTTACATGAGCTTACAACTCTAAGAATAATATCTCTTTAGGAACTTGCCATTGATAGGTCCTACACGTAATCCTTCAGCGTCGACAATTTTGTAGGCTCCATTAGTGTAGACCTCTTGTACCACATAAGGACCATCCCATTTTGAAGTGAATTTACTCCCTGTTTTGCGAGAAGTAATGATGGGCCTTCTTACAGCTAGAACCATATCTCCCACTTGAAAGGAGCGACGTCTGACTTTCTTGTTGAAGGCGCGTGACAGACGGGCCTGGTAGCACTCTAATTTTTGTTGTGCTTTAATCCTTTTTTCATCAAGTGCTTCTAACTCGGCCAGTCGAAGGCTATCATTTTCATCACTTGTCAAACCTTCTTGTATGGCTATTCGTAATGAAGGGATTTGAAGTTCTAGGGGTAAAACAACCTCAACACCGTACACTAACGCATATGGGGTTGACTGTGTTGCGGATTTGTATGTTGTTCTGTATGCCCAGAGAGCTTCCCCTATTTTTTCATGCCAGTCACGTTTGGATTTGGCAACAACTTTGCTCAACAACTTGCACAACGTCTTGTTGAAAGCTTCGGCCAAGCCATTTGCAGGTGCATTGTACATCGATGACTTATGTTGAGTGAACTTGAACTTCTCGCATAAATTTTTCATCAACTTATTGTAGAATGGCGTTCCGTTGTCGGTGACAATTCGTCGGGGTACTCCATACCTGTATATAATGTGAGTACGAATGAAGTCAACAACATTCTCCTTTTTGACCTCCCGAAGAGGGATCGCTTCTCCCCATTTAGAAAAGTAATCCGTAGCTGCCAAGATGTATGTGTGTCCCGATGACGATTTTGGCGTGATTGGACCAACTACATCAAGTCCCCATGCTTCAAAGGGCCAGGATGCCACGGTGGGATGCAAGGGTTCCGGAGGTTGATGTATGAAATTAGCATGGAATTGACAAGCTTCACATTTCCTTACGTAATCTATGCGGTCTTGCACCATAGTTGGCAAGTAATAGCCCATCCTTTTTATGTGGTCATGCAATTTTGGACCTGACAGTGAACTTCCTCTATTGTTTGCTTTGCTTCTTCATCCCCTAGACATCTCAACCATAGTCCATGAAAGGAACGTCGGTAAAGAGTCCCCTTCTAATATATGAAGCGTGAAGCTCGACGACGAATCTCTGTTCGATGCCTTGCATCACTTGGCAGTTTTTCATGAGCCAAGTAATCAATAATTGGTTGACGCCAATCTTCTTCGTCAATTTGATAAACAGATATGATGTCAACTTCTTCAACATCCTCTTCGTCCGAGGCGGCAATCCATACTTCTTCCATATCTTCTTCATCTGGAGCGACAACCCAGCGTTTGCAAACGGGTACTACTGTAGTGTCCTCTGCCCCCAGTGCCAAGGTGGCTGCAAGCCCAGCAAGTGCGTCCGCTATTTTGTTGGCACTCCTTAGGACATGCTTTAACTTAAAGGTATCGAGCTTGTCGAGTAAATTCAATGCTTGTTTCTGATAAGAGACCAAATCTTCTTTTTTAACTTCATATTCCCCTAAAGGTTGTTGTAGAACCAACTCCGAGTCACCATAAATGTCTAAGTCTTTGAGTCCCATTTCAATTGCCATTTGTAGACCTAGTGTGAGCGCTTGATACTCAGCCATGTTATTTGTGCATAATTGAGTCAACACGAAAGAGTAAGTCAGTACATGCTTCTCTGGGGATATGAAGACAACTCCTGCCCCCGCGCCGTCTCGACGAGCAGCACCGTCGAAGTACATTTGCCAAGGCGGGAGTATGTCAATGAAAAATAAATCTTCGCCTGGCAAGTCATCTGAAAGTTCCCACTCCGCTGGCACTGGATGATCTGCAAAGAAGTCGGCTATTGCTTGTCCCTTGACAGCCTTTTGAGGGACATACACGAGGTCATATTGTTTCATAAGCATGGCCCACTTCGCAAGTCTTCCCGACAATACTGGCTTTGAAAGGATGTACTTTATTGGGTCAGCTTTTTAGATGACACGGACTGTATGAGCTTGCATGTAATGCCTTAACTTTTGAATTGCAAAGACCAAAGCAAGACAAATTTTTTCCATGGGTGAGTAGTTCAGCTCGGCACCTACCAAGGTTCGACTCAAGTAGTAAAGTGCCGTTTCTTTGCCATTTTCTATTTCTTGGGCACACATTGCCCCCAGGGATCCCTCTTGAGCCGCAATGTACAAAATGAGCGGCTTTCCTTTTACTGGTGCCCCCAAGACAGGAGGAGAAGACAAGTACTTCTTTATGCTTTCAAAGCCTTTCTTACATGAATCATCCCATTCAAATGGGGCATCCTTTCTCATGAGATGACTAAAGGGATGACATCTCCCAGCTAGATTGGAGATAAACCTTCTGATGTACGCAAGAAGTCCTTGTAAATCGAGCAACTCTTTAAGGTTTCTTGGTTCAGGCATTTCTTGAATTGCCTTAATTTTGGTTTGGTCAATTTCAATACCACTATGCTTGACAACGAAACCTAGAAATTTCCCTGAGGTAACGCCAAACGCACACTTAAGAGGGTTCATTTTCAGTTGACATTCCCGTAGTCTTTGAAAGACTTTACGAAGGTCACATAAATGGTTCTCCCTCTTTTTTGATTTGACCACCAAGTCATCTACATAACATTCCACAATTTTGTGCATCATGTCTTCGAAGATCTTCTGCATTGCGCGTTGATACGTGGCTCCAGCGTTCTTTAACCCAAATGGCATGACCACATAGCAAAATATTCCTTTTGGGGTACGAAAAGCGGTGGCCTCTTGATCTTCAGGTGCCATGAGTATTTGATTGTAGCCAGCAGTACAATCCATAAAGGACAAGGCTTCATGACCAGTAGTAGCGTCAATCATGATTTCCACCACAGGAAGTGGGAAATCATCTTTTGGACAAGTTTCATTTAGGTCCCGGAAATCTACGCAGATTCGCAATTGCCCGTTTTTCTTTCTCACCAGAACAATGTTTGCTATCCATGTCGGATACTTAACTTCACGAATGAACCCTGCATCGATGAGCTTGTTTACTTCAGATTCAATCTCGGGAATCATTTCAGGTCTGAACCGTCTTTGGGACTGTTTCTTTGGGCTCATGCCTTTTTTGACGGCCAGTCGGTGGACAGCGACTTTTGGGTCGAGTCTAGGCATCTCCTTGTAACTCCATGCGAAGACATCTTTGTATTCAGAGAGCAGATTAAAGTACTCTTCTTCTTCTTCTTGCGATAGATGAGCACTAATATAGACGGGGCGTGGCTCGTCTGGAGTTCCTAGGTTCAACTCTTTTAGATCATCCACAGTGGCTTGCCCCCCGTCCTCGAGAGGTTTGGGTGCCTCGTCTGTCTCTACTTCTTCGTCGCTATCATGAGCTTCATGGCCCGTGATATGATTTGAAGACACAAGTTCAAAATTTTCCTCTTCTTCTCTGTCAGACGGGGTACTCTGGTTGGTATGTACCACAACCCTCCCCTTCACTTTTAAGGGTCCATGCTCGATGATGTCTACCACTTGTGTGCGCTGCATGCGAGAAGGCACAACACTCTTAAGTTCACTGTCTTCTTTAACTTTGTCGTCCCTCTTTCCAATGCGACTTATCACTGATTGCCTTTGTCGATGGTTACTAAAGGCTGACACGCCTAGACGATCAAACACTTGTGCTTTCTTCTTAAAAGGGAGAGTGTTTTGATGTGGAATGTGACTTTTTAAAGCCACACCCTCTTTCTTTCCATTCCCTCTAAGCCTTTCAAATACGGATTCACGCTTCTTAAGGGCAGGTGGTTGCAATCGATCAAAAACTGACACCCTTGGATTAGCTGCATTATTTTCACCTTCTTTTTCTTCGGCCTCCTCAGCAGTAATATACTGTGCAGAAGAAATATCCTTCCTATGTCGTGCAGAAATCCGAATAGGTTTTGGAGGATCGAACCCCAAACCTAATTTAGTTGGTTGAACCACCGTACCGTGCTCTTGTAATCTCTTATGTGTTTCATTAAGTCCATGAGATTTTGCTTCAATTAGCTTCCCCATAGGAACTGGGTTTTCAAAGTCATACCCAGATTTTGCCAAGAGCTTGTAGGCATTAGGATCAAATCTACCCTTATTAAGCCATTTTCTTCTAGCTGTCTCCTCAGATTATGAGATTGGAGGCTTGAAAATTTGACTTTGGTTGGCCTTAAACAAGGGAAGCATTGTTTCATTCTTCAAAGTTTGAAGAGTACCTACGTCCACCCATGCATTTATCTTTGGCTCAACTTTTACATCTTGGCATCCTGTGAATGGGGACTCCCTTCTTTACGACGAGACTTGGGAACATATCTCAAGACTGGAGTTCTTGATGTTGCCCCCATGTCTTTCACAGGTTGAGCGACACTTTGTTCAATCGTCTTCTCCATGTACTGTTGCTTGGCATTACTAGGTGGCTTGCTAGAGTTTGAAGATGAAGGGACATCTTCATTTTTCTTAACGCCCCTTTTACCTGTCGAGGTAATTTGGGATGGTAACATCTCACTTGAGGCTCCCCGTCTTCAAAAAACTTAGCATCAGCGAAGTAGGAATCTGCTTTGCTAAAGGGTTTAACATCGGCATTTATTTTCTTCTCCTCCACGATAGTACTTAAGACATTGATGGAGGGTTGATGCGACTACACCATTTTCATGTAGCCAAGGCCTTCCAAGCAACATCTTATATGATGTCTTTGTGTCAATCACATGGAAAAGGGTGGATGAAGTTAGTTCTCCCAGACTCAGGTCTAGGCGTATGATGCCTATTGCACGCTGACTATTTAGATCGAATCCTTGAATCACTATACGACTATTAGACAACTCCTCCATTGTAATCCCTAATTCAATCATAGTGTTTTTTGGCATGATGTTGACAGCTGAGCCTCCATCTACTAAAATGCGGTTGATCTTTTGCTCAAGTATGTAGCCAGAGACAAACAATGGTCGGTTGTGAGGTTTTGAACCCAACAGCAGATCCTCATCTGTAAAGGCTAAGGCAGAGTTACAAGATGCACAATTAGCAGAGCTTTCAATGAGTTCCTCAACCCCTTTTATCTTGTCAATATATAATTCTGGTTGTTGAAGTGCAAGAGCCACTTGCTGACACATTTCTCGAGGCAGTTTGAAGATTTGCCCCCATCCTATCCGCGTTGGAAGGGCCTCTAATACAGTTAAAACTTTTGGGTCCATTTCAGTTCCGGAATGTTGAAGAGTCAGTTTAAAAGACACTTTGCTCTCTTCAGTAGGAGAATTATCTTCCTCACTGTCCTCCATTACTTCTTGCTCATTCTCCACAAAGGAGACAGTGTTGACAGTAACCACGTTGAAGTAATCTTCGGGAAAGAATTCCTCTAAGATTATGGGCGTAAGAGGTTCTTGTTCAAGTAAATCAATGGGAAGGACTTGTGTCTTGACACTTTTCTTTGGCTTCTTCTTCCCTTTCGAGCGCTTAGGGCCCTTCTTCCTTTGTTGCTTCTTTTGTCGGCGGAAAGGTTGTGACTGTGGCCTTGTTTGCTTTCTAGGCCTCCTTCTTGTGACCAATGTCCACCCTTCGTCATCTTCTTCGTGAGGGGCGATAACCAAAGTTTCATGCTCAACATGTGACATGTTGGTCATTTGAGTACTTGGTCTTTTCACATACACAATCACAGGCTCCAAACTTCCGAACTGCAAAATTTGAGCTTGCCATGGAGATTCTATCACGGCGGATGCATGATTAGTCTCAACTGTTTCATCAAGGTCCAACTCGATTCTTCCATCCTTTACTAGCTGCATGATTTTTTCTTTAAGTGTTATACACTTCTCGATGGGGTGACTAACCATCCTATGGTATCGGCAGTAGTTGGGGTCAGCAGTCTTGCCAACATCTGCAGGCCGTTTAGGTTCGGGAAGCTCGATGATCTTATTCTCAAGCAAGTCATCTAGCATTCTGGACAAGTCAGAATCTGGGAATGGGTACTTCTTTGCCTGCAATTCTTTTAAAGTGGGCCTATCCTTCTTAGGCTCTCTTGAGGATGAACTCCTTTTGTCTTCAGTGCTCGCCTTTCCAGAAATCTTGACAGGCCCAGAAGTGGATGTGATCGACATCGACTCCTTACTTGAACTTTTCGAAGATTTGTCGCCTTTCTTGAAATCTTTCTTTTCCTTCTTCATTTCATAAGAAGCATGACTTTTACCACGATTATTGGCTATGGTGAGCTCCATGTCATGAGCTCGAGTAGCCAACTCTTGGAAAGACCTAGGCTTTATACCTTGCAAGATATAAAGTAAGTCCCAGTCCATTCCCTGTATACACATCTCCACAGCAGATACTTCAGTCAAACGATCAATGCACTCTAGACTTAGAGAGCGCCATCGGTTGATATAATCAATGACCGGCTCGTCTTTCCATTGATGAGTTTTGGTTAACTCAATCATGCTAACTACACATTGAGTGCTGTAAAACCTATTCTGGAACTCTATCTCCATTTCGTTCCAACTATCAATGGATTCCGGAGATAAGTCTGTGTACCAGTTAAAGGTGATGCCTTTGAGGGAGCGAACAAACTGCTTAACTAGCAAGTCGCCTGTAGTGTTGGCATTATTGCACGTCTCTATAAAGTGGGCGACGTGTTGTTTAGGTTTTCCTTCCCATCAAACTGCTGAAACTTGGGGGGTTGGTAACCATGAGGCATACGCAACCTATCGATTCTCTTGGTGTAAGGTTTCACATAGCGTTGACTACCTTGGGAACCTTCCCCAAGTTGACCCTTGACAGCGTTAGCTATCATATCTTGGACTTGTTTAGCAGTCAATGGAATGTGAGAGTTGTCTTTCACAGATTTATCACTCTCACTTCCGCTTTCACTGTCACTATGCTTAGATGATCCCTCCATTGAACTTTTCTCAAGCTTCTTGTTCAGGGTAGCGATTTGATCATTCTGAAGCTTGATTTGAGCATCCTTTTCCTCTCCATCTTTTCCAATTTCTGGAGTAGATTATTCATCTCAGCAAGTTGCTCTTCAATAGTTTTTGTTGAAGTCACCATGACAGCAGTAGTGAATGACTTAGAAATTTGAGATGATCTCTCTATGTCAGGGGTCTCTAGAGGTGAAGAGGCAGAGGAATCACTACTGGATTCAGCATCATCGTCGACCCTAAATGGGCTAAAGAGGGGACTGGTACGGACGACCAATCTCTCTGACCGTTCAGCTGCAGTTTGCTTCCATTTGAGGGGAGAAACAGATGGTTGGTCAGATTCAGCTGCGGAGCTAGAGCCAAACACTGGCACTTCACGCTCTTTGCGAAAAGAAGACGTGATGGCATTTCCAGAAACAGTTTGCCTAACTGATTTGCGTTGACGGGTAGGGATCGTCGCAGCTCAAAGGCTTGCAGCAGCAGTGGCGACAACAACTTTCTTCATTCCTCTTGTGTTTACACCAAGAGTCTGGTCGGCAATGAAATCACCCAGCGTCACAGTCTTTCGTTGGGTAGCGTCAGAGTTGTCAGTGAACTCAACAATGTTCTTCCTTGAGGCCATTGATCTTATAGCAGTTGATTTTATTTTATTTTTTCTTTGTGAAACAGAGATGAGAGGCAAAGATGTCCCACCGGGCGTGCCAAAATTTGTATACAGCAAATTTCGCAGTCTAAATAAATAAACCAAGAAATAACGTAACAAAGATAAATTTATATTGATAATGTGTTGGGTACAATCTCTGTATTACAGTTTATATAAAATAAACTAAGTCCTCTGATTCTGTTCCGCAGCTTGATGTCGACACGTGTTGATGACGACCTTGACTTGGGTGTAGGACAACGTTTTGTCAACGTCAACCTAAACTTAAGTGTTGGATGGCGTTTTGTCAACGTCAACCTGAATTTGAGTGTTGGATGGCGTTTTGTCAACGTCAACCTGAATTTGAGTGTTGGATGACGTTTTGTTAACGTCAACCTGAGTTTGAGTGTAGGGTGACGTTTTGTCAACGTCAACCTGAGTTTGAGTTTTTGTTTGGGTTTATTCGAATGAGGGCTGATACAGCTTGAATCTCAATCGAATGTGTTTGAGTTTCTCTGAACAGTCGGCACGAATTTGATGTGCTTATTGACTACTTCTAGAGAGGATTTCCAAGAGAAATTTGGGAGCTTTTGAAAATAATGATTTTCCGACCTCTGTAACTGAAGGTGGAGAGGTCTATTTATAGGGGATGGAAACCCTTCATGGACTTTTGGTGGTGTGGGCTTGGGCCCGTTTATGACTTGGTAGTCTTTTTACCTTGTCCATTTAACCCTCTGTTTTGGACTTAGTTATATAGACAGGCCCAAATATTTTACAACCCAAATCATGTTTATTTAATTTGGGCTTTATTTAGGTGGGCTAAATTAATTAAATTGGGCTATTATTTCTTTTAGCTCAAAACTAATTAATTTAATTATAATGTAAAACACTAATAAATTTTTAGTGTCTACAGATACAATAACACTTTTGTATTTGATAACAAAATTCAATCATTCTTTCACAACGATCCAACATCGATAATCTTTCTAGCACACAGACAATTCAAATAGATATTCTCATATATCTCACGATGATAAAAGCTAACATTCATCTCAAATCATCATTGTTCATTCCATAAATTTCAGTCCATAGCAAATCCATAAATCTCGATTCCATTTTTGTAACCTAAATATATCTATATAGTCTCTATTATCTAGTATAAATATAATATGATTCATATAATCCACAATCATCCATCACCCAAATCATCTAAACCAACCTCAAAGGTTCATAAGGTGAGTGTATAAACACTTGCCACAACGTCCATAAAACGACCTTATCTATTACATCGACTAATAGAAATCATCGTATGAATCAGTAACTTAACCCCCACAAATTATCCCGACCTAACCTCAATACTATTGACATAAATTAGAGATTTCTCATAATACGCGAAAAGAAACCAGTTGATGGAATTACTAACATAACTAGTACTTTTGAAGATTTATCTCTTAAACCCATATTTCTTACTTCATTACAACAACAATCATTCCTACATTTTCTATAACCATGATAATTGTTCTCATGCATCCCTATAAGCGATAACCTTAAACCTCATAAAAGGCACGTCATATATTTACGTATCAAATAAGCATACCACAAGATTTGTCGTAGGGGTACAACATCACAAGTATCATATACTTTAATTAAAATTCTAAAGCCGTGCCTCAATCCTTGTCAATTTCTTAGCATCCAGTAAACATTGGATAAATAACCGTTTTTAACCAATGGTTCTCAAACTTCCATCTCTTAGATTACTAGTATAGTTTTGGACCGCATGTATTCTAACTTAGTTAATACAATCTTTTTCATTTCATTTTGCTTTACAAAAGTTTAAGAGTAAATGACCGCTTTCCACTTATTCATAATTACTCCTAAAGAAAGACACTTTCCATTAGATATCTTGGTCAAATACTCTTACTATCCTAGTCAACGTTATTTCATTCACCCTTAACTTGTTAATTACCAACACATTATAACTCAGTTAATCCAATTAGTGAGTGTTCAACCTCAGTTTAACCTTCAACGTTTAACAATTACTCCTACTATGATTCTTTTTAACTCAAAAGTTGATCTCTTAAATAAATCTCATGGGTGATAGTAATAAGAGTAGTAACTCATTATATTTACAAGGAATTAATTCAGATCTCATATTAGCTAGTGATTTGATTAACATCTTAGTCATCTTCGTACATAAACCAACACCGTGCATTAGTAATCATCGAATTGTAAAGTTAAAAAGTTATACATGTATATAGTTTAGTGAATTCTTTACTGATATCCGATTCTTATCTACGATTCTCTTACTAGTTAATTAGAAATCCTTACGCCAAACTTGTATTCTTCAAATTGAGACTTCATTAACTGGATCAATTCTCTAATAGTAAGACAAACTAACCCAATTTGATAAATCAATTCAAAGTTATTCCACTGTCCCAAATTCTAATCCAATCCTTATTTCAAATTTCTTATTTCAAAACAACTCGTTAATTACTAATGAATTTCCCAAATTGGATATGTGATAACAAACTATGTATTAAACTTAATAATTAGAAATATATCATACTCCATTCGTAAGAACAACTAATTCCTTTTAAAGAACTGATAACCTTTGTAGTAATTTAATAGATGATTTATACTTCTTGCAAGATGGACTAGTAACCCATTCCTCTATACTTCATTTTCTCACTTCAATAATTATCGAACCCCCTCTCAACATCATTCCAGAATGAATGTTAAAAGCGCACCACTCACCGGCTCCGAGGGTTACAACATACTCTGACTTTTCAGTCAATGCTAATGAACTTCAATTCAAGTCTTAGCTAGTCAGACACTAACAAATTTCATATGTCAACCAAATTCACTCGTGGTCTCATAATTCAGGATTCATAACTTATAATTCAACTAGATAAACAATCAAACTCCAATTCATAATCAAATCAAACTGAGGCATAGAAGATCATATACACATTAATATGACTCACAATCTAACATCAATTCTATGACTATACGAATTTGAACTAGGTTTTCAATTTAAAAGCAAGTGGTTTAGTACCTTCAAGAGGTGGTCAAAAAAAAATGGTTGTGATGGTGGCATGGTGGTCGAACACCCCTAACTCTTTCCCTTCCCCTTTTCTTCCTCAAACCCTAACTCTTTGGGACTAATTCTCGAATTGGGTTAGGCTTTTTATGAATCAAGAGGTCTAATGTCTTTCTGCCCCCATTACTCGCCGGAAAAAACACCGAAACTCGTCTGACTGCGGCCGAGACTTGACAAATCTGCGGCTCCCGCACTTCTCCTCGTTAAGGCTGCGCCGCCTCTTGCTCTCCACAGCCTTTTCCTCTTCCTTCTCTCTTTCTTGATCTCTCCTCTCTTTCTCTGACCTTCCTTTCCTTCTCCCTCCGTTTCTTTTCTTTTTCCTTCGTGGAACAGCGCAAATTAGATTATACACTCGAGAGTATGATGAGCATCATACTCTCGAGTAAAAACGGCACCGTTTAGCATTTTGCAAGTGGTCCCATGTTTTAGCAATTGCAAGTGGGCCAAAAAGTTTTGTCTGACTTTTCGGATTCATTTTTGACGCCTCCCCAAAATTTTGAAAAGCTGATATTTTCTCTCAGCTCACTTTTAGCTTATAGTTTCTCTCTCCTCAGCTTGTACTATATATCCAATTTTTCTCTCTCCTCAGCTTCTCTCTTATTAAACCCTATCTATATTCATTCCTTTCCCTTGTTTTCTCTTTCAGATTTTTCTTTTCTTCATTTAATGCAAGTAAAATCCGTAGAATATTTTTATTATGGTTTTTTATTTAATGCAAGTAAATTCTTCAGCTTGTACTAGATATGGATGATTTAGATGTAAATGGTGTTGTTAATGGTGGAGATATAAATGTTGGTGATGCTTGGAGTGATTTTGATAATACTTTTTTGAATGAACAATTGGATGATGGTGTAAATCATCCTATTGAAGGTGCAAATCCAGATAAAACATCTGGTAATGTGTAAAAAGTCCTAGAATTTGGTGGAAAAATTAATAAGTTGGTTTGTTACAATGAACATATGTTGGTGAAAAATGTACATCTATGTTAAGCTTGATGTACACCTTTGAGGGGGACAGAGAGACACCTGTGTCATTGTGTTTTTGTATGTTTTTTTTGTCATTTTGGTGGGTATTTGGAATTACTTGTGTGAACATGTGTATGTAGTAGCATGTACATCAATATAATAATAAGGTACATCTAAGCATAACTTATGTTCATGAATTGTTTTTTTTGTTAGATTATTGGTTATGTAGTAGCATGTACATCAATATAATAATTAGGTACATCTAAGCATGACTTATGTTCTTGAAATGTTTTTTTTGTTAGATTATTGGTTCATGTGTTTTGACTAATTAAGTAGAATGAAGACATGTTGGTAAAAAGGGAACATTTAGGTTAAGGTGAATGTACATCTTTGTCAGTATGTGGGAACAAAGGGAACATGTGTCTTAGGGTGGATCTTCTAGTTTTGTTTTGTCTTTTTGTTGGTCATTGCAATTTTATAATTTGTAAGTATGTGTTGATTCCTTTTTTCTAGTATGTACATCAATACAGTGAATAGATACATTTAAAAATGACACATGTTATTTGGTTTTTTTTGTTTTTATTGTTAAGTTACTGTTTCATCCTTTTTTAAAAAAGTTTGCTTTGGTTTGTGGCTAGAATTCCATGAGGCGGATGTATCGGAATTGTTAATGAAGGAAGTAGCGAACGATGATGAAGCATATAAATTGTACAATGATTATGCATTTAGGAAAGGGTTTGGTGTACGTAAAGACAAAATATCGTGGCGAATTGGTGGCAAAGTAATGAGACAACGTATTTTTGTTTGTAGCCGAGAAGGCATTAAAAAAGTTGAAATTGGATCCCCCAAGGTATTGTGTTTGTAACCAATTATGTAGCTAGTTTGTATTGAAATGAACATATATGTTTGGAAATGAACACGTACGCATGAATACACGATATGTACATTTTATTCACATGATCACACAATGATTATTGACTGAATATAACAGACTACATGTACGCGTGAATTCAAAACATGTACACTTTATTCGCTTAAGTAAACATCATATATTGAATGAGTATACGTTGTTATTGAAGTAAGGAAATGAAGATATATTTAAATTGATCGATGTACATTTAAAATAATTAAATGAGCATATTAATTTGTGTAAATGAACATATACTATTTGTAAATGTACAAATATTTACAGAGAATACACATGTTATATATTTTTTAATTGGTTTTTACAGGTGTATGTTAAGCTTGATCAGCGATGTGGTTGTAAAGCTTTTGTTCAATTTGACGTTGTTAGAGAAACGGGTGTTTTCATTGTTGTTAAGCACCACATGATTCACAATCACCCAATGGTCCCTGTTAGTCAAAGACACTTGATAAGGTCTCATAGAAATGTGACTGATGAGCAACTAGATATGATTAATAATATGAGAAGAAGTGGTGTTGGCATTGCGGAAGCGGTTCGTGTTTTGAGGAATGAAGCTTGCGGTTCGCAGAATTTAGGGTTTATGGTTAGAGATGTCTATGATGCAGTGGCTGCTCAAAACAAGAAGGATGTAGATGGATGTGATAGTAACCAATTGATCAAGTATTTTACTCAAAGACAAGCGGAGGAAAGTGATTTTTATTATAATTTTGAGCTAGACAGTGGAGGTTATTTAGTGAATTTTTTTGGAGAGATGCAAGGATGAGAAAAGACTATGAGGCCTTTGGTGATTTAGTTGTACATGACACGACGTATCGCACAAACAAATATGGTATGATATGTGGCCCGTTTGTTGGGATGAACCATCATCATTGGAATGTTATGTTTGGGATTGGGTTTATATTGAATGAAACGAGTGAGTCTTTTGTGTGGCTTTTTTCATCCTTTTTGAAGAGCATGGGAGGGAGGGCCCCTACAATGATAATGACTGACCAAGATTTTGCTATGGCGAAGGCTCTTAAAATTGTTTTCCCTGATGCTATACATCGTTTGTGTTTATGGCATATTAGTAAAAATTCAATTAATAATATAAAGGGGTTGAGGTCGAAGGATGGGTTTGTGGATCTTTTCAATTATGTTCTCAAACATTGCGAATCCAAGAGTGAATTTAAACACTATTGGAAGAGGTAAACACAATGATTTTTCTCTTAGTAACTGAATTACAACATGTGTTTGTTATTGATTGTTAGGTCATTTATGGCATTTGAACACTTAATTAGTGATGATCATTGTTTGACAATATATGTTCAATATCATTGCTTATATGTACACTGTTGTTGTTGTTAATATAAAACATCATTGGACATTTGTAGAAATATAGTTGTATAATAGAATAAGATGGAAGGATAAGGTGTACATTTATATAATATAGGGGTACAAATATAACACTCATTTGTATAAAGGTAGGTGTTCATATGAATGTACATTTATAGACGATACATGTACTTTTATTTGACACATATGTACACTTGTTTTTTTGTAAGAAAAAAACATCATTGATCAGATACTGACAATGTATGTTCATCTTATTATGCAGTATGATTACCAAGTATAAGTGTGCTGAGAACCCTTGGTTGTATAGGCTTTACCAGTTAAGAAAGATATGGTGTCCTGTCTACTCAAAAGAGTATTTTTCTGGTGGGGTGTTGTCTTCACAACGTAGTGAGACGACTAACCATTCATTAAACCAGAGGCTCCATGTTATGCAAGGTTTGTGTGATTTTTATAAAGTTTTCGTTGATGTTGTTAATGAATGGAGGGAGAAGGAAAATGGACAGGATTATTAAGCGCTATCTGGGAATAGGTATCTAGCTTTTGTAGATGTGAAATTACTTAACCATGCAAAGGAATTGTACATTGTGGCTGTGTACTTGACATTTGAGGAAAATTTCATTAGAGGTGCATCATATTGCCAAAAATTAATTAAATATGACCCGCCACGTTTTGAGTACCACGTTGGACGGACGGACAAAGAATTCTTAATGCATACTGTGAAGTTTGATAGCTATAATATGGTAGTTGATTGTACATGCAAGTATTTTACTGAAATAGGACTTTTATGTGCTCATTCTCTGCGTATATTTCACATACACAATGTGGAGAAAATTCCGAAGATGTACATTGTAGGTAGATGGACAAAAGGTGCTATGTGCACAGGAGTGCATGATGTGTGCCAAGATGCAAATGTTGTACAAGCATCGGTTTGGCATGTGCAAACTACAAGGAATGCAATGTCATTGATTAACTCAAGCAAACATGATACGATGGTTCGCAAGGTTGTGGAGGACGTGTTAAGTGAATTGAAAACAAAGGTTGAAACACTTTTGGGGAAGGTTGATGAATCGATTACAACGGAGGAGGTGAGGAATATGATTTTCCCTATTGTGAAAGATCCTCCCAAGAAAAGGAAGAAAGGGTCAAGAGATACCAGGATGAAAAGCACAGTGGAGAAGAAAATAAATAAGCTGAAAGGATGGAAGAAAACTGCTGAGAAGGCAGCAATTAGATCGAAGGCAAAAGCTCAAAAATCAGTAGAGGTATGACATTGTTTAATAATATGTGTTTATTATGGATGTATAAAGTATGTACATTCTTTGGATCGACATGTTTATTGACTGCATGATTATGAGCATCGTTGTTGTCATGATACACCAACTTTTATTTTTTAAGTATGTGTACATTTGTTGTCATTAATATGTTCATTATTTACAAGATATTGTACTATAGTTCTTTCTTTTTTAAGTAGTTATTGAAATCATTCCTCACTAGCATGTTCATTATTATTACTAGCATGTACATTATTGTCTAGCATGTTTTTTTTTTCTAACGCCAAATATGAATTTACAGGATTATCTTGATGTCCCAGAGGATGGTAGCGTAGCTCACTCCACATCAAAAAGTTCATTGTTGGATGTTTATGTACGAGAATTATGAATGATTGGCTAACCTGTTTAGGTTGCCTGGCATGCTATATATATAGAGATACAAAATATCTTTACAAACCCTACTAAGAGTCTAATTACCAAATTACCCTAATACACCCCCTCAATCTTTACGGGGAGGAATCACGGATAGATTGGAACGATGTTTACAAAACAACTCAGAAGAAAGACCCTTAGTAAAAATATCAGCAACCTGCAACTGTGTCGGAACGTGCTTGACCTGAAGTCCACCTTTAGCAACCATCTCACGAACAAAATGATAATCAACATCAATATGCTTACTACGATCATGATGAACAGGATTGGCAGTAAGATACATAGCAGAAACATTGTCACAATAGAGAATGGTAGGCCGTCGATGAAAATACCCTAAATCAGCCAACAATTGACGTATCCAAATTGTTTCGGCCGCAGTGTAGGCAACAGCACGATACTCAGCTTCAGTAGAAGACTTCGAAACAGTAGGTTGCTTCTTAGAGCGCCAGGAGATCAAATTCTTCCCTAGGAAGACAGCATAACCAGTAGTAGAACGCCGAGTGTCAGGACATCCGGCCCAATCAGCATCAGAGTAGGCAACAGTCACAGTAGGAGAGCCAGTACTATGAAGAAATAGCCCATAATCAGAAGTTCCCTGCAGATACCTGAAAATTCTTTTCACAGCATGAAGGTGAGTAGTACGAGGCGCATGCATAAATTGAGAAACCGAATTAACAGCATAGGCAATATCAGGACGAGTCATAGTCAAATATTGCAATGCACCAACCATACTACGATAATCTGTGGGATCAGCAAGAAGTTCACCATCTAAGAGAGAAAGAGTGACACGAGAGACAACAGGAGTACGTACGGGTTCGACAGTATGAAGATGAAATTTTTGAAGAAGATCAACTACATATTTGTTTTGAGACAAAAGCAAACCCTGAGGAGTACGTAAGACCTGAATGCCTAAGAAATAATGCAAATCACCCAAATCCTTCATAGAAAACTGGGCAGAGAGAACACTGATAAATTTCTGAAGCAAAGAGGAACTACTACCTGTAAGCACAATATCATCAACATATAGCAAGAGAATGATAATATGACTACTGTGTTTGAGAGTGAACATGGAGGTGTCACAACTGCTGCACTTGAAACCAATAGAGAGAAGAAAATTGCTGAAACGACAGAACCAAGCTCGAGGAGCTTGCTTCAAACCATAAATGGATTTTCGTAACCGACAAACATGATGTGGTTGAGAAGGGTGTTCAAAACCAGGAGGCTGACGCATATAGACTTCCTCATTGAGGAAACCATGAAGGAAAGCATTTTTAACATCGAGTTGTCGAATAGGCCATTTAAAAGTAGCAGCAAGAGTAAGAACTAAGCGAACAGTAGTAGGCTTAATAACAGGACTAAAGGTTTCAAAGTAGTCAATACCTGCCTGCTGATGATTACCAAAAACAACAAGTCTGGCCTTAAACCGCTCCACAGAACTGTCAGAATTATATTTAATCTTATACACCCACTTACAACCAAGAGCGTTTCTATTGTTGTTGCGAGGCACAAGTTCCCATGTATCATTCTTAATTAATGCTTCATACTCGTCACGCATGGCTTGTTGCCAACGTGAATCCTTAGACGCTTGCTTAAAATTAGACGGTTCAGACTCAACAACATCGGTTTTTAAATCCAATAAATTCCTAGTTGAAATGATTCCGTCTTTTAGACGCGTGGTCATGGTATGAACATTAGTAGGATCGACACACTTAGACGACTTTCTAGAACGCCTAGGGGGAGGGACGATAGGAGACGGGGGCGACTCAAGACTAGAAGGGGAGGGGACGTTACACCCATGAGGAGAGATGGCGTGTGACGAGGAAGGGTGCAGCAGACCTCCCGCGGACGCAGGGGGCTGCTGCCGACTAACAGCAGTGGGGGAGAGACGCGGCAGCTGCTCGCTGCTGCTGGGCGAGGGCTCTACGGGCGCGCATGGAACCTGCGGGCAGGCAGCGTGATGCTGCATATGCTCGCGGGAACCTGCGGGCGAGGGTAGGTGAGGCGCGGGCTCGCAGGCATTCTGTGAGCAGGCAGCGGGTTGCTGCATGTGCTCCCGTAATGCTGCGGGCTCGTGGGAGGGGAGACTCGAGGACACAGGCCGTGGGTCACTAGACAAAGGAATACTCGGAAACCACACTAAGGGGTCAAGAGACTCAGTCATAGATGAACCAATGGAAGAGCTAGACACGAGGGCGCGATAAGGAAATTTCCGTTCACTAAACAACACATGACGATTCGTGTATACTTTGCCAGAAACAGGATCAAGACATCGATAACCCTTATAATTTGATGCATAGCCAATGAAAACACATTGAATCGACTTCGCCTGTAATTTATTGATTTTAGGATCTAAAAACAACGGAAAACAAGCACAACCAAAACATTATAAAAACTCATAGGAGGGGGGACGATGAAAAAGTTTAGCAAACGGGGATGAACCCTGCAATGCCGAACTAGGAAGATGGTTTATTGTATAAACCGCCGTATAACACGCATCAACCCAATATCGAGGTGGCAATTCAGATTGAATAAGCTTAGTGCGGGCCATCTCGATAATGGTGCGATGTTTCCTTTCTGCAACACCATTCTGCGCTTGTGTCCGAGCACAAGACTTTCGAAAATAAATTCCCGAATCACAGAAATGTTGTAGTAAAGGAGCGTTATCAAATTCACGTCCACCATCACTTTGGAAAAATTTAATTTTGGAATTAAACAAGTTCTCAACAAGTTTTTGAAAATCTAAGAAGGTCGAATAGACATCAGATTTCAATTTAAGTGGATATAGCCAAGAAAATCGTGAATAATCATCAACAAAAACCACATAATACTGAAAAAACTGATTAGATTTAACTGGCGATTGCCAAAGATCACTATGTATCAAATATAAGGGATAGGGGGCACGATGAGTCACAGACTCAAAAGGCAAACGATGTATCTTTCCTAATTTGCAATGAACACAATCGTCATGAAACTTAGAATTACATGAAATTAAGTTCTGTGAACGTAAACTTCCTAAGACTCTAGCAGAAGGATGTCCAAGGCAAGTATGCCAAACATCTCCAGACTCCTTGGTGGCTTTGAGGGCAGGAACAGATGACTCTGGGCAGACTCGGGAAGACTTTGAACGAACTCTGGAAGACGACTCTGACTCTAGGATATGAGGCTGAATAGGGTAGACACCATTCCTACTGATTCCCCGCAACAGAACTGCCCCCGTGGTCTTGTCCTTAACACAAACAGAAGACTCGTCAAAACAGACTATGCAAGAATTATCCTGACATAACTTTTGAACAGACATCAGATTATGTTTTTACTGGGGAACATGACACACCTTCGTGAGGCGAAGGGGGCGACTAGGGGAAGACAGAATCATATTACCAAGTTTATTAATGGGAAGTCGTGTGCCATCACCAACAACAATAGAACTCGAACCAGTGTAAGGAAGAGCATTAGATAGCTTACCATCCTGTGAGGTCATGTGGGGAGGCGGCTCCAGAATCTGGATACCAAACGGAGTCATTCGTTTCACCACCAACAGACAGTGCAGCTAGGGCACGTGTGACACCATCAGGAGAGGAAGGCACAAAGCTATGATTGAAGCGTTGAGGACAATAGGCGGCTTGGTGACCTGGATACCAAAAAAGACCACAAGTATCTGAAGAAGGAGTGTTGGCTTAATTGCCGTTAGATGGATTACTTCCTGCTGAAGACAAATCATTAGCAACATAATTGGCACAAGAATAATCAACATATGAAACATCATGAAAATTACCCATACCATTAGCGCGGCCTGCATTGCCACGACCACCCTGTCCTCCATTGCCACGACCATTGTTGTTGCCACAACCACCTTTGTTGCGATTGTTCCTGTTCTTATTCTTACCACCCCTTGACCCTTGGGATTCGAACCACCCGAAGTAGATGATTGAGAACCCGAAGAGACAGACTGAACTGCAACCAAGGCTTGATGCGCAGTGGGTGCCTCATCATAAGCACGTATAGCCTTAATACGTTGCTCATGTTGTAGAAGTTTGGGGCGAAGATCATCAAATGTCAAGGAAGATTGAAATTGCAACAAAGTGGTAACAAGAGGATCATAATCACGATCCCTATCCAAAGAAGTCAAGGTATACTGAACAAGATCATATTGAGAAACAGGGCACTGAATAGCAGCTAAAGAGTCAACAATAACTTTAATCTCACGGAGAAAAGACTCCATAGACTGTTGTTCAGGTTTCTTTATATGACTCAAGCGACCTTTGAGTTCCATAAACCTAGCCATACTAGCCTGTAAGAAACGAGACTGCAACCTATTCCAAATCTCCACAGCAGTATGCAATTCATGAACATCCATCATAACATCACGAGAAATAGATGCATATAACCACAATTTAATTTGTTGATCAAGTCTCATATACTCATAAAATTGTGGATTAGGCAAAGAACAACCATGATTATCAAGTAAAGTAGACGGAGGAATCGGAATAGTACCTTCGACAATACCAAGAAGTTGATGTGTCGAAAGAAAACACGTAACCTGAGTCTTCCACATAAGATAATCTTCGGGAGTGGCTAACTTAATAGACACAACCCGAGTGATGTCATGATGGGTGAGTGATGCGGCGGTGGGCGTAGGAGGTTTATTGTACACCGGAAACACCGTCGAATGTGGTTCAAAACCGGGGGGAAAACGCGTGGGACTCCGGGAGTGGCTAGGGCTTGCGTGGAAGCCAAACAACGTCGCGTCCTGGTGCGGTGGTGAAGACCACAACGCAGCACTGGTCAAACCACCACTAAAGGGTGGCGGAGCACCGACGAAAGGGGCTGTGGTGGCGGTGGTGTATGGAAAACCACCGTGGCCAGCGAACAAACCACCATTGGAAGAGCCTGCAACGTCTAAGGGACGTGTCTGCGCCACTAGGGGAAGGCGAGACTGCTGGGGGCTGCTGCCGGCGCCGGAGGAGACTGGCGGAGCAGCAGTGGTGGCCGGAGAAGATGCCATGCCGGAGCGTTTGTGCGTGAGGCGTGTGTAGTTAGGGTTAACGAAAAGAAACCCTAAAAAAATATTAAGCGGAAGAGAGAAAAAAAATTAGCCTAGGCTCGTGATACCATGTACGAGAATTATGAATGATAGGCTAACCTGTTTAGGTTGCCTGGCATGCTATATATATAGAGATACAAAATATCCTTACAAACCCTACTAAGAGTCTAATTACCAAATTACCCTAATAGTTTATGTTCCGGATGACTACTTCCCGGTTAACATATTGTTATAAACTACACGTTAATCTTTCTTGGTTAAATGTTAGTAGGGTAGGATACATTATGTAACCATGTGGCTCATTCATGTTGTACTATGTTATTATGTTTTGTGTACGAAGTCCACTATGAATGAGTTATGCTAAACAATGAATATATATGAATATTGAAGAATTATAGTTGTGAGCAATTATTATTGTACATGTATATCAACACATAACATTTCTATGTACATTTATATAATTAAAATGTACATTTTCCATATATTTATATCCACAACAGGAGTAAATTAATGAACATTGAATATAAAATAATGAACATTCCATTTCAAACATTTAACATTAATGTAGTTGAAGTAATGAGCATATCTTGTAAACAAAGAACTTTGTGGGATAAAATACTTCATTATGAACATCATTTAATGGACATAGTAGATTTATATTTTCAACATATGATCATTAGCATATCATTAATGGAAGACTATGTTCATTGTACCTATTTAATTTACATTCAAAATATATGAATATTGTAGTTAGAGAATCATTGTTATATAAGTTACCTATAGACTAAATTATATATGTAAATTGTATTTGGATTAAAATGGATTACAACTACGGAACTGTTAATGCTTCTGTGCGGCAAAGTCCTTGGCCCCCTGCTCAACTTCTGATGCTAGGGTATTGGTAGCGCTTGTTAAAATGTCAATGCAGTACTGAATCCTCAGCTCCTTGATCATGTCAAACTGGTAGACAAAAGATAGAATATATGAGGACTATAGTTTTAAAAAATTGTACATATACTAAAGGATAATGTACATTTATGACATTAGAGTGTACATATATACGAGCATAATGTACGTCCATGGGATATGTAGACGTAATATACATACAATGCATGTGGATGTACATATAATCCTAATCTATCGAAGGCAGAGTATTATGATTAAACAAATACTTACGTTAGTAGAGAGCAGTCCTGTATCGAAATCCTCTTCCCAATTCCCCATGTATTTTTCCATGTGACGCATGGCATAAAAACCACAATATGTGATGTTCAGATTGTTTCTCCATGGCATATGAACAACGCGTTCCTCCATATCACGAATCAGCGAGACTCTATTGTTGACCCCTTGCTGCACCAAAAACCTCCCGAAAAACATAGTCTACAGGAAATGTTTGTCAATGTGGTACGTCAAATGATTAGTGGATTGTCGTATGGGCAAAAATAGAGAGAAGTCAGTATAGCACTTACTAGTTTACGGGGGTAGTCCCGATATTTGTTGGCTAGGGGGATGTCTGCCGGCAGGATTCTATTGTCTAGTATGTCCACTGTTCTTTTGAGGAAGTTGATGCAGAAGACGTAGAAATGCTCGTTGGCAACAATTGGAAAGAAGACCTGGATGGATGCACATTTAAGGTAATGTGATGTACAATTAAATAAGATGGGTGTACATTTTCTGTAAAGATATAAATTGATGTAGGATTTATGAACATTAAATGTACATTTATACTTATAAATGTACATTTATGATTAAGTTAATAATGTGCTTACATGGTTTCCAAATGTACAAACATGGTATATAAATGTACATTTATGATTAAGTTAATAAACAAAATAAAACATCAAATGTAATATTTATGGGTGATGAATTAGGAAAGTACCAAGTCATACTGATGGATGTCTGAGATACCCTGATCGCCTAACTCGTACGTCAAACGGTTGAAAAAGTCGTCGAGCCTTGCTGCCTCTGTCCTCCTTAAGTCTTGTTTTAGTTATTCTTCAGTTTTTGATGATGGTGGATTTGCTGCATAAGGTTGGAGTAGGTGCTTCAAATGAAAGAAGAAATTTGTCAGTCCCCCAAACAAAGGATAGCATTTACATATAATAAATAGATAGGGTGGAAGACGGTTTACATGTGCAGTTGTTGAGAAGAATAAACATTTTGGAGAAGATGAAAAACTTGTTTTCATCTTATAATTCAGGATGCATGACCATGCATCAAGGAAACAGTTGAAGATTTCCTTATTATCACCAAGCACGCGGAAAGATTCTCTGTTAATGAAGGAGAATCCGTCGTCGTACAACAATTCACTGCCAATGACATTGATTCAATGTAAGTCCCAATATTAGAAGAGTTATTTAGATAGCAAGTGTGGTAGACTAATTACTCATCATCCGGTGCTCCAAAAGCATAATCGGCAATGTAGCTGAGGTCAACTGATTTCCTTGTTCTCTTCTTTTCAATTAGATGGGAGTACTGCACCAAGAATGGGGACTTGAAAATTGCTGTCTTTTGAATTCGACGTGCCGGCCGTCTTTGCGGGGCGCTCGGTACCACCTTTTGTTTCCTGCATAAGATATAAGGTTTGAAATTAGTAAATCATATTACATACAGAGAAAAAAGTTCATTTGTTTCTTTTTTAGACCAAGTACCCCTTGTCTTGTTTTTGGTCTTCTTGGCGTTTGGTAAGCTGATCATCAGATCCGTAACCTGCCGCACTGTGGAGTGGACTAAACCCCCAAAAATATAATTATTAAGGTATGAACATTAAATGGTAAAGAGAGAACATATAATATAAAAGTATGAACATTATTTGGTAGGACCTCTTGTCTTCTTGTTCTTGTTCCTGGTTGTGTGTTGGTGGGCTTCCAATGTGATCATAAGTTTTCACATTGAGTAGTGGGCTAAGCCATTAAAAAATATACTTATTAAAGAATGTACAATCAATATAATAGAATGTTCATTCATTATAAAAGGACTAAACCATGAATGTACACTCATTATGGGAGACTGAACATGCAACATCACATAATGTACTCAATATGACAGAAATGACCTTCAATGTACACTCAATGTCATAGAGTGTACTATCATCACCAGAGAATGAACATTCAACAGCAGATAATGTGCACTCAATATCATATAATATACCATGTACATCTAATACCACATAATGTACAATCAATGTAATAAAATGTACAATAAAAAAAGGATGAACATTCAATATAAAAATGTGGACATGTAATATGAAACAATGTACATTGTAAATCAAATATGAGATAATGAAAGAATGAACAATCAATATCACAACATGTCCACTCAATTTCATTGAATGTACAATGATCATGGGAGACTGAACATGCAACATCACATAATGTACAATCAATATAATGTACTCAATATGACAAAAATGATCTTCAATTTACACTCAATGTCATAGAGTGTACTATCATCAGCAGAGAATAACATTCAACAGCACATAATGTGCACTCAATATCATATTACATATCATGTACATCTAATACCACAGAATGTACAATCAATATAATAGAATGTACAATAACAAAAAGGATGAACATGTAATATGAAACAATGTACATTCTAAATCAAATATGAGATAATGACCCATAAGACAATTGAGATAATAAATGTAAGATATTATAGAAGGAACCTCTCTTCTGTATCTTTCGGTGTCAGCTGTGCACCTTTACGAACAATGTCTTTGTAATTGGGGAACATGAACCATAAGTTAATGGAATGATAATAAATCCACAAATGATACACAATGCCAGGCCAATTTGGCACTGATTTTATTTCTAAACATTTGGTTGTTTGATAATTCAAATCAGGCCATATTGGCCAATGGTACATTGTTTGATAAATGAAATGAATATGGGCCTAATGGGCCATGCTACTATATTTACCCTGAAAACTCTGCACTTGATTGGAAGAGAGCGTTGACAACCTGGCTCTCTGACCATGGTGGGCTAGAGCCCGTGCCCATATCAACCTCCAAGTTCAAGTCCAATCTTCGGGCAGCAGCGGGTGTTGCCGGTGGTTGATCTACTCCAAGGTGGGTGTTAACAGCGTGGTCCACCATGGCCCAAAGTTGGGAAGTCAGGAAGAAAGCCTCATCTTGGGTCACTGAGAACCCTTCCTCTTCATGCTGCGTTTGGGGAACAGCATGACCGGTTGTCTCGAACTGCGCCCATATGTGTTGTAAAATAGAAGGAGTAATGTTGTCAACACTGGGGTCGATGTTCAGCTGCTCCAAATTAAGCTGGGGCCCCTGGCTTAGTAGAGTTGTCAACTCCACCAAGTTGGCTGTTAACCTTGAACAAACCTCCGTGAACCTAGACTTCCAAGTCTAAGAAAGAATGTAATTAGTATTTGGCCAGAAATACAATGATTAAATGTCCTTATTAAAATTATATACCTCTAGGTCGCGCGGAGGATGTGGGATGTGGTCATGATGTTCAGGGGGAAATGTGTTGGACTGTAAAATACAATGCAATAGTAAAGAATGATTACACAGCTCATAAAGTTCAAAAGAATGACATTTAAGCAAAAAGAGTGTACACAATGTACATTAGAATGTACATTCCCAATAGTATAGGAAGTAAGAGCATGTTGGAATGTACATTGGAATGTACAACTATATACATAAAGATGCATGAATATATTTAGTAAAACTATGTACATATGTATTTCTGGCCAAATACTAATTACATTCTTATGTACATAATTGAAATAATTATGTATATTTTCAAAACAATTATGTACAGAAAGCATGAACATGTTGGGTAAAACTATGTACACGCAGCACACTGAAATGTACATAGTCATCATCATAATTATGTACATAGTCATCACAATTATGTACATGGTCATCATAATTATGTACATAGTCAAAACAAATCATTAACATGTTGGGTAAAGCAATGTACACTTTGCACACTGAAATGTACATAGTCATCACAATTATGTACACACATGTCAAATAATTCAGATTATATAGAATATTTATATTTGAATGTACACAATAAAAATGCTTATGTTCATTCTGTATATTAAAATGTACATGCTTATGAAAATGATACAACTTGCAGAAATTACCTGTTGCTTTTGCTGTTGTTGTTGTTGCTGTTGTTGTTGCTGTTGCTGTTGTTGCTGTTGCTATTGTTGTTGTTGCTGCTGTTGCTGTTGCTGTTGTTGCTGTTGTTGTTGTTGCTGCTGTTGCTCTTGTTGCTGTTGCTGTTGCTGTTGTTGCTGTTGCTGGTGCTGGTGGTATTGTTCTTGTTGTTGTTGTTGCTGGTGCTATAGCTGGTACAGTATATGTCCCTGCTCCTCCTCCTGCTGTTCAGGATGCTGTTGGGTTTGCCAATTATTTATTAGACCATCATTATATTAAATATATAGGAGATTATATTTTTCATATCAGTTACTGCTGTAGATGCGTACATCCTTCCTCAGTAAATATCCTCGGCATAATGATCCCAATGCCAAATCCATCCAGCCTCTCAAGATGCACCCTCTGTGCGATGAGGTCTTTACCCCACACTGAGATTAGCGGGAAGGCGCGTCGAGGCCTCAGAGCCGCCTTCTGGCATCTATCAAAATAGCATACCTACAAAGATATAGATAGAAAAAGCTCAACAAACTCACAACGAATATTATGAAGATACATGCATAGATAAATATTTATTACCATTAAGAAAGGCAGTGGACCAGTGAAGAAACGTGTAGTATCGCCCTGCCAAGAACGAGCACCTTCTATGAGTGAATCCAGAGTGTACTTGCACCAGTTGTGGAGGCGTATCTGCTCAACATCAATAGCAGCAGTAAGGCAGAGGGTTTGAGGTTGGTGGTTGGTAGTGGACTTCATGCAGCAGTTCACCAGTACCAGAAGGAAAGTCCTCTTCCAGTTGTCGGTCAGGGGGACGGAGGGGTCGCACAGGTGCTTCACCAAGGCAGTGACCTTTGGCATGTTCTTCTCTATACCATGATAAGCTCGTAAGCCCGCAAGCATGTCATGGTACTCATCGGTTTCCTCGAGGGACTCATCAATTTCTCTTCCTCCCAGGGACAGCCCATACACCAAATGCACATCGATCTCCCCCACACGCACCTCCCTGCCTCTCCGCAGCATGATGGCACTACTGCCCGCCGAGAATTTCCCCCACTAGATCAGCAGCAAACTCTTTTTCATTTTTACCAAAGTCAAGCATGAAAAGCGAACCGAAACCCATATCTACAACGGCCTGCCGCTTCTCTGGGATTTCTGCCATTGCCGCCAAAACAGTCTGCATTGACTGTATGCTGTGCCTAGGTTTCAGCACAACCCGGCTGTCGTCCGATGATACTTCTTGTACTTCAACTATCTGTTTAGATTTCTTCTGGATCTTCTGCCTCTTCTCATCACCTTCCGCTCTCTTTACATGTTTTGAACCTTCAGCTTCCTCTTTGGTTCTTTTTTTCGACTGCGGTACCGCTAATGCAGACCCTGTTTGGTTATTACCAGAGTTGTCTCCTGAGCCCCTGTTACATTAGGTAACAATAAGTATTCATTTTCAAAATAAAAAATATCTAAGCAGCATGTACATTTCCTTAAGGAGAAGGAACACTGATGGAATAAAGATTATGGGTTATCATAAGTACTGTACACGTAGTTTAGATAAATGTACATGCCTCCAACAAACCACCTCAAGTAGTTTATCAAAAGGTCATAAAAATTATGTACATGTTTCCCCAATTTAGTGTACATACAGTTAATATTAGTGTACATACTTCATAGAAGAATTCAACCCTAAAGCATAAAACCTGAGGATTTGCAATCATTGTACATTTCTATGCAAATATTGTACATGCCCCAAACAAAAATGTACACTGCTTGAAATCTAACAAACCATATGTACACGCTGAACTCCTTAATGGACAGGCTTCTTTATATAGTGTACATGTCCCTTTAAAATATATGTTAAATAACGTACTTTCATTTACAGTTGATACCAAACTACATAAAATGTACACATTTTATGTACATATGTACTTTCATTTAAGATATATGAACAAACCATTTCGTCAATTCATAAATTTATAATATACATACCTTATCTCATATTATACATGGTTAACGTGAGAATGTACATGTTCCTTTCAAAATCAATGACTAAAAGAAGCAACATCCTTCATTTATATTTGATACCAAACTACACAAAATGTACACATTTAATGTACATACCTTATCTCATAATATACATGTTTAAGTTGATAATGTACATCTTCCTTATAAAATTTATGAGACCCACCATTTTACACATTATTTCATATATTTAATAGCATGTTTCATACAATGTACAAGTTTGGTAATAAATAAAACATGTTTACACAAAAATGACAAAACTTGCATGTCATAACTAAAAGATAGGAACAAGTTCAAGAGTGTACTTACTGTTCAGTTTGATGTCCATGTTCAGCTTCTAGTTCCTTCAAAATCAGGGGGTCTACAATGGGTTGATTTGTTGCGTCCCTCTTCCTACGAAATTGAATAAAGGTTGAAAGTGGTTTATTTTCATCATCAATGCTTCCAAACAAAAAAAAAATAGGGTTAGAGAATGTATATTGTGTTTTCGTTAAACAAAAACTAGGGCAAAATAATGTACATATGAACTTCATTCATTGGTGTATACCTTAGTTTCTGGGTTTGTTGTTTTTCGCTTGCTTCCTTGGCCATGTCTTCTTCTTCTTTGTTTTTTAGGGTATAAAATTAATATTTTTTGGAGTTTGTGAGGGATTATGAAGATGATGAAACTGGTTGAAACTTGATATTCTAGAGAGAAGCCCAGAATTTTGAAGATTTCTGGTTGAAAATATGGGATGAAGATGAAGAAGATGAAGAAGATGAAGGGACGTTGCACTGGAAATAAGAGAGAGAGAGAGAGTTGCACTTGAGAGAGAAAAGGTTTTGGGAACAACGAAACGAAAAAAAGGCGGTTCACTTTCCATTAAACCTTCTTATAGATCATCTACAACAACTGTCATGTCAGTTATTATTTTGAATTTTGTTGTGTACACTATATTAAAGCCCATGTACATTTCTCCCCTCGCCCATTTTATTGTCACGCGTTTTATTTGTTGGAGGTTGCGTTTTGGGTCGAGAGTATGATGCGCATCATACTCTCGAGTGCAACATCTACCTATTGGTGAAACAGGGACTAAGTCCTTTTTAATCTCTTTCTTTTGTTTCTTTCTCTTTCCAACTGTAGACTAACTCTCTCATCTAAATACTTTTGGTATTGAACCCACTCGCATTCTCTAAATACTAGCTTTCAAAATATAATTTACCTTGGAAGAAAATTTCATACCGAATAATAATTCAAAACTCCTTGAAATATGTCAAACCAAATTCAATGTCTTCCAAAATAATTATATTAAAGTATAATATCGTAGTCACGTAAATAAATTTAATTATCTTTTCAACAACTATATAATCAAATTCACGTCTTATTCAAATAAATACGAAGAGTTTACTGTATAATCAAGCTAATAATCATAATTACAAATAAATAAAACGTCATTAAAAATAGGGTTATTACAGCTCTAACCCGCGAGTTTCAAGCTCATTGTTGACAGGCCCGGTGGTAGGGGTGTGCAAGGAGTTCCTTTGCACAGGGCCCCAAAATTTGAAGGGCCTCATAATTTGTCAAAAGCCCAAATCCAATAATTTTAGTTTCTTCATTCTTCAATGTCTGACGCTTTCACCACAGAAATCTACTGCTTGTCCCTTTAGTAAAAAAATCAAAAACTTTACATCTTCCTCCTAAAATTTCTCTTTCAAATTTTCATAGTTACCAAAGTTAATTAAGTTTCTTGAAATCTTCTCCTCATTTCCATGGATTTATCCTACCTTCCTTTCTCAATTTATCAAACGATAATTGGCAACGGAAAGTCAAATTTTTGCAGATTTTTTGTTTCCTCTATGCATCAATTATTTCTTCAATTAAATCGTTATCACCTTTTGATCTCGAATCAATTGATTCAATCAGTTATTTTTTGATGTTATAAATTTTAGCCGAGTTAGTGTCAATTATAGAGAGAAAAAAAAGACATTTTCAGTTCAATTATATCCATGAAAACCGACAAAGGAAGAAAGCAACCAACTTTTCTAAAATACCAACTCTTCTAAACTATCATTAGCCTTAGAACGATCCTGCCAACGCGTGAAGCCGTGAAGGTAGTGCAATCAATTTTTTTGCTTGATTTGGTTTTACTGCGTTAGTTCTTGTTACACTCTTTGCTTGGTTTCTTTTCCTAAAAATCAATTTGTATATGTAAATTCACATGTTGCTTGGGTTTTTTTGTGTGTAGTTGCAATATTGTTAGCAATGCCTTTTGTTTTCTATTTTCGGATTAATTTTATATAACCCTGAGTAAATTAAATTTGTGAGGTTGTGATTTAAAAAATATTGTAATTGTTATTAGTCATCATAGATTATTTTTTTGGATTGTGATAATAGCGAGTTTTATTACATTAATTTTAAGTAGGAGGTTGATTTGGAACATGTATGAACAAATACTTTTTTGTATGATTAAGCTTAGTAGGTTACAACTATATAATTAATGTAAAATTATCTAATTTGAGTACTTTTGTATTAAAAGAAATCGGAAAAAAAATATTAGGGGCCTAATTTGATTACTAGCACAGGGCCTCCATATCGTTTGAGACGGCCGTGATTGTTGATATACAAATTTCGGAAAAGATTGTTATTCTATTTTCTCTGTGTATAAGTTTCATATATATTATATGATTATATCCCATATATGTTTTTTTATAATTCAAGTTCGATTAATAAATCTATTTGTTTGACATAAACATCAACTTCTCATCATATGATCTATTATTTTGAAATCATTCTTGAAGTTTTCAAAGAAATTTAAATTTTCTTGAAATGAAAAAATGAGACATAACATTATCTTAACCCCTTTTATATAAATAGATATTATTTCCTATACATTTTATCACTATTAATGACTTTTATATAAAATTATGATTAGTAACTGTCGCAAAATATATATTTTAAAATATTAAATTATACGAAAATAAATTTAGAAAGGCTTTTATCCTATTAATCAAAAATTTCTCCAAATATTTTGATTTTAACATTTTATCCTATTTATATGATTTGATTTCATTGATGATTTCGCTCATATGAAATATGAAAATTTGATTGCAATCTCTTAATATTTATAATTAGTTATATTTATAAAATTGGTAAACGTGAAAGTCAAACGTGTAGATAAAAAAAAAACAGAGATATTACTTGTTCAAAAACTAAATTTTAAAATTGAATAACAAACTGTTATGTGTCCTTTTAAAGGAATACATAAATTTTATGACACAAATTAACTGAAATAAATTTTTAAAAAATTACATTAGATATAATTAAAATAATTATCATATAATGAACCTTTTGTAATAAAATCTGGCACGCTAGAATAAATAAGACAACCATATTTTTTTGGTAAAAATATATAGTAACTCTATTGAATAAAATTTATTATATCTTTATTCGACCAAGTGTTTTACAACTATAATGTTTTCCGTTTTCTAAACGACAACCTTAAAATTTCTATTTTGTTAACTACTTTTTATAATACAACTATACGTTTAGAATAAAATATAAAAGAATTAGGGCAATGTCATTATGAACTGCGAATTTTACTATCAAAAGGTAGTGATTTTTAGCAAAAAAACTTAGTTATTTAAAAAAGTGATGCTCCCCCTTTATAATTATCTAATTTCAACCACTTTTGAAATGGTTAGACAATTACATTTGTATATCTAGGGTAAATACTTTTTTTTGTAGAATCTCAATAGTCTTCATCAATTATAAAATGGTTTTGTGTTCACCCGTATTCATGGTTAACACAATTTATATTTTTTCTCCAAAAGTCCTAGCCTCTTCACCCAAATACCTTTAGATATTTCTACAGTTTTTTATCTCATCTCTACCTGTTGCACCTTTTACATTGTATTTTTCCACATTAATTTTTTATTATTTCCATAATTGAAGTTTGTGAGATTTAAGCCGGTAAATTTATTAGTTTATTTTATACTTGTCAATAAGTAGCTTTTGCAAGTTTTAATACTTGCCAATAAGTAGCTTTTACAAGTTTAAATACTTGCCAATGAGATTTGTGAACTTTAAGCCGGTAAGTTATATAAAGTAGCTAAAATTCAAAATTTTAATTCAATTGATTGATAAGTGACTTTGTTATATATCCCAAAATTGGTACCATATTTGGAAAATATATTGAATGGTGATTAACACACCGGGAGCGTTCTTTAACAAGATCCATAATCTAAAATAAAGGAATCTTTACAAATACAAAACTATATTATAACTAATAGTTAAGCACATAAGTTATAGTGAGTGTCGACCATTGCTAATCATTTCAACCATAAAATCAATAGGTCACTTTATCCACAGACAAAATAAAAAATAGCCGACCTTTTATTAAATAATAATATAAATGATTAATAACGGTATAGAACTATTCTCTCGTCCAAGTAATGACGATTCAGTTTCAGATTTAAAACTATGACAAATGTTAATTGATGATTTTATATCATCATATAATCATAGGATTTCAAGAATCATGGAAAAGCATGAGAACAGATGAGGGGGCCATGAAATAGAAGAGATATTATCCATATTACCTTTGATATTCTTTACCTACTTATTTGTATGAAATAAGGCTAGTTTAAGGAAACTCAGTATCCTTTTTGTATACGCCCACAAGGTTTTCAGAACGTTGCTTTCATCTATTGTTGTTACTAATTGCAATAGCCGACAAACTGCATCTTCATCTTCTTTAATTCTAAAAAAGACTCGATTATTGGGAAATTTAATGAAAAGGTGAAGGGTATATATAATAAAAACTTCTAACTGGGGCACATTTTTTTTTGTAAAATCTGATTGTTACGGGTAAATATTTTGCTTAAAATATTTTCTTTTAAATTATACCTGAAATAAATTAATTTGATTGATTGTTACTTATTGAGGCACTTTTATGATGTGGACTTGTAGAGCATATGTGGCATTCACCGGTCTCTTATAGTAAAAACATTTGTCACTTTTATTATGCTTGCGACCCGTGTCACATAAAATGTGTTTGTGACATGTGACGAAAATGATTTAGTTTTATATATTTATATAGATACTTGTTACTCCCTCCGTTCTTTAATGTTGTTCCCATTTCCCGATATGGTGTTCCTTTAAGTTGTTCCCCTTTGCAATCTTTCTAAAATTAAATCACATAAAGTCAAACAAGTTTGCAATCTCATTGGCTTAGATTAAAATATAACCCTTATGTTTTGCATAGTAAATTGTGTTTTCTTTGCATTAATGATATTCTTATCTTTACAATGCTTTGGTAAGATAACTATTGAATGATACAGTAGTAAAAAAACATTTATTTGCTGCTTCATATTTTATGTCATTTGCTGCTCATTTCTATTATGCAGCAATTAGAGGGGTAGCAAATAAAACATTTCTTATTGCTGCTCACTAAAGAATAGCAGCCATAAGGAACTTTTTGCTGCTATTTAATAAAAAATAGCAGCAATAAGCTAATGCCATAATCCATAAAAAATATTTTTATTTGCTGCTATTTCTTTCAAGAAGAGCAGCAATTGAAAAGAATTTTTAAAAAAAAAAATCACAAAGGTTTCCTTAACCATTTATCTGTAATCAATATATGTACTATTATTATAAAAATAACAATATTAACAAAAACAAAACATAAACTATAATATTCATAACCCGTTTATATATATTACCAAAAATTAGGATGGGAATACCAAAAACTACCGTCATTGAAAGAAATCAAGATTATATATATATTCTACTTCCCAAATCGAAATATATGCAAGAATGAAATGTTACATAAATTAGAATACCAAAACTAAAATAAAACAAAATTAATCAACCGCAACAAAGATGGAATAAATTCTCGAAAGACTAATAAACTCCCCAAAAAGAGACCTCTCAACCTTCATCCCTTTCCTATTAGGCTTCACCGACCCGGTTCATCGATCGTGAATAAAATTAAATCGAAATTACCAATCCTCGAATTGATTTAACGGCATCATCAGATTGTTGTGAAGCTTCGGAATTAGCGCATCACCATAACCATCATCCGAAGAATTCTTTAATTCTGAGTTATGAGCAGTAGTAGTAAATGGCGATGAGGAAGCAATATTCAGAGATCTTTCATAAAATCCAAAAATTATAACTTCCTCATCCCCAAACTGACTTGCAAATGAGAATAAAAAATGAGAAATTATGGAAATGGTGAAATGTTATGAACATGTAGTAATGGAGAGGGAGACTTCTTACTATTGAGGAATTACAGGCGAAAGTTACAAAGATGGATGAGATAATTATGTTGCCCAATAGCAAATGGATTGCCAAATTAATGGAGTAATGGAGGAGATTTTAGCAAATGGGTTTTTTACTATTGAGAAAATCTCTTTGGCATGTGTGCTTTAAAATAGAAATTACGTTCGTCAATAGCAAATGGATTGCCAAGTTGGCAATCTCTGTTTTCATTTTGAAGAATCTGTATTTTAGATATGATGGAGGAGATAAGGGTTTAATGTCGGTAAATTTTTTTTTGTTGAATATTAGCTGCTATTCTAATACTATTTTTTTACAGCAATAAGAAGCTAAGATTCTAATTGCTGCAGTTTTACATTAAAATTGCAGCCATTATGCTGTCAATTGCTGCTGAATACTAGAACAGCAGCAATAAGAGGGCAGCAAATATATTTTTTTTACTAGTGATAACTGTAAAATATGCATTCTTTAAATGTATTGTTACCAAAGATTCACTTTTCTTAATCCTGTCCCCGATTCCATATGGGAACATCAAAAGAGAACGGAGGGAGTACTTTTTAAAAGGTGTATTTTCTTTACTTTAATTTTTCCGAACTTATTTGAACTGAAACAATCTGAACTTAGTCCGAACTTAATGAATGTCTTTTTATAAAGTGTTTTAACTTATTTGAACTTATGAAACTATTCTTAACATATTTAAACCTATAAACCTCAAATTCATTATTTAGGCGAATAGAATGCACCATAAATGTTGTTTCCATAATTGCATCTACTGAAGTAATAAGATAGAGAAGTGGGAGACCTTAGTTGAGACTATCATTGAGGAATACATATTTCTAGTATTTTGAACGATAAATATTAAGATGTAAATGGTATTTCTAAAATACAAATTCCCATTCTAATGTTCATTCTGATCAAAACCAATCCACTTATGATATACATATGGTATTTCTAATTGAACATGTTCAATATCGAGATTGAACATTAGTATAAGGTTAGTGAACATATTTTAAGCTTAGTGGCGCCAATTAATTTTTTGAATTTCAAAATTTTTACTTGTGTACATTAGAATGCTTCTGATGTACATCGAAGCACCATGCTGACGTACATTATGACGTTAGCATGGAGTATCATGCTCATGGCGCTCCCTTGTGCACTATCTTCTAATTGACTAGAATCAGCCTTCTATAATGATCATGGTCCCATTTCTTTAATTTTTGTAAGAAATCAACGAAATCTATACCTATTAAGATTCCATCATTAATTTAGAAAATGACATACTTCATTTTTTTTACTGGCTACACTTCTCATTTCACGGAATCCTAGCAAAACTTTGTTGAATGAGTAAGAGTGAGTAAAAGTGTGTAAAAAAAAGTGGTAGGAGAGAGATAGAGAGAAAAAGTTACTAATAAGGGAAAAAAGGAGAAGTGTAGCCATTAATTTTAAATTTCCTAGAATGGAAAGTGTAGTCATTAAAAAAACGGAGGAAATATATTCGTTGAATAAAAACTAGATATTCATTTTGCTTTGGTTACCAAAATATGCATATGAAATCGATTTTGTTGAAATCTACAAGTAATTAAATTTCATTGTATAAATAGTTAAAACATTATAAAGCAAACCTTATCTTCTACTCCATCCATTTGTTTTTTATTGTTACAGTTTGCTTTGGAGGATAACCAAGAAAATTGATGAAATTTATGCTATGATTGTTTCAAGAATAGATAGAATTGTTTAGGGAATAGATAAAGTATGAAACATAATGTTGTAAAAGCAAAAAGTGTGGGTGATTAGGTATTTAATGAGAAAAGAATGGACAAGTGGGTCTCAAAAGTACGAAAATTGGAATATTAAGATGTGAAAGTTTACCAAAAATAATAAAGTGAAATTATAACAATTAAAAAGAAACGTTCAAAAAAGGAAAGTGTAACAATTAAAAATAAACGGAGGTAGTATTACTTAGACTCGTTTACAAGTGTCTACTCGGATATGGAGTCCGGGTGTCAGACTTGGTCATTGTGTCATTGTGTGGAATATTGTCAACTTTTTGATTTAGAATGAAATATTCAAGTATTATGTCATGTCCGATTCGACACGAGATCGACTTGAAATTAGAAGAGTCCGGGCAACATAAACCTCAACCTAATATAATTTTAAAAACTAAATTAATATGGAAAAATTGTCAAGAATAAGCCAACCTTTGGCCGGTCTTCTTTTAATAAGTTAAACTTTAGATAATACTGGAATAAGTTAACCTTGTGGGGATATCCACTTGTAACAAGTCAAAACCGGTTATAACTTGGTATTGTAGGTCACTGAGCCACGTGTCATATTTTGATTGGTTTGATTTTTAATTTCAATTTTCTTTTTAATCTAAATAATAATTAAACTAAAAAATAAAATTTAAAACTAGCCCTTCCCTACCACCACGCCCCCCCAACCCCCTCCCCACCCCTGCTAACACCACGCCCCCCCCAACCCCCTCCCCAGCCCTTCCCCACCCTGCTAACACCACGCCCCCCCAACCCCCTCCCCAGCCCTTCCCCACCCTGCTAACACCACGCCCCCAACCCCCTCCCCAGCCCTGCTAACACCACGCCCCCCCAACCCCTCCCCAGCCCTTCCCCACCCCTGCTGACACCACGCCCCCCAACCCCCTCCCTAGCCCTTCCCTACCCCTGCTAACACCACGTCCCCCCCCCCAACCCCCTCCCCAGCCCTTCCCCTACCCCTGCTAACACCACGTACCCCCCAACCCCCTCCCCCACCTCTACTAACGCCAACTCCACCGAAATCCCTGGCGTGCCAGCCACCACAATTCACCTTCCCTCCTCCTCTTCGTGGCCGGAAAAGGGAAAGCAGGGAAAGGGAAGGTTAGTAGGGTGGATTTGGTGGCCGGAAAAGGTAAACGGAAAGGGAGCTGGGGGATGGAGAATGAGGAAATGGTGGCGGAAAAGGGTGGTGGTCGGAAAAGAGGAAGGAAAATGGGGAAACGGTGGCCGGAAAAGGGTAGGAGTGAAAAGAAAAATTAAAATATAAAAAATTACCTATTCTTCAAGTCACCGGTCACCTGAACTCGTTAGAAGCAAATACCGCCACAAGATTAACTTATTCCAGGATTATCTAAAATTTAACTTATTAAAAGAAGACCGGCCAAAAGTTGGCTTATTCTTGACAATTTTTCCAATTAATATTGAGCTTAAGTTTAGCAATAACTTAAAATTTTATTGATAAAGATCGAATTGGAAGTAGTACAACTACTTTAGACAAGTGATCATAAATTCTCTTGGCATCTCTCAGGACTAAAAGACAACATAGAATTTTTAATATCATACAAAACCCTAAAATTAGAATGTTGATATGCTCCAAAAAGACAAGGTCCAGAAGATCTTGAAGATACCACTACACAAAATCCATCAGCAACAGCTCTATTAAACCTCACAAACATATTATCTTTATCCATTACCCAATCAACCTCTCCTCCCTTTCCGTTAGCAAAATGAAATACCACAGATGGAAAACTTTGGGATCCTGTAGGCCCAGATAAATAACAAAGATCAAATACTTGTTGCCCAATCATTTGCCAACCATATTGACTAAAGTAATCAACCAATGCTGCCCTGAATATTAGATACATTGGCTCTGGTAATACTGTATATGGTGCACCAGAATCAATGATGAAACCTTTCGTGTCACCTTCTAGTTGAAGTGCACACATTGATGCATCAATTGGAATTCTTTTTCCATCTATACTAATCCCTTGGAAATATAAGTGGTATCTAAATTCTGCATGCATTGGAATTTGTTGAATATTTGGGCCTACTATTTGGGCACTATCACCAAAATAGATTGTAGATTCGCCTTCGTCCATTTCGGCCCATGATGTTAAACAATACGAAAACCGACCTTTAATTACAGCATCTAATTGGGTAAGAAATGATTTTGGACCTGGAGAAAGTCCAAATATTCCAGCTATTGGATTATTAGGCCCAGTATTTCCCCCAAAATCAAAATTTTCGTTATGGAGCCCACACCCAAATGCTACATCGGGGAAAAATTCAGGTTTTTGGGTTTGGGTGTTGGTAAAAAGAAATGTATCAGAACCCATGAGTCCAGCAGTAGATGCTACTCCACCATATACACTACTAAAGCCACAATATTTTCCTCCATAAACGAGTTTTGGGATACACCTTGGATCGTCCGGGCTTAATGGTTTGTACGTAACGGAATCATCGACTCGAATGTTACCAGTTACTAATTGGAAACACGGGTCACAACCATCGCATTGGATCCAAGTTTTTTCATCCCCAGTGTCTAAGAGGACGTAAGGGGAGGCTAGGGATGAACTAGTTCCAAAGAAGAGTTCAGTTATATAGTAATTGCTAAATCTCCAGTATACGGCAGATTCTATTGAGTTTGTACTGAAATTTGAGTTTCGTCTTGTAGAATGTAATAATGCTCTTGACATGGTTATGTTCTTGAGAAATTGATGGCGTTCTTGGGTGGTCGCACTTTGGGGAAGTATTTGTAACTTGGGAGAGTCTATAGGGATCATGGGTAAGGTGAATGTGTTGGTTAGGGGAAGCATGATTGAAGTAATAACAACAATGTATAGGAAAGGAACAAGGATTTTCGGAGCCATTGTTCTTCTTGGAGTGGATTTTAATTATATGGAGTATATGTAGATATATATAGAGAGAAAGAGTAGAGTGTGTATGATATATGGTCTATACCTCTTGCGTCACTAATATTGTTTGATCATTAATATCTTTAACTACTCTATAGAGTCATTGCTCTTGTTATGTTCTAAACTCTTGCATTGACTAATATTATTTGATTATTAATATCTTCAACTACTATATAGAGTCATTGCTGACTCTTGTTATGTTCTAAACCCCTGTGTTCACTAATATTGTTTGATTATTAATATTTTCAACTACTATATAAAGCCATTTCTCACTAATATTGTTTGATTATTAATATCTTCAACTACTATATAGAGGCATAGAGCCATTGCTTTTGTTTGATTTCTACCTTAGCCAAAATATACGTGTTGTATGTCCAATATATGACAAATGGACTACCAATTTTCTTATGGTGTTAATTTGTCATGAAAATATGACATTTTAAGATGAAAAAAAATCTTTTTATTTTTAAATATATAAGTATTTGATTGTAGCTTAATTCATAATTTTCATCAATATATCTAACATCATCTTTTTTTATACGAGAAACAATAAAAGTGGAATAAATTGAAAAACATTATCATTTCTTTCATACTTGAGGTTATGGGGTCGAAACTTCAAATTGACATTTTTCTTTTTTGATTATTTGTACGAAATGACATGTATCGACTGTCATTGGAAGAGGGGAGAAAGCTGAGTGGTATGTAGCTCTTGCCTATACGTTTGAATCTATATATGTATAAAAATATCTTTAACTACTATTAGTAAAAGGTTATACTACACAAAAAAAGGATCAATGAAAATGATATTCAGCCCATGAGAAAGTGGCACGTTAATTTTTTGAAATACAAAAATGTTTTATTTCAAGTAGACACGTGACTGTTATGAACTTCATGTGCAAGTGCAACATAGATAAAAAAATATTTAATCACTTTTAGAGATTCCACAAAATCTACTATTGAAGGAAACAAATTGTATAGTGATTTATTGCTATTCGTAATTGATACAAATCTGGAGAGTTAAAGGAAAGAGATCAACTACTTTAGACTTTTATAATTTAAGAGAAAAGATATCTTCAAGGATAGCATCAACATTTATACACAATGTACAAAATTTGGAGATAATGCTCAAAATACTATTTAATTTTTTTTTTGAAATACTATAACAATTTGTAGATAATGCTTTTTAATCTAATATCATACTTCCTCAATTTTTTTTTACTCGCATCATTTCCATCTTTCACACTATTCACACATGTCCACTTAAATCAATATTGTGACTTATGTATAAGAAAAAATATAGTCATGTGGGATCTTGTTAGATTCGTCTCAATGTATAGATTATTAAAATCTAATTTACATAATTTTTTATTGTATATAATTAAAGATATTTAACATCGAAATTGTGCATTGGGTTGCGTAAACTGGTTTAATGATGCGAGTAAAAAAACGGAGGAAGTATACTTTATCATATCAATTATTATAATCCTACTTCTATATTATATAAGTGAAGAGGTGAGGGTGGACACCGAAAAGAAAAAAAAGGAAAAATAAATAAAATAAATCAATGAATTTATTAATTAATTAAGTTTTATTTCCAAATTTAGTCAATTTTTAATAAAAGATGTTCAAAACTTCTAACTAAAATATCTAAAAACCTACAAAGTAAAAACAAGTAAAAAATATCAACGATTATATTTTCTTGAGATCTATAGATAGACACCCACTTTGCTATACTTTTATATACTTTTGAAATTTTTTTATTTTGAAATACATGAGTAATTAATTGTTCATGAGTGAAGGCACATTTGATCAAATTGATCCTGATAAAGTATTTTAGCATGAGTGAGAAATATGATAAAGTACTTTCAAGTACGTACTTTTGAATTTATTCTCATTTGGAGAATGAGCAAAAAATACTTTACCGGGTACTATATGACAAAAGTTGTAGTTGATGGTGGGGAGTAAGAGATGTTTTCAAAGAAAAATGAGCCAAAATGAATTTAGCTATAAAATAAAATATGTTGTGTACCTTCATATTTTATTATATGTTACACATCGTATGCAAATAAAGTTAGGATTTTTTTTGTTCAAAACCACATAAAATTTTCACGTTTTTAGAAACTCACACCTTAATGAATTTTTCTTTTGAATTTCCACCTATCATTCCCAATTTTATTAGAAACTCCCACCACTTAATGATTTTTGTTATATTCCGTTAACAAAACCGTGAAGTGGGTCCCACATATGCATTGTATTATTAGTTTACGATGAAATTAATGTCAATTTCCATCAATTTATGGGCAAATCCTCAAAAAAAATTAGAGCAAATTTGGAACGAATTACAAATATTTGGAAAGAATTGCAACTATTTTAAGTTCCATTTTGTTAACAAAATGCATATGTGGGACCCACTTAACGGTTTTTTGTTGATGAAATTTGACAAAAACCGTTAAGGGTGGGAGTTTTTAATAAAATTGTAAATGGCAGGTGGAATTTTAAAAAAAATCATTAAGGTGGGAGTTTCTAAAAACATGAAAAGTTTAAGCGGTAAAATGTGACTATCCATAAAATTATCTACCGTAGATTATAAAATTTCATAATAATATTGTTGTCGCACGCATCGCGTGCATAGAAATCTAGTATCTATATAAAGGAAGAACTTTTTAGGAGCAGAGAGAGCGCCACATAAGGTTGATGAGCATAGGGAGCATCGCTTATAATTTAAAAGATAAAAATTAAAAATTGGAGTTTTAAAGAGATAAAAATACATGTGTAGAGATTAGGGATGGCAATTCAGTCCAACTTCGACCCGAGTCCGATTCGATCCGAAGGAAAAAGTCCGATCCGAATCCGAAAACATAAAAGTCCGAATGAAATCCGATAGGAGTTGGACCTTAGGTAAGATCCGATCCGAATCCGACTAGAGTCCGATTATTACTTGTTATCTCGTCAACTAATAGACTAAAAGTACATTTTAATAGAAATAATAGATTTACATTATAAGAAATTAAGTAAAACATTAAAAAAATTTATATTAAAGATGTGTTTTGGTTATTTAATATAGTAATTTAATCCGAATCTAATCCGAGTCCGAAACAATCCGAACGAAAAAGTCCGAGTCCGAATCCGAGAATGTATAGTCCAAATCCTAATAGGAGTGTAAAAATCATAGTCCGATTGAAGTGGAGCGGACTTGGAGTTTGGTAAGTCCGATCCGAGTTCGGTCCATTGCCATTCCTAGTAGAGATTTGAATGATAAAAAAGAGTTCGCTTTTAAATACAAAACTAAAATATATTATAAAACTTAAATTGATTATAACTCATGCTACACAATTTAAAATATTATCATTTTAATATTATTGGATAGTGCTTAAAACATGCTTTTTAATAAGATCCTTTTATGATATAATTATGATTCTGTAAATTTTGATATTTTTTGATGAACAATAATGTATTCACCACCTAAGATTTTCATGTAACTTTTATACAAGTACAATTTAATAAATAAAATTCCACAGAGATATAAAAAAATCAACGGAGAAGTTAGTGGCAACAAAATAGAATTTGATTTTAAATCAACAACCTAAGAATATTATGTAATATAAATTGAGTTTAACTCATGCTACATAATTTATAATATCATTTATTTTTTTTACCATTGGACAATACTGTGAATACGATTTCAAATAAAATCTACTTATTATATAGTTATCCAACTATTCCAACCTATTATATTTGAAAATTATAGGTAGAAAATAACTCATAACTTTATATAACAATAAACAAATTATAGAAAGAGTGTGATTATAATACCAGGAGAACATTAATTTTCCGAGGAAAAGGAGTATAAGAACATTAATTTTAGTAGGAATAGGAGTATAAGAAAATAAATTATAATAGGATAGTGCTATAATATTACGACAATAACATTATTATAATCATATTTTAGCCCATGCAATTCACATATTTAAGATGTGATATAAAAATATAAAGAGTTTTTTTTAAGAGATAAAAGGAAAGCATTAGGTGACCCTTTTCTCAAGAGTGAAACCTAAGCTATCTAAAAGAGAGAGAAAAATTTTTGTCTGACATGACATCAAACTCCTACGTATTTTGAGTAAGGTGATATCCCTGTTTGGAGAGACAGTCGACTACCCTGTTGCCTTCTCTGAAAATGTGCATGATCGTCACTGAATGGAAACTTGAAAGAATCTGGATGATGTCAGCCATAAGAGTCTGAATACACCAAGGTGTGTTAAACTTGCCATGAAAAACGTTGATGATTACAGAGTTTTCCCCTTCAATAATTTTGTAGATGTTCATCTTCCTCGCTTGAAGAAGGCCATTCCGTAGGGTTGTAGCTTCTGCGATAAGAGGGGAAGATTGTCCTAGCTTGTATGCAGTGGCTTTCAGTATCATTCCTGGGGAATTATGGAGGACTATGCCTGTTGCTACTGACTCTGGAGTGGAGGATCCATCAAAGTTTAATGTGATGAAGTTATGAGGAGGAGGGGTCCAACGACATGTATGCTGGGAGGGGCTTAGGGTGGATAAGGAGTGAAGGTTTGAGTATTGGTATCAGTGGCTTGGCGCAAGCGTCATTCCATGTACGAATGCTTTACTCGGTGAAGGATGCGGTTTGGTTGCCATCGTTCATTTTTGAAGATTTTACATTACGTTCTTCCCATATCTTCCAAAGGAGAAGGAGAAGGAGAAGGAGAAGTTTTTCAGTTGCTGGTTTTGGCATGATTTTGGCGTTGTTAAACAGAGAGGGGATGTCTGTTGCATGAATGGTGCACGAGAGGAAGTTAATGGTATCATGTTCTTTCTTGAAATTGGCAGAGTATGGACAAAGAAGAAAAAGGTGATTCGCATCTTCGTCTGACAAATGGGGCATCAATTATGGGCACATTCCCTTTTTTTTAAGTTATTGTGTGTAGGAAGGCCGTTGTTGAGGAGTTGCCATATAAAGATTTTAGTTTTGGGTGGAAGGTCAATATTCCAAATCAAGTGGTATGACCATTTTGGTGTCGTGAAAAAACATTGATTATGTGCTAGCCAGGTAGCAGACTTAACTATAAAATTTCCTGATGAGGTTAAACGTACCCCAGCACAGGTCATCGGTTTGTAGGGGTGGATGGAAGAGGAATGCCATCTATTAGTCGGACGATATGGGGTGGGAGTAGGGAATTAAGGAAGTCAAAGTTCCAGGTCATAAAAATATAAAGAGTTTAGGAGAAGAGAAAATTAGAGTTTAAATTGTACGAGGTTCCGGTTTGATAATTTGACTTGAACCTATTTTTTCAGGGAAGGCAAATACGATTTTTATTACTAAACTGCAAGAGAATCCATAAGTACATACGACCCTATCACTTGGAGCATGGTTCTCCCAAACTTACTCAGTATCAAAAGGCACTAGCCTAGCAAGATGGTGTACTACGTCATTTCCATCCCGCTCTACATGAGACCAACTAAAAGAAGAAAAAAATTCTACTAGCTAGTGAGATATCCACAAGAATGTGATCAATTTTCGCAAAGCTAAAACTTCCTTTTTTTTTATTTTGTTCACAAGAATGAGACTATCTGATTCCACAATGGCATGCACAAAACCGTGTTTACTTGCTTGTTTGATTCCAAAAGTCACTCCTTTATATTTTGCAACCAAACTCGACCAGTGAGCCCGAACCCCAGTAAAACAGAACTTCCCCCTTGTCACTATGTACGAGCCACGCCTAGCCTGACCCAACCATTAACATTCAAAGCGACATCTACATTGACCTTCACCACGGTCGGGGGAGGGGCTGCCCAGATAAGTCCATCGAGGTAGGAAGAACCTTCGTGGCACCACAAATGCGCTCTATGCATACACACGATGATGTTCAAAAGATCACTCCAGCAGTTGTGAATGTCTGGAGAAGACATAAGCACGTGCTCCAACGTTTCCTCTTCACTCTCACATCTAATGAATCACATGTCTATGCTTGAGGAGGCTTCGGGTTGCAAAGTCAACGCCAAAGGAAATGACGAAGCTTAGGAAAGACATCCGCTTTTCAAATATCCACCCAGAAATTATGAAAGTTTTCAATGATGCACAATTTTCCTAACAAATATGTTGTACTCACCTCGTAGGAGTATCCTTGGACCAAGCACAGGTCCATATATCCTTCGGCATTCGAGCTAAGAGGAATACTATAAATTAAGTTTATATCACGCTTGTTAAAAAAGAATTTAACAACTTGAACCTGATCCAGTAAAGGAGAGGTAAGTTGAGATTTTTAATTCAACGAATTGGTTTCATTATATGTGTTAGGTCACGGTTGACATATGCACCCTAAAATTAACCTGTTTTAACTTAATTAACTCCTTTAAATTGAAAGTTTTCAAAACATTGTCTTGTATTGATTATATTATATTTATGATTTGAAACTTCTAAACTTGCATACAATTTTTATTGAATCTGGGTAAGGAATTAGTTTTTCCATCCTGTTTATGTAGTGGATTAGACAATTTTTTGTAACCAAAAGAAAATATATGAAGAGTACTCAGGTTACTCTTACCCATTGGTGACAGGAGCACGACTCAGACATTAATTGGGCCTTATGAGTGTGCAGCACGCACAAGGGAGCTCTGAACTATGCTTGATTTTATTATTGCAATAACAAGGATGTGTTCTTTTCACCTAAACCGAACTTATTATTTCTGATTAGACCTGGTCACTTCTTATTTCACCTTATATGTTGCACTTAAATGGATGAGCTGAAACTTAATTTGGAAAGGTGAATAGAACGCACTCCAAATTTAAGGTTAGCAAAAGCAATGAGAATTGTTCGATTTCATTCAGCAATACCATATAAAAAGAGGATTGATAATGAGATGGTACATTTTACACCGTACACTAAATTCTATCCTACACACGGAACCATGTAGAGCTACATGCGCACAACTCAAAACGCGTCAGTTAAATGAACATCAGTCAGTGAACAATGAACATCACCCAATGAACATCATCCAATGAACATTACCTAATGAACAATGAACATCACCCAATGAACATTAGTTGGACATCACCCAATGAACATCACCCAATGATCCACCTAATGAACAATGAACATCACCCAATGAACATCAGTTGGACATCACCTAATGAACATCAGTTGGTTCTTTTGATTTACTTTTTTGTTCATTTGAGTGAACTTAATGTTCTTTTAACATAAACTGATGTTCATTGGTTGACATTTTCAAATTTTTGAAAATTTTCAAATTTTCATTTCAAATCAATTTTGGAGTCTTGTTCATTGGAGAACTGATTATTGTTCTTTGTGTGTGAACTTAGTGTTCTTTTAACACAAACTGATGTTCATTGGGTGACATTCATGGGTGACGTTCATTGGATGATGTGCAACTGATGTTCATTGGGTGATGTCCAACTGATGTTCATTGGGTGATGTCCAACTGATGTTCATTTAGTGACGCTCATTGTTCATTGATTGATGTTCATTGGGTGTGTTCATTGGGTGATGTTCATTGGACAGTGGGTAATGTTCATCGTGCGCATGGTGCTCACCATAGTTCCGTGTGCAGAATCTACCTATTGTTTTATGAAGTTTTGATATGTATGCCTTTGCATAAAAATGGTAAATCATCAACTCTTGGTTGTGGTGGAGATAACAACCGAACAAGAGAGCGTGTGGATCAAGAATGATATCAGATTGGATTTGGACAATATAACGTTTTAAACCACTATTGTTGCAATGTAATTACCGTTGTTTATAAATGATAATTTCTAATCTCTTAAGATAGTGCCAAAAACATCGTACACCTTGTTTTGAGCATTGCTTATGTAAATCTTTTCAACGAGCAAAATCCACGTTATCAAAAGAGTCTGAAATCAGCAAAAATAAATGTAAAACGCACTCCAAACTTACTTGTGTTTCTTCATACAATTCAATATAACAATCTTATTAATTTATCAACTTTCACTAATACAAAAATGGAATAATAGCTTTCCTATGTTTAGGATAATCCTCAACAAACTTCTCCAAGTACCACTTATGATGAGCACAAGCTCTAGGCACCAAATTAGAACAAGTATACAACAAAAACCCAAGCCCAGCCCAAGCCCATGTCATAAAAGCCCAACCTAACCACTCCAAAATCTCACCCAAATAATTAGGACAACTCACCACCTCAAACAAACCTCCTTTAGGAATCTTATACCCACCACCTTGGGCCTTTAAGCCCGTTAAAACCAAATCAGATCTCACATTAACCATCATACCACAACCAAAAACCACCAACCCAACACAAAACCGCCCCCAAAACCACTTATCGGCGTCATAATCACCGTAATGCGAAACCCACCTCATCTGAACATAAGAATTCAACAAGTTGAAGAAAAAGGCGATGATAGCGATAACGATCGGATAACCGCTAGTGGTATTCCGGCGACGGAAGAGACGGAGGGGGTAAATGAAAACGCGGTGGGAGTAGTGGAGGAGGAAGACGGAGAGGAGAGAGAGAGAACGGAGGGAGGACACGTGGCGGCCGTAGGGGAAAATGAGGAGAGAGAAGAAGATTGTGGGAGATTCCATTAGGAACCAGGCAATGTGTGAGGGGAGTGATGGGCCCCATCCTGAGCGGACGTGGCGGCCGTAGGGGGCGGTGATGAATTTGCAGGCGATGAAGGTTGGGAGTGTGGAGGAGATTAGGATTAGTAGAGAAGTGGTGTAAAGAGATTGGTCTGAGGATGAAGATGATGATGGAGACATTTTTGGGGTTTGATTTGATGATGAGAATGAAAGTTGGATGGTTTAGAATTTGTTTTTGGACTTGGTTGAGTTTAGTGGAGGCCACTTTTTGCCATTATTTTATGATGGTGTGGATTGTTTTTGATAAGTCTATGAAAAGTTCTTTCTTTTCTTAAGGTAAACTCAAAGGGGATTCATCAGGAGAGATCGAGTTTTGTCAAAATGAGAATACTTTTGGAAAAATTACATACCTGTTCTCTTTATCTTATTTTCAGTTCAGTTTAATTTAACTCTAATAAATTCAGTTTAATTCAGTTCAACTCTAATAAATACAATTCAGTTCAGTTCAACTCTAATAAGTTAAGTTTAGTTCAGTTCTGTTCATTATTTAATCATTTTGTTTAATATAATAATTATTATTATTGGTCTAATTTATTTTACTCATTACTATTGTTAATATTATTAATTTTTATTTTTATATATATTTTGTTATCATATCTAAACTCATTATTATTACTATTATTATTATGGCTGAGTATGGTTTGGATTGATGCGTGGTTCAACCAAATTCTATGTTAATACGAGTATTCTAATTTGCTTGTTGTTTTATTTTACTGATTAGATTTTCACTATTATATCATACAAATAAATTACAAAAAGCTACTCCCTCCGTTTTTTTTAGTATGTACATTTTGCTTTTGCGCGCGGATTAAGGAAAAAGTGCAAAAGTAAGAGAGAATAATAGTAAAAGTAAAGAAAAAGGTAGAGAGAACTGTAATAATTAGGTGGACTAACCTTCCATTCGTGAGAAAATGTAGAAGTATATCAATTAAAAAAACACCCCAAAATAAAAAAATGTGCATATTAAAAAAATGGAGGGAGTACAAGATATTGAAATTTTTTACAAAGCTGCTAATAATACTGGACTACTATTTAAGGTACAATATCGTCTTTACGTTGAATATTAAAAATACTTTGACGGTTTATGGTGGGGTTTGGTTTATAAATCTTATAGACCAACCTACTACAAATCATGGTTTTATTATAAGCACACACTAACCTATGTTTTAAGCTAATTATTACTATAATGGTAATATTAATTTACTTCTTAGACATTATTGGTATTATAACTTCAACATCAAGTATTAATATATTATATATACTTTCTCCGTTTTTTTAAAGTGATACAAAATTGCTTTTTCGTTTTTTGGACAAAAGATTGTAAGTGTAATTAGGTTGATTTAATTGTAGAGTAAGTGGGTGTGGTCCCCTTTAGAAATAAGAAAGTAAGGGTAAGTGGGTGTGGTCCCCTTTATTTAAGTTTGGTTAGATAAGTAAGTAAGCGTAATATTGTCATTTTATAAGGAAAATATTACCAAAGTTAGAAAGTTTTTAAAGTGTATCCTTAAAAAAAACATCCAATTTAGAAAGTGTAACACTTAAAAAAAACAGAGGAAGTACTAATAATAGTAATTACTCATTATTAATTATTATTATTATCAATAATTATTACTTTTAAAATTACTTTATCATTATTCCTATTATTTATAACTATCATTTAATAATATCAAAAAATAATAATAATATTATTCACTTACTATTATAGTAAATGATTTTTATTAATTATTATTACTTAGAATTATAATTACTTATTATTTAATACTCATAATAATTATTAGTTACTTATTATTTATATATTTATTACAATTCAATTCAAATCAATTCAGTTCAACTCCAATTAGTTCAGTTCAATTCAGCTCCAATAAGTTCAGTTCAGTAAGCTAAAATTAGACGAAGAGAACAATCTGCACGAGTCAATACAATATCATTACCGTTTGGAGGAACTCATCTCATAATCATATGAGTTATAATATCCCCTTTTTGTTAATATGAGATATATGAAATTAAGTTAAAACATAACGAAGACTAGCAATTTCTTCATAGAACAAGAAAACGGGGCTAAGCCCCATAGTTTTGCTTGTACTTTGCGGGCCACTTCTAGTGCATCAGATTGTATGCAAATAGCTTCAACCCCTTTTTGTCTCGCCACTTTCTGCCCATATGCCACTGCTGCCACCTTGACTATAGTTGCATCGCACCTGTTTTGCAATGCCTCACAGCAACAAATATCATACTACCATGTTCGTTGTGCCTACTACACCCAAGCCGACACCTTGCTTCCCAAATACTGCAACATCATAGTTGACTTTGATTGTTCCTCGCTCGGTGGTTGCCACTACGACATCGACAAGACACTAGTATTGCTTCTATGTTGAAACACTTTATCTGCTTACACAACATAATCAGCCACATATTTAAGAAAACTTGCAGCTATAGTGATGCTGATTGGGGTGGGTGTCCAGACACTCGTCACTCTACTTCCGGCTATTGTGTGTTTCTTGGTGACAACTTGGTCTCTTGGTCCGCCAAACGGCAAGCTACCTTGTCTCGTTCGAGTGCTGAAGCCGAGTATCGTGGTGTTGCGAATGTGGTTGCGGAGTCATGTTGGCTTCGAAACCTTCTACTTGAGCTTCATGGTCCTCTGCGCAAGGCTACACTTGTGTATTGTGACAACATCTCTGCTATCTACCTTGCTCACAATCCTGTCCATCATCAGCGTACGAAACACATAGAAATGGACATCCATTTTGTTCGCGAAAAGGTAGCCTTGGGTCATGTGCGGGTCCTTCATGTTCCATCAGCGTATCAGTATGCCGACATATTTACTAAAGGACTCCCACGACAGCTTTTCACTGACTTCCGGTCCAGTCTGAGCGTTCGACCTCCTCCCGCTCCGACTGAGGGGGTGTGATAGATATTATCTTTTATATAGATATTATTGTTAGATAATTATCTTGTTAAATAATTATCTTATGTATAGATTTATTTGTTAAATATTTAATTTGTATTCCTATATATATTCAATTAATGAAATCACTCCAATCAAGGAGATTATCATTAACTTACACTTAGTTACTTACTGGATCAACTGGGTTTTGCTCAAAAATTTCTTTATTTCGACACATCCATGCAGTCCATGTCAGCGTTATAAACACTCGCAATTCATGCATCTCAAGCTTTTCCATAAACCAAAGGAGTCTCTTAGAGAAAGAGGTTTTTGTGCTTCAAGAAGATAATCCATGTTTCTGTCCAAGACAGCAACAGTGAATGTGGTGGTGGGTACTCGGTGGAATCGTGGCTCCCAAACGTCCTTCGTGGTGGTGGTTACCTGCAAAACAAGGAGAAACCTCGGGGGTGGTTCCGAGGATCGCCTCTCCGATGCCTAAGTCAGTCCAAATTGAGCACAAGATCTCTAGTAGAGAGAAAACGAGTATCAAGTGCAAGTATTTTGTGAGTGTTTTATTGAACGTACCTTACCCATGCATGGGCATGGGTATTTATATGAGACATGGACTTGTAACTGGCCTAGTAAAGTGAGTGGACCTCTTTGAAAGTGGGCCAAGGTGGAACGAGGCCTTCATTAAACTCCAGCCTAGAGGCTATGTCCGGAGCGGTCTGCCTGAGGAGGTCTGCTCTGCTCTAGGCGCTCTGATGTGGAGTGGCAGGCTGCTGCCAGCTGGAGGTCAGCTAGGTAGACCCCATACAATCCATAAAGCGGACTCGAAGCCTAGATTTGTTGAGTTCTTTCAGACTCATAAAGAGCGTGGATGATTGTCCCCTCCTCATACCCACAAATACCGCAGCTTCGATCATCAATATTGTTTCCTCCTTAGCGCCAGCGTATCATCACAAGCTCTCTAGATGAAGTGGTTGAATTTTGGTGGTCCCTTCATCCTAGCGTGTCCCATCTTACCCAGCTAGTATGCGCTTTTAACTGAGAAATTCCCATCAAAATTCAGCCATCAAAACACCTTATCTCGTGGTTGTACTTCAGGCAAAGGCACATCCAAAACTAATGCAACAATCTCCGGTGTATACAGAGCATTCACAACCTCCATATTACAAGCTCCTGTCTCCCTATCAATGAGACTAAACAATAAGAGGTTAGCATCCACAATAGAGTTCATATCGGGTACCACCGTATTTGATCTCCCCGGAAGCCACACATCATTTCAAACATTCATATTCTTCCTATTCCCAATTTTCCATTTAAGGTCATCGAGCAAATGAGACTTTACCCCCCATATATACCTCCATGAATATCTTAGATATAAATATATTATGAATAGTTGGGATAAAAAGGGGTTTTGCCCCCACCACGAATGACTGCATGCAAAATGAATCTATGACCTTCTAACCTTATTTATTTGCCTATTTCTTCTTTGAAAAAAATGGTTTTTAAAATCTATAGGTAAACAACGTTTAATTAAAAGTGTAATGACTTTCAGTCTCAAATATATAAGAAATTTAGGACATTGCGCGTAATGATTCTCGTACTTAAGAGCTTAGACACATCAAGACTACTTCTATACTGATAGAATAATGCAACAAAAGCAACAAAACAAGTTTGCAAATTCATTAGTAGTACATAAAGTAAATTACAAGCCTAGGGCAAACACTAGTTACCAACAAGGAAAGGGAGACTGAGGAAGACGAAGGAGTTTCAGGGTAAACTAATTATTGGCCCCGGTGATGCCTCGGGTTATGATATATTACATATTATGCTTAGCAATAATTAAGTAAATTTAGTTTTAAAATAATTGAATTCATTAGTTCAAAACTATAATTTGAAACATATAGCTTTAAGAAGTTCTTTGCATTGTAAATTATAAGTAAAATTATAGTTGATTTTTTAATTGAATAAGTTTTGCATGAAAAATTGTTTGCTAACTAAAAGTATGATGTAATTTTTTCTAAATATTCAGTAGATGTTATCTTTCTTAGAATTTTTTTATGCTAGAAAATAAAGAGAAAATCTATAGAATTGAAATAATATCAGCTACTATTATGAGCTAAACAATATATCATAAATATATACCCTAACAACATCTTCTACCTTTGAGTTTGAATTTCTTTTCTCCAAATTTCTAATTGGTGGAAAGACGCAATTGTTAGATTTAGAATTTGTTTACAAGTAAAAGATATTGTTTAGTAGTAGAATACGAGCACTTCAGAGATGTAAAGAGTTAGAAATTTGATTAAAAAATTAAAATCATTAAAATGAGATATCATTAAGAGATTAGTTGTATCATTATAATCATTAGTCATTAAGATTTACTAGTTAAAAAGTGACTTTTAAAACCAAAAAAGGGTTTGGCATGATGGTAATGTCATGACTTTCCAAATAAAAGGTCATGAGTTCAGATCTCAAAAAAGGGTTTGACATGATGGTAATGTCATGACTTTCCAAATAGAAGGTCATGAGTTCAAATCCTTTTGACATCTACTTTTAAAGTGAAGGTAGTATATCAACATGTATGAAGTATAGTGGCGCCATGTCAATGTGTGACATGGGCTAACATGTGACGGATAGCAGCGTAAGCTTACACTTTTAATATATATAGATGGGTTAGGATTAGTTGAGCGTAGGTTAACCAAAAGACCTAATCGAACCTAAATTAACTCTTTAAAATATAATTATGTACAAAATTATAAGGATACTTTAAAAAGTAAAAGGATCTTAATTCCACGTTTCCATCGCGCAAACAAAACAATACTATTAGACCACCCTATAAATTTCCCAATCTTTAGCAAAGGCGAAATGGAAAAGTCATCTTAAAATACTCCCTCCATCCCATAATGTTCATCCCATTTCAAAAAGTGGAATGAATATCGTGGGACGGAGGGATAAACGCCATTATCTTCGGAATAGAATAATACATTAATACCTGGGGCTATGTGCCTATGCACTTTGTCGTCTTCAAAATGCTCTCTTAAATAGCATGATCAAATTGATCATATTGTCCCCCCCCCAAAAAAAAAAAAAAAAATTGATCATCGCTATTAAATACGAACTACCATATAACCCAATCATAAACTACCACTTGTCACTAAACTATTCGCCCACGCTTCTTCTTTACAGAGCCAATTCCTCTAACAACTCAAACCACCACTCATTTAACTCGTGAGTCGTGAGTATAAGGTGTGTTGTCAACTTGTCATACAGTTCAATTTATCATATTGCGGCACTTGCGCTTTATTTTACTCGCTACGTTTGATTTTCTATATTTTAGGGCTACTTGTCCTTTTCGTCATTAAACACCTAAATACCCTATACTTTTTAGTTCTACAATACTCTTTCTCATATTTTATCTAAATAACTTTATCTATTCACTAAATAAGATTTTTTTGTTCAAAGCCACCTGAACATTTCACGTTTATAGAAACTTCCACCTTAATAAAATTTTCTTTTAAATTTCCGAATACCATTCTCAATATTATTAAAAACTCCCACTACTTAACGGTTTTTATTAAATTTCGTTAACAAAACCGTTAAGTGGCCCCACATATGCAATAAATTATTAATTTACGTTGAAATCGAAGTCAACTTCATCAATTTAAGGGCAAAATCTCAACAAATTTGGAGCAAATTTGGAACGAAATACAACTATTTGGAAAGAATTGGAACTATTCCAAAATCGATTTCGTGAACAAAATGTAAAGGCAGGACCCACTTAACAGTTTTGTTAATGGAATTTAACAAAAACTGTTAAGTGGTGGGAGTTTTTAATAAGATTGGAAATGGTAGGTGGATTTTTTTATAAATTCATTAAAGTAGAAGTTTCTGGAAACGTGAAAAGTCTAGATGGTAAGAAACGATTTATCCCGCCAAATAATCGTTGTATAGAGTTCATAAATTTTCTTAATTACCCCCAAAGTAAATTGTAACAATTAAAAACAAACAAAAAAAGTACATATTTGATAAACATTTTCTCATTTAACATGTAAAATGATCGTCTTACTCTTTATTTAACATATAAAATGACCAATATGTCCCTGTAAAAACCTCTAACCATTAGATATTTATCAATTTTCTTACTATTACACATTCACACACCCCCTTAAAACCAACCAATCCAAACATTCCTCCATCTTCCAAAACATGAAAAACATGTCTCCCCCATTCTCTCTCCTCACTTTCTCTCTCCTCCTCCTCGTCACCGCCGCAACAACCACCGCACTCCCCATCTTCGGCGACTTTTCCGACGACCAACTCATCCGCCAAGTCACCACCATCCAAAACGCTAACTCACTACTGGACTTATCTAAACCACACCACCATTTCTCTCTCTTCAAACAGCGTTTCAACAAATCCTACGCCACTCAAGAGGAGCACGATTACCGTTTCAAGGTGTTCAAGGCTAATCTGCGCGCTGCGAAGCGTAACCAGAGACTTGATCCGAGTGCTGTACATGGAGTGACTCGGTTCTCCGATTTGACTCAGTCTGAGTTTAGGAATCAGTTTATGGGGGTAAAGAGTAGGTTGAAGTATCCAGCTCATGCTAATAAAGCTCCAATCTTGCCAACTGATGATCTTCCTCTTGATTTTGATTGGAGGGAACTTGGTGCTGTTACTCCTCCTAAGGATCAGGTCTATTTTCCTCCTTTTTTTTTTACTTCTTACACATTTGTTTCTATTTTTTGCTTCTATTAAATTATTGTTATTGTAAGAATGTGTGAAAAAAAAATCTGAACGTTGACTTTTTCAATTGAACCTCGCTTCCAAATTAGTTGTTTCGGCATAAATGAGCTGAGCTGAAAAGAACCGTGAGACAAATAGAGAGGAATGATAAGTCAAAAGAGCCACTATAATATATGACGAGTAAGATTAGAGAGAAAAGCGTTAGTAAGTATTGCAACTAGTTTGAAACTTATACTTCCTCCGTCCCAATTTAAGCGCAATATTTGATCAAAAAAATACTTTACTTTTTGGTCAAATGTTGCATTTAAATTAGGACGGGGGAGTATAAGAAAACTAGTAATTTGGAAAGGATATAAAATTATTTATAGTGAATTGTATGGCAATTGAATATGGGTTCGCGTCGAGAAACTATAAATTTATATCATGTATATACACTATTTGGATATGTAAGTGACATTTTTGGTTTCCGCCATTGCATCATAGCTTCTTAGAAAGCTAGAACAATTGTTTTTTTTTGGAAACTATATAAAATGTCCATAAGTATCTTCAAAATTACAAAGAACTGGCATATATGGGATATAAATTACTGCCTCCGTTTTAGTTTAGATGTTACATTTTTTTTTTCACGAATTTTCAGGCAGTTTTTGGATATGAGAGAAGTAGAGTGCAAAAGTAACTAGGGACCACCTGATGGGAGAGAGATAGAGTTGCAAAAAAAACGGTGTAACTTCTAATTAAAAACTTCCTAAAATGGAAAGTGTAACATCTAAAAAGAAACGAAGGAAGTACATAAAGCTCGTATTTGTGTGGGTACTAAGCTACTAGTTATAGGCTATAGTAGAAAATTGATGTCGAGGATAAAGGATTTGGCACCATGATAATAACATCGTGAGAGTCGGACATCAATAAAAAGCAGAGAAACCTCTAACGTGTAACCTCTTTTGATCTTGTGAATTGGATTTTCTCTCTCCTAGGCCCATACTTAGCAATTGACTTCCTAAAAGGGTCTCAGCTTCATGTAGAATTGTTTGGTTTTTGTGTAAATTTTAAGGAACTTGGCGATGTTTCTGTGATGATTGTGATGATTAATCTGACATTTGACTTTGACTTTGCTACTGTGCCGTAAATTCTTTAGTTCTACAATGCTGGGAATAAATTATGGTATTGGTGCATAATTTGTGATCTTGTATGATTGTTTAAATTGTAATATCAGGGAGGATGCGGATCTTGCTGGTCCTTCAGTACTACTGGCGCCATGGAAGGTGCACACTTTCTTGCCACAGGAAAACTTGAGAGCCTTAGTGAGCAGCAGCTTCTGGATTGTGATCGTGAGGTTTGCTCTAATGCTTCATAGCTTTGTATCTACTTCTAACTTGCATAATATACCCTTAGGCCTTAGTTTCACAATACAAGACAACCATGGTTTTCGAGATTAAACTTTGACCTTCAATTAGTTTGTTGCTCTTACCACATGTCGATTAGTTATACAAAGATAATATGATGAGAATACGTTTCAAGATCAATGTAATGCTATGATTTTCAAAATTTTCATCGTCATATGTCGAGAGATAATAGGATTATAGCAAAATCTGGGATATTGAGCATGCCTTATATTGTGCAATGGTGGCTGAACTCATGTATGGATTGCAAAATAGAAGGTTTTCTGATGTAAAATGTCATCAAATTTGGTAGTGTGATCCAGAAGGGGAACCAGATGACTGTGACCTAGGTTGCCAAGGTGGCTTGATGAATAATGCCTTTGAGTATCTTCTGAAATCTGGTGGACTGATGCGGGAGGAGGATTATCCATATACTGCTCGGAATGGTCGGTGCAAATTTGACAAGAACAAGATTGTAGCTAAGGTAGCAAACTTCAGCGTTGTTCCAGTTGATGAAGGCCAAATTGCTGCAAACCTTGTGAAACACGGACCCCTTGCTGGTAAGCCTTCTCTTGTAATATTTAGTATACGGTGCTCTGGTTAACTAAATATACACTTGGTTTGAAAGAATATGACCCTTATTCGTGATGAGTACTTCCTCCGTTTTTCAATAGTTAGCAACACTCTAAAATTGTGGTCAACCTAATGATGTGAAAAATACAGAAGTTGTATTGTTGTAAGTTGTAACTACTGAGAAACGGAGGGAGAAAGTATATTATACCGTCTTTTTAGATATGTCCATGGTGCTCTGTGTAAGATATAACTCATGTTTCTCTCAACCTGTGCTCATTTGGTAACTGAAGTGCATCTTAAAATTGAAACATTAACTCGAGCTCCCATGTTGCATGCAGTGGGCATCAATGCTCGTTATATGTCGAGTTACATAGGTGGAGTTTCATGCCCATTAACATGCTCAGCTAAATTGGAGCATGGGGTGCTGTTGGTTGGCTATGGTTCTTCAGGTTACGCTGCAATGCGGAGGGAAGATAAGCCGTATTGGATCATTAAGAACTCGTGGGGCGAATACTGGGGAGAAAGTGGATATTATAGATTATGCAGGGGTTATGATCTTTGTGGTGTCAACACTTTGGTCTCTACTGTTGCTGATGCTCAGTAGGATCAAGAATGTGATGAATGCCAAGACCATTTGTTCAGCATGCATTTTCTGTACATTTAATGTATAAGGAGTAAGCCCAACTCTGTACTCAAGGCTTTCTCTCTGTCATAGTTAAATATTGGAAGGGCATGAAAATGTAAACATGTTTGTATTATGAATATTCCACTTGTTCTTAATACGAGACTGTCCAATTTCATCCACATTGTTGACTGCGGCTATTTTCAGTTCTTATAGAAGTGATTAGTAACGGTAATTGTAGATCGTGGGCATTTGTTGATATGCCACAATTCTGAAACAAATGCATTCACAATTGTTTGAGGCGATAATAGAGGGGGGATAGGGATAATGAGCTTAGTTTAAAAAAGCGAGGCGAGGCGTCAGTGGTGGCGCTTTTCTAACCTCAGGCGAGGCGTTTTCAACCAGGCCCGCATAGGCGTGCTTTTTGGTGCGCTTCTAAAGAGGCGCAACGCCTTTGCCGCTTCTGGTAGAAATAGGAGAGAAAAGAGAAGATCTGCGTTTTGGAGTAAAAGAATCACAAAATTAAAACTTACCTAGGCTTTAGAACTCACATTCGAGTAAAACCCCTCATTTGATTTCACTAAATTCCTTTGAATTGAACCCTAAGTTGAAAACCCTAATTTGAAGAAACCCTAATTCGCGCATGTGAGGTATTTGACGGTTGCTGGGTTGCCGGTGGTGACAAAGCTTGCCGACGAGCATAGTCAGCGAGCTAGGGATCACATTTGCAGCCATCGTCGCCGGCGAACTGTTGTGGCTTTTTTCTTTCAATCTTCGATTTGAATTATTAGGTATTTGGGTGTTCTTTCATCTTCCAGAAACCTCTAAGAGAGAGGTTAAATGGGTGGACCCACTTACTCACGTGCCTCCTCCCCCTTTGTGTTTTCTTAAATACCATTTCAATTTCTACCTACTGATTTCTTTCAACCAGACTCTTTTTTATTCTTTTTTTTTTGTGAAAGTAGCAAATTGATTTATTTTTGGATTTTTAATATTAGTTGGGCCCTTCCTTAAAATTTTATCACCAAAAAAATACAAATAAATAAAATAAAATATATAAAAAATATTGTGCGCCTCGTCTACGAAAAGCGTGCGCCTTCGCCTTGCTCCTTGCGCCTAGGCTCCAGCGACCTTTTGCGCCTCGGTGCGCATCGCGCCTTTTAAAACTAAGATAATGAGTGTATTTAAGAAATTTTGTGTTTGTTTAGAAGGATAGGGATTATGAAGGGGTGTAATAGAGACAAAATTAGCTCTTATCCTTCAAAAATGATACCTCATGGGGTGGAATAAGGGGGGAGGGATAAGATTAAAAGTTCTAAAAACAATTTTGCCATTAATAAAAGGAAGAAAGAAAGAGAGAGAAAATAGATAAGGGTATTTTTATAAGTATATTGTTATTCTAATTTTTTCCCTACACATTTCAAACACAATTTTTTTCTTAAATAATGCTTAAAAATTGTAAATTACCTCTATGCGTCGTTTTAAAACTTATTTACCACAATACCGTCCACGTAGGCTCGGTAGGACGTTTGTTTTTTTTTCGCGGAAACAACAGTAAATAGCTACTTCAAGTAGCGATTTACACTTGAGTAGCGACTTAGTAATGAAAACCGCTACTCCAAGTAGCGGTTTTGCCTTTCAATTACTCCCCCTCCCCTCAATCTCTGTCATTCAATCTTAAAAAAACAACACTCAAACGCTGCTTCCTGCCTCCCTCCCTCCCTACTTTGTTCGACGGCAAGAAGGAGCCCACACTCAAACCGCCAACCGCCGTCTTCTGCCGCCGTCGCCAGCCACCGTCTTCAGGTATGCCATATTTTTTTTCTAAAATCGTTCATTATTGGTTTTAGGGTTTAGAGAACTTAGAATCTTTGTTTTAGGTGGTGAATTATGCAATATTATGTTGTTTAGAGATTGAATGTTGCTTAGGATATAGATAAGTTGGGTTTTGTTGAAACAAATTGTATAATTTTGGTATCCTTGTAATATTCTGTTTTTTTTTTCACTTTCAATGTTTGTGAATCAGTTTTATTCATCTATTTGATGTTTGTGAATATGCATATTTATGAATACAATTGTCTTAATTTCTATTATGTCTTGTTTAGAAGATGGAGACAACAAATTATCCCATTTTGTGCTATTGGGGTGGGGAATTAATGGAAGTTAATGGCGATATTACATATAGAGACGGTAACAAGAACTATATCCTAGTTAGTTCACGTTGTTCTTTTTCTGAGCTGATGGTTAAATTATATGAGCTTGTTGGGTGTAACTCACAGATAATGAATATAAAAATGCAAATAAGACACTCGATGATTGGCACAGTTAGATTGGTTCCATTAGTTAATGATTGACAGACGCATTACGAGACGTATCATTACTCCACTAGGGTTGCCGCTTCCATCTGATAGTTATCATCCTGCTTCTAGCGACTTCTGGTTGGTTAGTTTTTTACATTATGTTATTGTTATTGATTTTCATTACTCTTCTTTAGTTTGTTTGTAAATTTCTGACATATCTACTTCTTTTGTTGTTGAAGTCACATGGGATGGTTGCTATTGTCGACAGATGCAACAAGGCACTGGAGACGGCTCAAGATTTGCCGGACGACAAAGCCTTATCCTTTTGCTTGGAGACATTACGTAGTTTGGCGTCTACATGTACTGCTACTTTGGATAGAGTTGGTCAAGGACACCTCGTTCAGGAGGTTCGTCCTACAGAGAGTTCTTCACAGATTGTGTCGGAGTCATCTGCACGTGGATGTCCATTTTGACCACCCCCTCAGCATGGTCGGGGTCGGGGTCGTGCTCGTAGCTCCTCGTCACATACTTTTCGACCACCTCGTTCTCATACGGCACCTCCCTCTCCTCCTCAGGCGACACCTCCTCCTCCTCCTCCTCCGGCTACATCTCCTCCTCAGACGACACCTCCTCCGCCTCCTCCTCCGGCTACCTCTCCTCCTCAGACGACACTTCCTCCGCCTCCTCCAGCTACCTCTCCTCCTCAGACGACACCTCCTCCTCTAGCTCCCTCTCCTCCAGCTACCTCTCCTACCCAGACGACTCTTGACTATGTTGATGATCATTCACCCTCTTTCATATCTCCTCCTGTTCGTACCAGGACATGCTCGGAAAGAGGTGGGGATCCTACCTTAGATTCCATTTTCGAGGTGGACGATTCTCCTATTGGTTCTTCAGCACACCTACCTAAAAAAACTCGTCTAGTTTAGATTATCTTATTACTATTAGTATTGTAAATGTTTAAACTATGATGTAGTTACTTCTTTATTTGAGTTATTGGAAACAATCACATGTTTTGTGGGTGATTTGATTTGAAGTTGATTATATTTTTGTCACTTGGAGCAATTGTTCGATTTGATGAACAATTTTGTTGGAGTAATAGTTCAATGTGTTGTTGGATGACCAATTTTGTTGGAATAATTGCTCAATGTGTTGTTGGATGAGCAATTTATTATGGAGCTAATAATACAGGTTCAAGATTTTATGACATTGCCTCGAATAAGATTGCAAAATTTTGTGGGACAATAGCAGCTAACTAAAAATCGCTACTTGGTAGTGGTTTTAGTCCCATAATTTTGGTATAAAAACGGCTACTCAGAGTAGCGATGTGCTGCTGAAGCAAAAAATAAAATATTCATGCCACGTTTTGCAATGAAAGGTTTAACCAAACTTATTCTATTAAAGATGGTTGAAGAATCTCCCCCTGCGTTACATACCTTTATGTAGAGGTGGCAAATGGGTGGGCCGGGCTGGGTTTGTGGCGGGCTGGGTTGTGCATATATGACCCGGTGCGGGCTGGGGAATTAGGCGGGCTGGGTGGGTTGGTGGGCTGGGTTAGAGGAGCGACCCATGGCGGTTTTGGGCGGGCCTGCAACGGGTTTGTGGGTGGGCTGGGTGGGCCTAGCGGGTGGGTTAGGCTGGGTAATGGGTTGGGTGGGCTAGGTGGTTTGGGTTGGGCTGGGTAATGGGTTGGGTGGGCTGGGTGGTTTTGGTTGGGCTGGTTAATGGGTTGGGTGGGCTGGGTGGTTTGGGTTGGGCTAGTTAATGGGTTGGGTGGGCCGGGTGGTTTGGGTTGGGCTGGTTAATGGGCTGGGTGGTTTGGATTGGGCTGGTTAATGGGCTGGGTGGGCTGGGTGGTTTGGATTGGGCTGGTTAATGGGCTGGGTGGGCTGGGTGGTTTGGGTGGGTGGGCTTAGTGGGTGGATTGGATTGGATGTGTTGAAAACTTGAAATAATATTAATTAATAATTTTGATGTAATATGAATTATATGTGTATGAATATGAATTTGCATTTGTAATTTTGTATAAGTCAATTAGATATAATTTTGAAATATGTTGGTTGCAAATATAAAATATTTGGTTTTATAAATTTCATTTTGTTAGTAATACGAATAATGATTAATTTTTATAATTTCGTAATGACGTAATTATTTAATATCATCTCTTTCCTAGTAATGTCGTTTATTTATAATCTCAATATAGCAATTAAAATAAGATTATAATGAGTATTGAATATTGACCAATGTATTCTTAAATAATTTTGAGTAATGATTAATTTTATATTATCGTAATTATTTATTATTATCTATTTTTCATTATCGTCGTTTTTAAACTATTGTATGTTAACAAAAGCAATCATAATTAGGGAAGACATAATTAAGATCTATGAAAGCAATAATTAAAATAATGAAAAGTAATGGAAGAAGAATTACCAGATTTATGTGAAATGAATCAACTTTAATACTTTATTGAAAGCAGACGATGTTCGAACCAAATAAGCGTTCTGGTGGGCTGGGGGTGGGTCTGGGTGGTGCGGTCTGGGTGGGCTGGGTGGTGGGTTGGGTGGGCTGGGTGGTCCTACGTGGGCTGGGTGGTGGGTTGGGTGGGCTGGGTCGTGGGTTAGGTGGGCTGGGTGGTCCTGGGTGGGGGTTGGGTGGGCTGGGTGGTCCGGGTCGGGTGGGCAATTGGGCTGGGCTGGGTGGGTTTGCGAATGGTTACGGGTGGACTGGGTGGGCGGTTCCACCCGAGCTGGGTTGTGGTTTCCGAGCCCGGTGCGGGTTTTTAAGTTTGGCGGGTTGAGCCGGGTTAGGTGCGGGTTTGAACGGACCTGACCCGCGAAGCCCCCGAGACGGGCTGGGCTGGCCCGGCCCAGATGCCATCTCTACCTTTATGTAACTTAATAGGTTTTGAGCAAAACACCTTTTCTAGCTTAATAGATTTTTGTTTTTTGTATCTTATTGGAGAAGTAGATAATTCGGTTCCCACCATTTCCAAGGGCTTTTTTTATTGGTCACTTTATATTAGACAATGCCTCATCCAGCCATATATTGGCATCACGAATAGTTGTCAACTTTGTCATAATGCATATACTAAGGCCTTGTTTGGTTGCCTTTATTTTTATGGGCAATTAAAATTCCCATAGATTGGATTTTGTACTATTTATTTGGTTGCCTAAAATTTGATAAATGAAGGAAATACAAATTCCTATACTTGGTAATTGAAAAGTCTCCCTTGGTAAAATAGAGGAAATACAAAGTCCCCCTTGGTAATTGAAAATTCCCATGATTTGCAAATTCCCACATGCACAACAAACAAGTTTTGGCAAATCATGAGAAATTCAATTTAGGAATTAAATTCCTATAAATTATAAGTTCCTATAGTAATTTAATGCCCATGTCAACCAAGCAATACCTAATATCTATCTATACCACTCCTTTGTTATAATAAACATGACAATAATTATTTGCGTTTTATTGTTTAATGAAAGCAGTGGTTGGAGATAATACCAGTTGATAATCATCCTGAATCATGATGTCCAAAGGAATAACTTATTGTACATAAAGCACACAAACAACTGGTTTGTTATTATACACGGCCTGCAACTTCTCTCCTAGGCCTATTATTGCTTCCAAATACAAATAAACAATTGGAAGGACTGGTTCTCTTCACTGTGCAAAACTAATTCTCGCAAATGTCCCTCGAAGGGGTGTTCCCAGCTTCCTAGAGAAGGAAGCTAGATAAATAAGGAATCAAATATCAACAACTCCTGCATGCTTCTAGTGAAATGGCTAAGCTATTTCCGACACATTTACTCGTCGTCTTCAGCAATCAAGGAGAATGAGTAAGGGTAGAACTTGTAACCATCTCCAAAGTAGAACTTGTTTTGGAATTCCACCCAATGGAGACGCAATGCGTGTAGAAAAGCACTGAGGGTTTCCATGACCAGCAACACACCGACGGTAGCAAATATGAAGACAATTATACCCACTATGAGAATAGGTATGTTGTTGTACCTGCAACAAAGCAAATAGAACGGTAAACCAATTTGATTGTTCTTTCAGGTGCAGAACTCATAACCAAATGGTCCATTGAGAAACCTTGTGAAAACTCAAAAGATGGGACATTTCACCGTATGGAAAGAGAAACTCAAATTTACTAGGTCAATTCAAGATACCAATGGGCCTTTGCCATATAAATGATCAAGGGTTTTGGATATGATGCTCATAGACTCTCAGTTGCTCAAAACAGCATATCGAATTGATTTTAACAAAAGATTTGCCTTTATTTTGTTTATCAAGAATATAAGAATATGACCTTTGCACGAGCATGACACGTGCAAACCCTAGCAAATTACCAAGAAAGACAACCGAAAAAGTAAGAGGAAAATAGAATTGACATACCCCCAAGCAAGCATCAAAACCTTGTCATAAAATACAGTGGACAACTCTGAGTGAGCCAAGCTGCGACAAGAAACAAACAGTATCATCAAACATTCCATCAGGTATTGGTGATAAAATCAATAATCAGTATATGTTCTAATACTAAAACAGGATTCCATTTCTCTCTCTCCCTATCATTGGTTTGAAACCAATGACATTCAAGCGTTAAGTGATAGCTTAAGTTGGTGGTATTCAGGATTAATAGCCTCTTAACAAAAAGAGTTGGCAGCCTTTAGTGAGGAGTACCTCAATGCCCACAAACGAAGGTATGAAGCAGTATTTGAAACTGCTCCTAGTACAAACTCGATGGTATGAATGAGCTGATGCACCAGCACTTCGCTAAATTCAAATTCCTCATGATCTCCATGAGAACCGTGTGTTGCTTCCACTTGAAGGCTTTCTTCTGCTTGAAGGGGCACATAAGATTCTCCCTGGTGCCTCTGCAATAGCATTAAATAAGACAATCAGGAGAAAAGTTACACATATCAACAAAGTTTTAGCAACAAATTACAAAAACTTACACTTTGATGTTGGCTTTTCAGAATAAAAGGCTTCGGAAGCAGCATACATGGGACAGATACCAGGGCTAGCAGCAACAGAAACATCTGTAGCACAGGGGGCAAATAAGCACGATGTGTACGGTAGTGCATACAAAATATCTGAAAAGAAAAAAACAGTCTCGACTCAATGTCAAGCACAAGAATGAGAGACCTGAGCTGTCTTCTGGCCAGCGAAAAGCTGATTTTCACCCAATTCATCAGTAGGGCTTAAAAACATGTATATCATTATGTGATATAAGTCAGCTTTAGAGCCAGTGCACCACTTCATAACGATGAGAACAGAGAGGTAGCCAAACAAACTGTTTAAGAAGATGATTTGAGGAATAAATTGGAACCTGCAGCATTAGAAGAAAGTTAACTAACAGGCCGATTTATAAAACAAAGTCTGTAAGAAATCACATAGCCTTTCATTAAGAAATGTAGATCATGAGCATTAGAACAGATGCTCAAGAGTAACAGCTAAGACATACCATATATCTACACAACTTCTGAAGAACTTAGCATTAAAAAAACTCATTATAATCCCCAGATTCATTTGCGCAACACCAAGGAGGATTGACATCTTCATCTTTAGTGAGTTGAGGAAAGGCAACTCGCTTCGAGAACCATGCCATACAGGATCTAATCCAAATGGGTATGCACTTCTCACTTTAAGCAAACCATCTGTTGTTGCATCCCTGAAATATATCATAAAAGATAAATAAAACAGGATTACAACCACAAAGTCAAGAGAAAGGACCACAGTAGGCATCAGTCTTGTCTATACTTGCAGGACGGGTCACGGCATTCGTAAGCTGACTTTCCAAATAATGGAAATGGTACTGAAAAGAATTCATTGTAGATGAAGCCTGTGTAAATTGAAAAGATCGCCATCATCAATATGACATATCGACCTCCAAACATCATCTCCATGATGTCTCCCAATTTCTGCAGCAGATAAATCAGTGACAGTCAGATCTAAAATGAAACTACAAAGCCAAATGTAAAAACAACTTAGGGATGACCTACAAAATTGCATCACCTAATACATGGTGGTTTTACAGAATGAGAGCCTTAAATATGGATTTAAAGTTTGATCGGACTGCACATATCACTCCTGTGTCATCACAGTTCTGATGATTTTAAGTATGAAAACCTGCCTGCCCACAGGAGGAGAATGCTGTGTACACATGTGTCTCCTCTCCAGTGCTTGTGTTGGAGGAAGCTTTTTGCAAATAGCTGCAATTTTTCAATTATATGTTCTTGTACATTTTTAATTAAGAAAAAATTTACTTCGTTTAAAACTTTTTTGTGTAAAAACTTTTTATCACACTTGTCGATGCCGTCTCCTTTTGCTACGGTTTCAGATGACGATTCATGTTAGCGGACCCCAAATCATTTTGGGAATAAGGCTTACTTGTTTTTCTCAGGTAGTGTGTCAACAAAACTTGAGAGCCCACAACTTTTTGAAATATAGCTTTCAGGTCAAAAATGATTAAGCAGGAGGAAGGAACGGTAAGTACAATCGGAGGAAAAAACTTATTACAAAAACTCGTGCTAACATCTTCAAATATACTCGAATGACATAGCAAGTTAAAAGGAATCACCTGACTCCCGAGCTTCTTTTCCCTGAATACCAGGTATAAAGTCGCAAGTAATAAGCATAGTCCATGCCCCCAATCACCAAACATGACAGCGAACAGGAATGGGAAAGTAATGACTGTGTACACAGTTGGATTTGCTTCTTGATACCGAGCAATCCTGCATATATAAAGTTTATCACTTATGCAACGATGAAAGAATGAAAACATGTAGATAGATAAAAAGCCGCACCGCAAGATATGAACTTATCCAATCCACATACTCGATAATCATGAAAAAGATCAGTACTATGTATGCTTTTAAGGCAGTGTTCTTTTGGACTAGATAAATAGAAAAACAGTTCAGTCCAGTTCCGTTCCATCAATTTCAGTTCAGTTCAGAACATTTCAATTCAGTTTAGTTTAGTTTAGTTCAGTTCAATTTTTTTCTCACAATTGTAGTTTAGTTCAGTTCAGAACATTTCAGTTCTGTTCAGAACATTTCAGTTCATTCCATTCAAAAGAACAGAGCCTAAGGTCATCAGCTACTCGAGTCCAATGTATCAGAGAGCAAAGCAGGCAACATTTTCTCGTCTACGAAATTTGAACACTTGCAGAATGCAAATGGCACACAAACACTAAGGATCAGAGCCTGCTATTTCAAAGAAAAGGAGCTGAAAATAGAGGCCTGAACAGGGAATTTGTAAACGGTTGGAGTTTCACCAAAAATACAGCAGTGACCTACGCATCTTTTTAAGATAAACATTTTAGTCTAAGATGATCCACAGCACCATTGTAGGGGGGAAGATAAGGAGAATGTGAGCAAAAGATAATAAATAAAGAAGCCTACTACAAGGGCAATCAGTAGAGAAGTTTAATATGGAATGCCTTCTCCATGTACTTGAATCCAAACCACTCTAATCTTCAAAAGGATGAAAATATTAGTAAATCTCTGAGCAAATTAAATTCTTCTTTTGGTGGCGAGAAGGGGACTTTTTAAGGGAAAAATTCTGATTTATGATTAGAAAAGAATCAATTATAGAATCTATAAGCCAAAACTTCATGGTCCAAAGAACTGCACGCTCTACAACTCGATATATCTTTATAACTGAATGTCAAGAGACTTTTGTTGGAGATGGAAGCAAAACAGTACTTGGAGCAGAGAAGCATTCATGCAACAAGAATTTGGGTTTAAACATCATAGACAAAACAGGAATCACAGAAAACTTCATGAGGGCCCGCCAATCTCTTCCAAAAGTGTGGGAGTTGCAAATTAATCCTTTTAATTACTACAGTTAGAAATTGGAAGATTACTTCACAATTGATCATGGCTAAAGGTGGCAATTTACCACTTTCGCACTTAGACAAGACACACCATGTCACCCACACCATTATCAATTCTGATTAGACAGGATTCACAAAACAGCACAGTTGACTTTCAAAGTAAAGATAGCTTACCCATATGAATCAACAATCTCCTGAAAAGCAAGAGTAAATTTGTTTGTCCTGAAATAGGTTGGCGGGGACTCCTTTGTATATAGAACCTGAAATATAGCTTCAACTTGTGAATTTGAGTCCAGCGTCGCCCTGTGCAACACATCCTGGATCTGCATTGATCACGCATCAGTTAAGTTTCAAAATTTCTGTGCAAGGAGATCCACTACAAATTCACACTGAACACCATAGATAGTTAACATCAGAAATTTACCTGCTTCGTTGCAAAAACTGGGCACCACCCTTCTGCCACAAGACATTTCTTTGTTACGTCTATGCTAAGCATGTTCAATATGTGGTAGACGGATTTCTCCTTTCTCACCTTCAAACATAAATACTCAATTTAGACTCTCACCCGAAAACGTTATTAACTAATTTGAAGCACTTTCAACTAATAACATCAGTATAACGATTAATTGACATAAAAATTCCCTACAGACCAAAAGGTTCCACTGCTCAAACTGGTCCCCAATAGTCTGCAATAAGTTGCCACGATGTAGAAGTCCAGCATCAATTGTAGTCCTCAGCTCTGAAAGTCTACCAGAAACCTAAAATTCAATCACATAAGGTCAGCAAAACACGTATACAGTGGTGAAAAAGAAACTCTGAACTTGGTGGTAAGAGCATTGCACATGGTAAATTGTCATACGAGTAAAAGAATTCCACAGTTACCAAGAAGATTTCACATAGTAGATATTTACCATGGTAGAGATTCAGGTTTAGCGGATTCACGAGGTAAATGTTATACAGTAAACTTTTAAAATAAGGGCACACGGATGCTATTTCAGATACAGTAAACATCTACTCTCTCGATTTGATATTTTTTGTCCAAGTTAACCTTTCAAAGCAAATTGAGAAAAATGGGGAAGAAACAATAATATAATCTTTAAAAATATATGCACTGAGAGACAAATGGACTGAAGTACTTAAAAGACAAAAAAAAAGGAGGGCGATGACTGTGAAATGGAAGGAGTAGTTGACAGTTCAGGAATACTCAAAAAGGGGCACAACCAAAACTTATGAATGATGCTAACAAAAACTGCAATTGGCAAAAATGACTTGAAATGGATGTAAAAAAAAAAATTATGGTTATAACAACCTTCCACAGCCCGCTTCATCAGCATTCTACACCTTTTTCCCTAATACTGGAAAATCATCCCCCCCCCCCCCAAACCCCTTCTTTTGGTGGGGAAGTACAGAGTCTATAGGTAAAAGTTCCTCGTCTTATTGAGTGTACATGCAGCAAAAACAAAAAATTAAATTGAAAAGAGCATATAAAGGCTGAATTGAGTCCATATTCCACACCTCTTTCAACATTTGAGCTTGTTTGCCAAAGTCCTCACTGAAAGGGTAACGATTAGCTCCAAATACTTCACATATCTTAAGAATTTTGTTCTTTGCTCTTTCTCCAGAATAGAATATTACAAAGACATTTTTCTCAACCTGAAACCAGTAGCCAGAACATTAGATGAATGCACCAAAAAAATAAAAAAGAAGGAATTAGAACAAAAATTAAATACATATAAGGCAATAGATCTGAATTATAACTACACACATTAAAGAAATAACAGCCGACGTCATGGAAAATCCGTAAAGTGCTGGCATATCAACAGTGACAATGTGACATGTACAGCAAGAGAGCTGTCACACATCATGCTCTATTAGGGCATAGAACTGTGAAGTATATGCATTAGACTTGCTATGCATCAATAATGTGATTCTTCTCTTGTCATCCATAGGAAGAAATATATGGATATAACTTACACTTTGTTTGGATAGCCTAGAGGGAGGGAAAGGAAGGAGAGGGAGAGAAGGGGAAGGGAGATGTATGGTCCATTTTTCCTCCAAATTTTTCCAATTCTGGAGGTCAAGCTTATTAAAGAAGGAGGGAAAATGGTCCCTCTCTCTCCCTCCCCCTCCCTCCCCCGGCCATTTATCCAAACAAGTGAAGTTGTACCCTTCCTTTTCTCTTCTCTTCCGTTCCTTCCATTTCCTCCCATCCAAACAATGTGTTAGAGATTGACAATAATTTTTGTACCTCAAATAATTCAGTAGTTTCCTATTAATGGATATGATGTTTGAGCCAAAGGTTGGACTAAGATACAAATATAGTCCTTGCAGAAAAAACATTTTTCCCGTAGAGAAGCTATTACTAAGTAAGGCTGCCACAGTCATGAGCAGTAAGGAGTGTAAAGGTGTAACACGGGGAAGGGAAGGAACTGCACTTACGACAAAGGACTATCAATCCAACTGAAAAAAACAGAATAATCCCAAAAGCATCAATAACAGAGTATGGAAACAATATTAGTTTGAACCTTCTCCCCAGAAGCAGGATCAGTCACAGGATTTTCAATTGTAGTCTGCCTCACAAAAACATTGCCCCTAGTAGCACGAAACAAGATCCTCTCAAAGGCCATAGATTTCTCCCTGGATACAAGGCCTGTGAAGAACCCCAGTTGCACAGGCTTTGATGGATCTCCTGATAACTCCTGAACACAAGTCCGGCATGAAAAATTAATACAAAGAAAACAAAAGCAAAAAGAACAAAATACAGCATATGAATAGATCAAGTATACTTGGTCCAACAATAAAGGCGTGTCCAAGGACTCTTCAGTTTGCTGCTGTGCTTCCAATTCTCTTTGCTGAGAAGCTGCACTTCTTTGAGCTGAATAAAAGAACTCTTCTGCCTAAAAGGTAAATAAGAACACATTTTCAGTATATGACCTGACTAATAGGAGGAAAAGAATTGATAAATGTTAAGGATCCTGTTCCTGCAAGTTTAGACTTTTAGATATGTTCTTGAAGACTACGTGTTCTGTTGCCATAAAAAATGAGGAGACAATACAAGAATTTCCAAAATCATGTATCCACCAAACTACTTCTGTTTAAAATGAAAAAGATATGGGTGGCTGTGAGTAGTTTACAAACTAAATTAACACATTAATACACGTCTTATAAGTTATACTTATTCAACTGCTCGACCCATGTAGGATATCTAAAATAATATGCAGGGACTAATATGTTAAGCTTAACAATATATAGAAAAAATAATCAAAGAAGCATGATTAACTTACCTTCTGCAGAACAAGTTTATACTCAACAAGTTCATTATAAGTTCGCTGTAATTTATCATTGTTAGAATTCATCTCAGTAAGCTCAGCTTCCAGCTCCCCGAGTTTCACCTATAGCAATACAAAATCGATAGGGGTTCAGGCAGAAAATCAAGGTAAATTTCCTTCAAACACACCTTAAGTAAAGATTTCAGAAGGTAGAAAATTACAAAAAAAATAAAAAAATAAATTAAAGATAGGAAAGGAGGAGGTTTGCCAACATACCTCCAAATCATCCACTTTAATATCACACCCTGTAAAAGACTTCGGTGGAATTGAAATGCCAGCATTTGACATTTGTTCCTTGAAATATCGTAATCTACGAGCCATCTCTCCACATTTTTTAATCTTCAAAAGAATAACAAAAAGTAGTCAAGCAAAATGCACGAATATAATTAAACCTAGCACACTTCATGATGTCTAATTTGGCAATTTCAAGCTTTAGATCAAAGACGAAGGATATCAAAGACGCAAAAATTGAAAGACAACATACTTAGGTATTAGCCGAATGAAGGAGAAGTACAGTGAACACATTCCTGTAGCAAATACTGACCAATAATAAAGGGCTCCGTCTTTCTAATAGGATTGACATGTCCAAAACATACGTAAACATGTTTGAGTTTTAAAAAGGGTCAATAAATAAGACCCGAATCTTAAAAAGAGGGGGCTGTTTGCTAATAGAAGGTACATCTCATTGAACAAAAGGGATTCACATTCACACTCAAACTAACTGAGGGATAGAGTGACATAAAGAGTCAAGGAGGACTTCACCGATGCTGATTTTAACCCGTTATGTACTCCTAAGCACAAGGTTAAGTACACAACAAAAAGGAAGAGCTAGGCTATTAGAAATACATTATGCATATGTGAAGCCAAGTTGAGGGATGATAAAGAAAATCATGATGTGAACATCCTCATACCTGATTCGCATAAGTTCGCTGGAAAGGACTCTTATCTGAATTCAACTGGAAAAGAAAACATATCAGAAATTCATGTAGAGCGTGATGTATAAAGCCCTTAAAGTAACACAATGTCTCCATATTGAAAATAAATTACAGGGAAGAAAAAAAAAACTTTTGAGGAGAGAACAAAGTAGCCAAGGCACAAATAGATCAGCATTGAATCACTTGAAACAACTATGTTTAATACTTCCTCTGTTTCTTTTTAAATGCAACAAATGCCTTTTTACGTATCCCGAGGCATTACTTTAACCACAAATATCCATAGGTACATATAAGTAACAATTATAAAATTTTCATATTATGAAAGTATGTGAAGAATCTAACAAAATCCCAATTCTCACTTGACTCTATTTTTCGTTATGTACAAGTCACAAATCTTAGTGAAAGTGAGAAGTGTGAATAGTGAAAAAGTGCATTTGTTGCATTTAAAAAGAAACAGAGGAAGTAGAATATTACAACGCTAAAAAGTACGCGATTTTTTCTATGCTCAAACTTTACCATAAAATTTAAAATGACTAGCTCTTAATCTCTAGCATATAGAAGTGATTCCAGGCTCTAGTTATAGGTATGTAGTATGTTACTATGTTACTAAGCTCAGCACAACTCAGATGATAATCTCAAATGCTTTTTCATGGTTCGAAGGGTTAGAACTTAAAACGAGTCCAGGACAGCAACATACTTAATGCCTTTTGTATACATTCGACCAACCAAAATATATTGGAAGCATGAAAACCTTCTAGATCATTGTGCGGTCATTCGCCAATAGTCCAAATAATCAACCATAAAGCACACGCTTCTTTCAACTGTTCCATGGCTCAAGATAGCGCGCGCATCAATCCGTATATTCCTCCATACAATTAAAACTCCCTTTCTCGGCTTCTTTGTTCGAAACCCTCAAGAAGCTGTCATCATTCAAATGCTTACTTGCTTAATACACAACCCCTCAACTTCCAATAAGCAAAACTCGGCAAGCCTCAACGATCAGAGATAGTTCGCCATACTCAGCTATTTTATTTTACACAGTCATTCTTTTTTTTCATGTTATTAGCATCAACCTAGACAATGTGATGCATTGCACTTGACTTCGTATTTTTTAGCTGTTTCAGAAACCTATAAACTCGAAAAATTACATCACAACAGCATTTACACAAAATAGACAATCACAATCCACACAGAAGTGCCAAAGTTCGTGACTTTCTGCATCACAAATCCCCTAAACAAAAAAAACGGATTACGGATAAGCAATCATCAACAGTAGAAGACCTCAAGAATCTGTCATCTCACAAATGCTAAAAAGCTTAATACACAACCCCTTGACTTCCAATGAGCAAACTTCAACAAGCCTCGACGATCACACAAACTTCACCATAGTCAAGTTAACTACTTTAATTACACAATCCTTCTTACATGATAACGTTTTAACGTTATAAGCATCAACTTCGACAATGTGATGCATTGCATTAGCAAAAGCCAGCTTCACTTCGTTGACTTTTAGACGTTTCATAAACCTAAATAGACTTACAAAAATCACATCACAATAGCAATTCACATCATTTACACATATCAAAACAATCACAATCCACAAAGTTCACAACTTTCTGCATCACAAATCCCCTCAAGTATAAAGCTTAATACACAACCCCTTGACTTCCAATGAGCAAACTTCAGCAAGCCTTGACGATCACACATACTTCACCATAGTCAAGTTAACTACTTTATTTACAAAATCCTTCTTTCATGATAATGTTTTAACGTTATAAGCATCAACTTCGACAATGTGATGCATTCCAATTGCGAAAGCCAGTTTCACTTCGTTGACTTTTTAGATGTTTCAGAGATTAGATACTTGCAAATTTACATCACAAAAGCAATATAGAGCATTTACACAAAAATCAACAATCACAATCAACAAAAGCACCAACATTCGTGACTTTCTGCATCATAAATCAGAAATCAGAGTAATAATCAGCAATCATCAACACCATAAAACCACAAAAAACTACTGCAAAAACCCTAAATCGAATTTTTTTTTCAAAAAACGACAAAACAACACACAAATTGATCCAAAAACCAATCAGATAACAAATTCAATAACGCAAACAGTTCATCAACGAGAATTCAACAAAAAGACGATGAATAAATTCGAAATTTAGAGGAGAGAGAGAGAAAAACGAACGTCTTTGAACTGGACGAGGCCGAGGTCGCCGAGGTAAGAGACGGTAAGGTGAGAAGACTCGAGAGGGATGATAAGTTGAACCAATTGCATCTCTTCGGACCTCATCAGATCCATCGGTGGACAACATCCTACCACCATTGTTGTCCTCTTCTTCTATTTCTCGAGCTTTCTCTCTCCTCACAGATTGATTGATTTCGAGTCTGTCTTTGGTTTGGCTAAGATGATACGAGTGTCACGGAAGGAGGGGAGAGAGAGAGATTGAAATTTTTTGTGTTATGTGTTTTTGATTGATTATTAATAATAGATAAATATTTGTGTCCACGTTCTACTGACAGCTAAAACCTGGCTTCTACTCACTCCTTGGTTTAACTATCAACTGGTGTCCCCCAAAAAATAACTAGTGTTTATTGTACCGGTGTATTCACCCGATTCACTTTTTAGGTTAATCTAGATTTAGAGATTAGTTTTGGGTAGTTAGGGTTCAGTCTCCTTTCAATTGTCGTTGCAAGGGATCCGATCAAATACGTGGTCCTTCCTATCAAGTGCAGCCCCAATCACCGCTTACACCAACTACTAATTGGTTATGACTTATGAGGATTGTGATAGTTAGATTTATGTGCTTTATCTTATAGGATGTTTCTTTCACTTGAACCTATCTAATCTAAATTATAAGATCTGATCGGATCTAATTATCCTTAATTTTTTATTATATGATTATTCTTAATGGATTACTGATCGTGATCAGACATGAAATCATGCAATATTTATATCACTGATAAAAATAAAGTAATACTCAACTTTATTCGAACAACATTTTTGGCTTTTACATTCACTAATGCATAAATTTAATTGTCAATTTTTTTTATATTGGTTGATATAAATAAAGATCTTATGTACAAAACCACCAAAACTTTTCACGTTTTTATAAACTCTCACCTTAATGAATACTTCTTTTAAATTTTCACCTACCATTCTCAATTTTATTAAAAACTCCCACCACTTACGATTTTTGTTAAATCCCGTTAACAAAACCGTTAAGTGGGCCCCATATATACATTTTATTATTAATTTACTCTGAAATTGAAATCAATTTCATCAATTTAAGCGCAAAATCTCAACAAATTTAGAGCAAATTTGGAATGAATTACAACTATTTGGAAAGAATTGCAACTATTTCAAACTCAATTTCGTTAACAAAATGTATATGCGGGACCCTATTTAACGATTTTGTTAACGGAATTTGACAAAAACCGTTAAATGGTGAGAGTTTTTAATAAAATTGAAAATGATAGGTGTAAATTTATAAAAAAAACATTAAGGTGGGAATTTCTAAAAACGTGAAAAGTCTAGGTGGTAAGATGCGATCTATCCTATAAATAATAAAAAATTTCACCTTGAAAATATAATTTGAAATAAATCCAAAATCTTAAACACTAGCATTAAAATATTATATAATGTGTGACTGAATGGAATTAGATTTCATTACGCTAATAATCATATTCGTGATAATTATCTTATGTAGCAATTACTCCCTCCATTTTTTTATATGCACATAAGATTTTGCACTAGGACCAAGGAAATTCTAAAAATTAAGAAAGAGAAAGAGTAAAAATAAGAAAGAGAAAGAGAAAGAGAAATCTTATTAAATATGCGCTTTTCGGGCCCACTTTTAGGAATATCAAGATAAACATTAAATGTGCACCCCACCATAGTTAGAAAGATGTACTACCATACATATTAAAAAACTCTCCAATATAGTAAAACATGCATATTAAAAAAACGAAGGGAGTATTACATAAGCTCCGAGGAATGTTTGTCTTATCATTGGCTCATTGCAACAACTATATCAATTTCTATCAAATTGTACTACCTCCGTCCCACAATGTTCTGCCAACTTCATTATAATTCAATATGTTTTCGGCCCTAATAAGAGCCACTAAATACTAAATAGGGCCTCCAAATTATGTTATTTTATCCTAACAAAAAGGATAAAATCTATCTCTCACACGGTCTAATATTCTCTTATTTACATCGCAATAAATACAGTTTCTAGACGGCCGTCTGCACCAATTGATAGTAGCAAAAACTAATGTATCTTCAACCTTCCTCAAATTATTTTCCTCATAATTTTCAATGGCCCACCCTTCATGGCACAATTGATTTACTTTCCCAATCTATCATACTAACTATATAATTGGTTTACATCAAAGCAAAAACTGATTGATAGATTTCCAACTTAAGAAAATTATAATTGGTTTTTTAAACCTAGGTATACTTAAAGAGTGGTAATTCAAGAATCCAAAAGTAGTTTGAAACAAAATTTGATAAACTGTGGAACAAATTGAGAAAATAGTACTCCTAGTTTGGGACAAAATTTGATGAATTGTGGAACAAATGGAAAGATTGGCATTTCTCAAATGATTTTAAAGATACTTTTTTCTGATACATTTCCTGATTCTATGTAAGAGGACGTATTCATCCTTCACAAAGTCTATCTATAGTGCAAGTTCATTCATTTAGGATTTGTTAGTGAGCAATAAAAGAAGAAACTTCACCATTTGCATGACAATTGATTTTGCAAATTATGATCCATCTTACAATCAAGTGTTGTACACCTCCAAATAGTAAAGAGACACAGGTATATAAAGAGCATACTTGTTTATATTAACATCCTACAAAAGAAACTTTTACAAAATCCAAAATGCCCATGCTACTTGTCCCTGATTTTACTTTCCCTCGGGTCCAGCTACTATTTGAAAAACTATTCCCCAACAAAGATTTAGGAGTGAGCACTCTAGTAATTCACTTGGTGCAAGTCCTACAACAAGTCCTCCTCTCATTGGGTTCAGTGGAGAACAGGTTCTCCATTTGAGGATGAGAGACTATTGCAGCAAATAACTGTCAAATATCATGTCATTCAATATTTATAAACTTGTTGGAAACAAGTTTGTTAAACGCTCCCAACTCTCCCTTTACATACATTACTATCACCCTCAACATAAAATGAGACTTGCAAACAAGCTGAACAATTGAAGGCTGTTACTGTTAGATCGTTTCCTTCACCAATCTGAGTCTAAGTCTGAGATCTGAGGCGATCATCCACTCACTCCTACACTCTCTTTACATGATCACCATGAACAGACACAAATCCCTCAGCTGCAAGAGTTGCTAATGCATTTCGCACCTGGTACATTGGAGAACAACTTGGTTAGGTTATGTAACAAAGCAAGTAGCATACCACAAAGCAAATCAGATGTATGCACACTTACATCATTAAGGTGGAATTCGGCACCAGAACTCTGCTTCTTCAGTTCTTCAAGGAGCTGTCAAGTGATAAAGTATAAATATCAGATGACAGACACCATATGTATGATAAACCAAGTAGTTTTTAAGGCTTAATCTATGATGTGTTACCTCTAATGTGCGTACTGCTGCTCCTCCAAGTTGCATTTTGTCCATGATTACATTTCGTGTTGCAGACAACACTTGTTCGCGCCTAATCCTTTCGCTTGCTGATATTCCAGTTGTAATTAGATCCATATCTATCGTTCCTGTGAAAAAGAAAATTCAGAATGAGAACTTCCAATGTTTACAGAAACATGTAATATAGCTTGACAAAGAAAGACCTGAAACAGCTTAAGGCAAATGGGTTGTTGTTTGTATGCCGTGGTTCGGAATATATGAAACATCTAAATCACATGTTGCTAAGTTGAATTCCCTATTTTCTCCACAAAGTCCATCTACACTTGGATACAGAAAGCATAAGCTTGCCTATCTACTTATGACTTGCACCAAACTCCACCATGTGGACCCTTAACCTTGACACATAATATGGCATTATTTCGAGGTTTTATGTCTAGCTGATAGATTGCATAGATTGGTATCACTCTCTCTTGCAATGAGTACCATGGAAGCTACACAATGGTACTAACATGCCCGATCAAAAGGGTTTTGGTACCAATTGATTACTTTTTTGGGAGGGAGGGATTGGGCTGCGTAGAGCGCTGATAGAAATAGATACTAGCAATATCTCCATTACTTCACACTTATGACTTACCAATTGCTTTGCGATATTGCTTAATGCTACAAAAATCGAAATACAACAAAAGCTATCAAACCTTAAACCCTTGACCTATCAATCGCTATAGTGTATTCTTGAAAGCTAATCTGGTAAAATGGTAATATTTGATGTAGAATTTCAATTAGTACTACAAAATCTACAAAGAAAAAGTAATTGATGCTCTTAAAGCTAACTTGGCTTTATCCACTTCTAAACACCTCAACACATTATCGCCCACCACATAACTATAAACCATAGCAATTATAGCAGAACAGCCAGAACTATAATAAAACACCAGCAGTCACTTGTAAAAAAAACTGTTGCGTTGTGGTTCACCCCATATTGGCGGAAATGACGAACACAAAATTAACTTGTGAAGAGAACAGTCTGGAAGTTTAAGATTGATAGATTATTAATCATCCATTCAGAAGTACTACAAACTATACTAGATCAGCGTTTTTCAAGGTGGACATCCTTGTTATTTCCATAAAAAAATTTAAATTTACAGCTAATCATGCACTAACCTGTGGAGTGATCAGTTGCTGATTGTTGCAAGGCAACTTCTAGAAGCCGGATAGCTTCAATAACATCACACTTCTCAACCTGCATTTACCAAAAAAATAAATAAATTTAAGACCCTTCAGAGAATGTTACAGTTCCATCATGTCATAGTTAAGGTATACTAACCCATTCAGAGAAACGCATCCGAGCTAATGCTTCACCAAGTCGTATTAAACTCTCAAGTTGCCTTGGTGTTGCAGTTATAACCTGTTCGTATAATAGATTGAGCCAATCAGGAATCCTATTACATTACTCTTTTAGTTTTACCATGAAGCTACTAGACTATGAAACTGAAACCGCTGGTACATAAGGTTTCTCTTTACAAAACGTTCCCATTCCCGAAACCCCCAAAGGCTAAAGAAACCTGAAAGGGGCCACAGCATCTGGTTTCAATGTTTCTGTCTCCGAAACCCCAGTCGTCTCTGTGCTATAAAGTATACACAGAATGGAATCTTTACCATCTATAGGAGAATATTAGGGTTATATTTACCTTCTTACTGCTTCCAGGAAAGTTCCCTCTTCTTCTCATTTCAACATATCCACAGGTCAATTCTTCAGCAGCTTCATCTGACAATCGTGGATGAATATGCTTTCTTGCATAACTCACGTAAGAAGTCAATGTATGAAGGTCTAGAAAATCTTGCTGCACAGTCTGCCGGTTGGGAAAAAGAGGAGGTTGAGAAACATGTTGAGTGCAAGAGATTGTTTTCTTACAACAGAGAATAGAAAGCGTTGATCAAACCTCAGGGTTTTCAAAGTGAAGGGCAACTATATGCTTTGCGAGGCGCCTGTCTGTTTGTTCATCAGCTTTGTCAAGTATTAGATATATCAAATCAAACCTGTTGAAAAACAAGAAATTTTAATCTGATGCACAAATAATAATGCTTCCATATTCCCAAAATGCCTTCTAAGCATTTATAGAGCAACCTAGCATGGTAAAATTATATGGACTCTGACCAAAACTTTTCAATAATATACCTGAAAGAATATTATCAATTTTATGGTGTAATTTCATAGTCAACTTCTATAATGTATCTTAATATGTAATTACACGTATTAAAGGTCAAAGGTTTGTCTTAAAGGCCATGAAGAAGCAAATGTTGTAATTAATTTGGGATAGAGGGAGCAATTTGACATAGATTTCATTTGCAATAACTTGCCAAGGGAAGAATAAATGCTATGAACATGGGAGAACCCCGCAATTTAGATAGAAGATAGAAGAAAGGCAATATTCGAGCTAAATTTGATAGTGTATGACAATCAACTTGATGCATGGTGTGCAAATGGGTCATTGCATGTGCTACCTTGCAATAGTAGCTTTTATGAAGATTAGAGCATGCTTGTTTTTAGTTCACAAAAGATGGACAGCAAGAAAAATCGGTAGTTGGTGCTCAGCATTGGAGTTAATATGCATTACCTTGACAATAAGGTAGGAGGAAGGTGTATGTTATCAATAACAGACAATCGAGGATTGTAACGTGAACCACTGGGATTTGCACAAGCCAGTACTGAGGTTCTAGCATTAAGAGAAGCAATGATTCCAGCCTTTGCAATGGAAACTGTTTGTTGTTCCATCACCTAGGTTAAGTTGAAATAGGAACAGAAGTTAGTAATTGCACTATGCAAAATTAGATAACTAAACAAGTTTGGAGTTGGTGAACTCCTTTTTGGGGTTAAATCAAAACCTTGGCATGAAACAGATTAACACATAGCAGTGAAAGACAATCAACCACTTCAAAGGAGCAAGTTTGCATATGGACAGATGAACTCTCACCTCGTGTAACATGCTTCGTGCACTTTCAGACATTTTGTCAAATTCATCAATGCAGCATATACCTCTGTCACTCAAAACAAGAGCACCACTCTCCAATACCTGAAGATATCAAATTTATCACATGCCAGGTACATTAAATATTTATATTTGACACAACATAAAATGATGTTGGCAGTGATTGTAATAATCAAGGATAATCTTACAGTTTCTCCAGTCTCAGGATCTTTTGCAACATAGGCAGTCAATCCAACAGCAGAGCTTCCTCTTCCACTTGTATAGATTCCTCGAGGAGATAATTTATGGATATACTGAAGTAGTTGTGACTTGCTTGTCCCAGGATCACCAACAAGAAGGATGTTGATGTCACCACGGAAACTAGCTCCAGATGCCATCTTCAATGCACTACCACCAAAGAGCTACAGGATGGACAATTGAGTAACATCAGCCCTTGTCCACCAATAGTTGATCGATACAAATTAAATGACTAAGCAATTGTGTGTACCTGGCAAAGAAGGCCTTTCTTGACATCATCGAGCTCCCAAATATTTGGAGCCAATGATCTTGTGAGTCGGTCATATATGTCAGGCAGTTTTGACAATTCCTTCAATTGATCCACCTAAGGGCAGAAAGTGCACTGTTAACCAATAGCTCGAATGCTTTGGATTAATTGTAATATGAACATATAGGGACAATAACTTCCAATTACCTTGTTTTGGTAGTCAACATTCATATCATCTTCATTTCTGCTTGATCCCATTTCTTCCTCCATGGGATCTTCATTCTGCATCCTTGACTTATCGGTTTTCTTTATATGGAGACAATCAATATAAGTCTGCCATGGGAAGAAAAATGTAAAGTGAAGTTAGAAGATAGAATGTGTCTTGAATAAATCAAGGATTCAAATAAGATACTTGCCTTGAACAACGCCTTTACAGTTCTTTGTGTAGGTCCAACTCTGACAGTCATTGCCCTATAGATTCCAGTGACCTATCAAAGGACACAGAAAGATGACAGTTTAGCGAATAATAAGATGATGCAAGGGCAACAGTCACCAACTGTTATATTCTCACGGCTCACCTCAACACGGTCACCTGGCTTCACTATATCCACCAGCTTGTCATGCAACAACAGGCTCACTGTGTGAGGCGTCCCTCCGTCAGGAATTTCATCTGGTGTCTCTTGGAGTCGTACAATCTGCTTATCAGCAAACCTGATGATAAATCCCATTCAACCTAGTCTTAGAGGAAGATGAATCAAATGGATTTACTACACCTAGCTCTGCATTTTTGACTCATTGAATTCTTATTCTGCCTTATCCTAAAACTTCACTACTGACACCATTGTGAAGTTAAGATTGACTTGTAGTTGGAACATCTAAGCATACAACCTTCAAAATATTTCAAATTAGCCAAGACTGGTACATTCTTTGTAAACGATTATACTCAAAACAAAGATGCACTTCGTTCTTACACCTTGACAATGTGACTCAAGCTGTCAACTCCAATCATCAAGAAGACAAGAACCATCGGACCAGCCAACTTTGTCCGAACAACAATGTCAAATAGGGATGAAGTATATTGGAAGTGTATAGATTATACAAGCTTCACAAAAGAACTTCAAATACCAATACAGAGGTCAACTCAACAAAATCCCTCCTATGGCAACCAGTTTTGAAGAGCAACAAATTGATTAACATACAAGTAATGCCTAGAGCAATTCCCAAATTCTACGATCTTTGTCGTAACAGCATACATACAAATATACAATGACATATTCAAAGGGCAAACCTCATGAACAAGGAAAATAGTAAGACTATATACCTGCATCTATTGTGAATAAGTGTCATAGAGTTTCTTGCCTTGCATTCTTCCCTCATACAGGCAGCAGGCTCATTAATTCTTCCTGGTAAATTACAAAACTTTCAAATCATTCCAACCTAAACCTTAAACCTAACTTGCATCAAGACAGCCAATTCAACAAGCTCAGAAAATATACCTCGATCAACTACGATAGCATCAGTGAAATACCCACATACAAGACACCTAAAAACCGCTTCTCGAATCTCGGGTATGATTGCACTACATCGAATAACCATTCCCTTCAAAGATATCATCTTCTCAATATCTTTCAAAGATCAAAAACAAAAACCCATTTCACAATCATGCTTTAATAATCAATAACAACAACAACTAAAACACAAAAGTAATACTAATATCAGGATAAGAATAACTACCAGAAGGATTCAAATTCCTCATGCAAGAAGAAATCTTGAGATTAAAAATCCTGACTTGAACATGCTTCTCAAAAAGGGGTTTAACCTTAGCAACAATCTCCATCAAAACAATATCGAAAATCGCTAAAACCTCAAGTGGATACCTAACCATCTTATTATACAAATCAGGATCATAATCAAACACATGGTGTGCATCAACATCAAGCCAATCCCCTTCAATTTCAATAACTCTCCGAATCGATCTCATATACTTCCCTTCAATTTCCCCACTTTCTAAATCAACAGACTCATCTCTAAAATTCCTCAAAAACCTAAGAATAGATTCATTAACATCCTGAACACTAATATTAGTCCCCCAAACATACATTGGGGGAGCATCATCGACATCAAACCCGTCTCCTACCTCGGATGAAGACGGGGTAGGAGCAATCGGTGTCGATGGAGGTTGTGAGTCTCGCCGTGGGCGACCCCTACGGCGAGACCCAGAAGAAGAAGGAGTTTTTTGTCTCCTTTGAGAAGGGGGTGTTGAGTAAGTTGATGAAGTGGGTCTTTGGCTACGGCGGGTTTGTCGCCCGCCGTCACCGGGGGATGAGAAGGTGTTCCCAATTGGACTTGATGTGAAGTCATCTGGTGATGATGGACCTGCAAAATTAATGGGAAAAAAAAGGGTTTAAAATGAAAGACAATAATACATAAGAATTGAAATAAGTATATAATAAAAGATGGAATTTACCGCCATTGATGTGACCAGGAGAAGAATCGGACGCCATTGTTGTGAATTTGGAGAAAATGAGAATGAGGGTTTGGGATTTGGGGGAGGAAAACAGCAAATGGAGTAAAGTGAGCAACAAGAGTGGGTTTTCTGAGGGTATATTTGGCGGGAAATGGGTGTATTTCCCGCCATAGTTGAGTAATGGGTAAAGTTATAAATAGGGAATTTGGGCCTGTTGTTTTAATACTGGTGTTGTGGCCCTTTTCTGTACTAGACTAATCTCTTTGGGTTTTGAGTTGGACCTTTTTTTTAAGTATTTGAGAGAAATGGAATAATTACCCATAGGATTTAGAAATGCAAATGTAAGTCCAAGATTAATAGATTATTACCTTGGTAAACAACAAATCAAAGGGTTTTCATTTCAAAGATAGAATAATAAAAGTATATGTAATCAATTTATGCAATATCTTAAAAATACATTAAATCAAATGATAATCCAGGTGATAAAAGTTTTTTTTAAATATAATTTTGATTTATTAATGTGACTAATGTTACAGCTTGTTTCGTAAGAGAGCGTCTAATTATAATGTTAAAATTAGGCAGGCCCAATAGCCCACCCACTCTCTCTTTCACAGACCAACGCTTCCATTATTGTTGCATCAGTTTACTTCTTTTGGCACCAGTTTACTCTCTTTTGGCACCAGTTTAATTTATTTTGTGGCCGATTTAATTTCTTTTGACACCAAGTTAATTTCTTTTGGCACCAGTTTAACTGAAAATGAGAAAGATGACGCGTTGGATGAGAATAGGAGATGGCAGTTGGGTTAAAATTCTTTGGGCCTTGTAAATTTATTTGGGCCTAGACTGTTTCATTTTAACATTAAAATTAGGCAACTTTTTTGGATAATTTGTGTTTGCCTGCACGTTTTTACCATTCAACGTTGAATAGGTTTTTCTCATTTTTGGCTTATTTCAATATATTTAGGAGTCTAATAAGTAGGTTGACTTTTCAACAATTGAAAGTCAAAGTAATAGGCGTGTGATTAGATCAATAGGAGTGTGATATAATTAGAGTTTAATTAGGACTCTTTTGATGGAGAATTTCGGCTATATAACGGGATAATAAAAACCACTTAATAATTTGTCCATTCTATCAATAATTTTAGGGTTTTCCTAAATTCGAAAACATTAATCTATATATATATATTTAAAAGCGAAAACATATATTACAATCCGCCACGTGTCACTCTCCCTTTTTAAAATATATTTTATCTACGTTATTGTCATGAAAAAAGGGCAAACTATCCATGAGAAGCTTTAAACTCGCAATTTCCTGTATGAAAGATTATTACTTTAACCATTACTCCACTACACTATTGTTGCTTCTTTTATCAATACTATTAGGGTAATTTGGTAATTAGACTCTTAGTCTTGTAAAAACGTTTTTTATCCCTTTATATATATAATAGTGTCAGGCAACCTAGACAGGTTAGCCAATTAATCCCAATACTCATACATGGTATCAGAGCCTAGGTTTAAGAATTTTTTATTCCTTCCTCACGTTTTTTTTTGCCTACCAGTTTCAAACCCTAGTTTTTTTAACTTTTTTCCGACGACTTCTCAGTCATGTCTGCCGCCGTTCCACCGGTAACATCCACCGGCGCCACTAGCCCACAAACGCCCGTCCACTCACGCGTCTCTCTCGCAGTCGCACCATCGTCGTTCAATCTTGGTGCCCTAGACCATGGTGTCGGCGCTTCCACCACCATCGCCGCCTCAACGACCGTTGCTGCTCCTGGTTTCCATCAGACGCGCCATCCCTCTCAAGGGTTTCTAGGCAGCGCTTCTGGTGGCAGTTCGTTGCATGTTGCCCCTTGGCCGGCGTTCTCCAACGGCATCTTGCCGTCCACCGGTTATCCTCTCGCCTATAGCGAGCAGCCGATATTTTCCTCCTCTTTGCGGAGCCCTATGCCACAATTCCCACCCGGTTTTGGTGGCCCCATTGCAAGCCCTATGTTCCCGTCCTCTTCCAACGGTTTTGGCCCTTCGCTCACACATGCTACTCACTCCTTCTCAACTCCGTCACTCATAGCTCAACAATTCAATAATCACGATATAATGCGGTTTGTTACGATTAAATTGACTACTCCTGAGAATTTTCTCGTCTGGAAGACTCAGGTTACTTTTTTTTGTTAACACATCAGTTACTTGGTATTATTGACGGTACTGTCTCTGTACCTCCTTCTACTTGTGTTGATCATCTTGGCAATTCCACACTTAATCCGTAATTCTACGAGTATTTACGATTAGATCAACAAATTAAACTGTGGTTGTATGCTACGTTATCATGTGATGTTATGCTTGATGTGCATGAGTTACATACTTCTGTTGAGATTTGGAATCGTTTGACATCTAGATTTTTACATGCTAGTATGGCTAGGTCTATGGAACTGAAAGGTCGTTTGAGTCATATCACTACAAGAAAAATTGATTTGGGCGACCAAAAAAATCTTTGCACAAACCCTATGTTTCGTCGCACAAATGAATGGGCGACAAATCATATTTCGTCGCGAAGGCGTTGCACAAAGGGTTTTGTGCGACGAAAATAGTTCCCGTCGCCCCAGTTGTTTGTACTACGAAAATACTACCTCGTAGCACAAAGAAATTTTCGTCGCCCAAACATATAAAGGGAAACTAAAATCGTTTCGTCGCCCAAATATCTAATGGTGGTGCATCCAAATCTTTCATCGCCCAAAACTTGTTTGTGCAACAAAGGTTCTACATTTTGTCGCACAAAAGGTTTCTACAAAAGCATGCTGATACATTTTCGGCGTAGATAATTTGGTTGCCAAAAGTCCATTAGGCTTCTAATACTATCTTTGTTGCCCAGATAATTGTTGACTTTAGTCAAATACTTCACCGAAAGAGAGTAATATTTATAATGAACACTAAACTATATAAAATGATAACATAGAAGAGAACTTATATAATAAAGATCAAAGGTATTTGACAATCTGAGTTATACTATGCAAATATAAAAATCCGTAGTCTAATTGTTAAATCTGTTAATCAACATCGGAAAGAAAACAAATCACACACTAAAGTATCTTAATTCATAATCAACATTAAAAAAACATCCCTAAAGTGTCTAAAACCATTGTTCGTAACAATCTCCATTATTAAAACCAGATATAGACCTTGAAGCTAACGCTCCAACCAGTCTTTCTCCCGTTGCTAGCTTTGGGCTAGAATCCCTGGTTGGTGCTGCTATCCCAGAATCCTTTTCCATTAGCCCGATTTCCTGTTTGAGTTTTAAAAAATAAACATAAGAAATATGGAACAACAAAGTATTCATTACAAACTAAAAAGTCATCTCAAATGTCTAAAATCACTGTCACTCAATTAGAGAAAGGAACATTAGAGGCGAGGCGAGTTGCGCCCTATGTAACACTACCTTCGAAGACACGAACCATATCCTTAGGGGTTGTGATATTGCTAAGGAAACCTGGACGACTTTAAACCACCACCCAAATGATGACATTAGAACTTGGATTAGGTCTAACCTTACTAAAAGGGTAGGTACGGACGACCTTTGGTTTCTTACCTTCTCCTCTGTGTGCTATGAACTATGGGAAGACTAGATGTAAGCGTACCATCGAGGAAAAACCACCATAAGTATTACCCTAAGCAACATTTTTCTACACCAGCGTCACAAACCGCCAGATTTCTGTCCATACTCCACTAGCACATCTTTTAACTTGCAAGATGGCCTTTCCAAGCCCCGTCTGCTCCAGACTATAGTAAGTTTCTCGTCAATTTTCTCAATCTCATTTGCACAATCGACCTGAATCTTTAAGGTAGAGAGATAGTAAAAAGGAAGGACAGACACAAGCACATTCATAAAATCCCACGACAATCGCCAACTCCAAAAAAAATACTCTGATGATGGAACAAGTTGGACACCCGCAAAAATAAGTGGCCAACTCACTCAATCTGACACCCCAGCAGCAACACCCAGAGCCGCACTTAGAGAGGTTGATCAGATCCTCAGGCCTCAATGATTAGATCAATTCAACAATGTGCAAGATCTTTAGAAGCTGCTTAAATCTACCAAAGTCAGCAAGAACAACATAGCATCGTCTGCATACTGCAAACAGAAGGCATAAATCCCTGTTCTCTCCACACCTTGAAGGCTTGAATCCACCAATAGCTCCCACTTAGACACCCTTTTACAATTTCCTACAAAAGCCACCAACCACTAAGATAAAGAAATAGGTAATAGAGCACATTCCTTCTGTAATCCCGTCGAGGGAAACTTCACAATTACCCCCAAGCACCTCATAACCCGAGCAAATAAAGCAAAAGTCCAGTACTTACAGGTAAATCATACCTTGACAGTAACCTATACTCATTCACTAGTGTTTTTTAGTGACTCAGACCTGTTCTAAGAAAAATCTACTGATAAGAACTAATTTTTACTGATAAAAAGATGATTTTAATACTCATACCAGAACTAATGAATAGCAAAAGTCCAGTACTTACAATTATAGGTAAATCATACCTTGACAGTAACCTCTCAACCTCCTTCGTATTCTTTTGTCTCCATTCCACAAAACTGGACCATTCTTAACACCGATGCCTCCTTCTCGAGGACAACAAGTCACGTGGGTCTGGGTGGGGTTGCTAGGGACTCGTTGGGGAATTGGTTGTGCGGATTTCGGAAACAGGAAATTGGCGGCAACACTATGTATCGAAGAAACAGGATATTGGGTTTTGAATGTAAGAAACAACAACTAATGTGCTGCTGGCAGTCTGTGCTTTCTGTTGTATGTTATGTGTAGTGTGTTGTTCACAGAGTGTTGTTTGCAGTGGGTTGACGTCATTGACGTGGGCTCGGCTAGGGCACCACAGAGATGCAGGGGCAGCTACTGCAGGGGCACCTACTGCAGGGGCATACGATGCAGGGTCAGATGATGCAGGGGCATGCGATGCAGGGGCAGCTACTGCAGGGGCATACGATGCAGGGGCAGCTACTGATGCAGATGGACTACATTATAGTCGAACATGGGGGGAGACGCTATGGGGCACACATACGATGAAGACGCTACCAACAAAACACGGGCACAAAAGGGAGTACTTTCAAGAAAAAGGTGCAACCAAGTTGAACAAGTAGATAGAAGACACATTCAATGAAAACAAAAAAAAATCCTCATTTTTTCAAACATCATCAGCATCTCTTCTCATAGCTTCTTTTCGCGTTGGATACCCTCAACGTTCACTCTAGAAACAGACGCTCTAAGCTCATCGTTTGAAGCTCTAAGCTCCTCATTTGATGTCTTAAGGTCATCATTAGATGCCTTAAAAATGTTAATTTGACTAACCAATGAAACCTCTTGTTCAGCTGCAGCATCCTTCAACTCTTGAATTTCTTTAGAGAGCTGCAGTCTTACTTCATTGTTGTCTCCTTCAATTCTGTTCTTCTTTGGTGCCCGTGCTCCGTAACCAAGTCCTCTTACATATTCGGATGTGGATTTCAAAACCTCAAGGTAGGCTGCTTTCACACTTAGTGTATCTACACCATGCTTCTCCATTTCAGATATATGGAGCTTTTTTAGTTCTTCGTAATTATTCTCAGCTTCGGGTTGCCAACCAGTGGTTTTATGCCTAATATATAAAATCATGGACAATATTAGGACCATAAAGTAATTTATAAACTAGTCACTAAATCTACTTGCACTTAGGAAATTACTTTTTAGTCTTCTCGTATAATTTGATGTACAAGGGATCTTGTTGGTCTTCATGAGCTTCTGGTGATCCTTCAACATCTTGAGACGGTTGAATTGGTGTCTCATTAATCTTGCATGAAAGAGAAGGAAATTGCAAGTTCAAATGTGAAAAGGGAATAAGGAAAAAAAAAACATAGGCACTAACTAAGAATAAAAAAATCACGCACCAAGTCATAGAAAATTCTGGCTGTTGATCGTGAACCATTCGCTGTCTTTTCAGTTTGGGCGAGCCTATTGGATGCATTGACTTGGCTAATATACTACATCACGTATTATAAAGTTTTGTAACCTTATAGCAATTTACTCATAATAAGCAGAGAAAAAAATATGCAAAAGTGCATATACCTGCTGCTTTAAACTACCCCAGTGCTCAGCTACCAGCCATGCCCATTGGTCTTTATCAATAGTGTTCGGCCTACTATTTAGTGCTTGTGCTATCGATTTTTTTTAAAGTGTACATCTTTGAGCCTAGATCGCCAATGTTTGTACAAACTACCACATTGGGCACTCAATGCTTCAGTCACATTAACACCGCCAACTTTTTCGGGTAAATCGTATTTTGCCTGCCAAACAATGCAACACATTTGAATTGATTTTCAACATGTACATTAACTGCCATATAAGATAGAATAAGATCTACTTGAAATTGAAGTGTGTAGTGTATGAGAGAGAGGTGAGTGAAAGCAGAATAGGAAAAATCAGAGTAGATTTTAGTAAACTTCAGGATGAGCTTAAAGAGGAAATCAGAGCTAGGAAAAATCAGGTGATTCATAGATTAATAATTTCAAGAACAGAAGGAATCAGATGCTCGAAAATTAAGGTGAATTCAGAAGAAAAAAATACCCTCAAGAGCAGAAGAAATAACCAGACGAATCAAGAATAGAGACAGGTCATCTTTGTTGAACTTTAACGAACAAGTAGCGTGCATATAAGGTTATATTTAAAGTGGTTTTAAAGAAATCAAAATTGACGATCAAGTTTATTGAAGAATCCAGGAAAGATCACACCTCTAAAACAGAAGAAATCATAGGCTTGATGTTGCCCAAAACTTACCATAATCTTGTTATATAATCTTTGTTGTGAATCTGAATCCATTTGTAGCCAATTCCTAAAATGATAAATACTTAATGAGACAGAGAATATGTGAAAATTTAAGGGCAAGTAAAGTAATTAGCAGCAGAGTATATATAAACGTACACTACATTAAGGGGACAAAACTCCTTCACCCAATTGCTACAATCACATATAAACTCGGATGCATTTGCACCAACCACACGTCCAAGCTCGTCCATGAATTCAATCTTAATTTTTTCTTCAGGATTTCTGTACTTGGAAGCATATTTCAAACCCCTAGTTGGACCACGCTTTTTCGATCAGGATATTTGAGTCGAAGCGCAGCTTGATCAAGCCTTCGTTTCTCTCGGAAGCTTTTCTTCATGAAATAAAAATCATTGTTGATTCCTTAACTGCTATTCAGTGTCCTGTTTCTCAGCATGATATTGTTCAGTATACTTTGACTACCTTGGACCAAGATCGTGATTATGATGCTCTCGTCACTACTTTGTTACAATTTCAAACGTCTTTGACGTTTTATGATCTTCGCCCCAAGCTCCTTCAGCATGAGCAACGACTTAAGGTTAAGCGTGCATATGATGATATGTCCACTGCTCATCAGGCTTTAGTTGCTGTTCAGTCTGGCTCTTCGGGTTCTCAATCATCTCCATCGGGTGGTTTGAACTCTAAAGGTCAAGGGGATGGAAAGAACAAGAATCTGAACAATTGTAACAAAGGTGGTCGTGGAAATGGAGGACGCGGGAATGGAGGACAGGGTGGTCGCGGTAATGCAGGCCGAAGTAATGGTATGGGTAAATTTTCTAACGTTTCATTGGTTGATTATTCTTGTGCCAACTATATTGCTAATGATTTGTCTTCAGCAGGAAGTAGTTCATCTAATGGCAATTTAGCCAACACTCCTTCCTCCGATACTTGTTGTCTTTGTTGGTATCCAAGTCACCAAGCAGCTTATTGTCCTCAACGTTTCAATCACAACTTTGTGTCTTCCTCTCCTGATGGTGTCACATGTCCCTCGCTGCACTGTCTGTTGGTGGTGAAACGAATGACTCCGTTTGGTATCCAGATTCTGGAGCGGCATCTCACATGACCTCACAGGATGGTAAGCTATCTAATGCTCTTCCTTACACTGATTCGAGTTCTATTGTTGTTGGTGATAAGACTTCCCATTAATAAACTTGGAAATTTGACTCTGTCTTCCCCTAGTCGCCCCCTTTCGCCTCACGAAGGTGATAAGAGGTTTTTAGTGTGTTGTTTAGGTACTAAGAACCGCTTAGCAAACAAAATTTATAAACCTAACGAGCAACTACTATGAACGTAGTAATGGCAAGTCAATGGTCGAACCACAAGGAAACTGGGATTGACTAAAGTCTATTAAGTTCGAAACTACCTAAGTGAAGGGTTTTTTGGGGGTTTGAGATTGAATAAGATATGAACTAATCAACTAACTAGAGAGTAACAACTAGTAAACAAGTAAGAGCTTGGGTTACTCGCATGAACTCGTGCAAGACACGACACAAATGCAACTACGAAGTTATAGAGAATAACATGCAAAGTTAAGTTTCCCTCTAAAGTCCTTGAGTCCTCAAGAGTAATCAATTAAACAATCGACTAAATCCTCTCTCGAATGGTCTTTAGCCAATTGATTAACGGATTCAATTTGATTGCAAAACCCCTAAATAGGATCCTCTTAATTTCTATCTAATCTCTTGGTCTAGAAACTAAGTTGATTCATGGGAATGACTAGACAACAACAATCAATTAAGAGTAATTGAAATCTAAGCCCTAGCATAAACTTGATCAAGGTTTACTCTAAGGTGTCAAAACACCAAGATCAATGCATATTAGACATGAATAAAGCAATTACAAGAACATCTCAATTAGCCCTAATTCATGCTTTCACCCAAACCCTAGATAAGGAACTACTCACTAATCATGGGTTCAAAGCAAAAGAGATTAAATAAATTAAACATGATAAACAAAGTAAAAGAAATAAAGAAAAGAGATTGAAGAAAAATTACTTGAATTGAATAATCGATTCAATCTTCAAAGATGAACAATAGAGATAACTAGTGTTTAGAGAGAGTTTAGGGCTAAGAAAATATAATTAGAAAACTAAGAGTATAGGTTAATGTCGAGTCTCTCACTACAAAACTAATTAAAAGCTTCATTAAACTAATACAAAAAACGGGGTCAACACCCGAAGTCTGGTCACCACGGTCGTGGTGCCTTAAAGTTGTCCAGGCATAAGCTAATCTCCAAACGGACTGACTCGACGAAGTCAGGTCACCACGGCCGTGGCCCCTGACTTTCATAGGATCAGTTCCAAATCTTCAACAGTCTGTTTTGCTTGCTACAGGTCCCCACGACCGTGGTGACCTACTGGTCAGCGAACAACTCAACTTCGAACGATCATATCTCTCTCTTGTCTTACCAGAATGGGGCTCATGACCAGTCGTTGGAAAGCTATCGAAACGAGCTAACACCTCCCGCTGGAATCACCTTAATCTGATTTATAGATCAAATGTTATGCCTATTTGAATATCAATAGTCCACAACTAGTCTTTATTGATCATATGACTTCAAAAACCTGCTAGTTAGCCTGGAAATCATCCAAAAACAACTAAACAGATAATGAAGCGACAATATAACTCAAAGGTGACAAAAACCATGCAATCATAGGCTTAAATGCTCTAAACTACATGCAAGGACACTAAAAATGACCTACATTTAAGCACAATAAAGTGCTTATTAGAAGGTGTGTCATGTTCCCCAGTTAAAACATAATTTGATGTCTGCTCAAAAGTTATGTCAGGACAATTCTTGCATAGTTTGTTTCGACGAGTCTTCTGTTTGTGTTAAAGACAAGACCACGGGGCGGTTCTATTGCGGGGAATCAGTAGGAATGGTGTCTACCCTCTTCAGCCTCACATTCTTGAGTCAGAGTCGTCTTCCCGAGTTTGTCAGAGTCTTCCCGAGTCTGCTCAGAGTCGTCTGTCCCTGCTATCATTGCAACCAAGGAGTTTGGCGATGTTTTGCATGCTCGCCTTGGTCACACTTCTGGTAGAGTTTTAGGAAGTTTACGTTCACATAATTTGATTTCTTGTAATCCTAAGTTTCATGACGATTGTGTTCATTGCAAAGCAGTAAAGATACATCGTTTGCCTTTTGAGTCTATGACTCATCATGCCCCCTATCTCTTATACTTGATACATAGTGATCTTTGGCAAACGCCTGTTAAATCGAATTAATATTTTCAGTATTATGTGGTTTTCGTTGATGATTACTGACGTTTTTCTTGGCTTTATCCACTTAAACTAAAATCTGATGTTTATTCGACTTTCATAGCCTTTCAAAAACTTGTTGAGAATTTGTTTAATTAAAAAATTAAGTTTTTTCCAAAGTGATGGTGGACGAGAATTTGATAACACGCCCTTAATGCAGCACTTCTGTGACTCGGGAATTTATTTTCGAAAATCTTGTGCTAGAACTCAAGCACAAAATGGTGTTGCAGAAAGGAAACATCGCACTATTATTGAGATGACACGTACTATGCTTATTCAATCTGAGTTGCCAACTCGATATTGGGTCGATGCGTGTTATACGGTTGTTTATACGATAAATCGTATTCCGAGTTCGGCTTTGCAGGGTTCATCCCCGTTTGCCAAACTTTTTCATCGCCCTCCCTCTAATGAGTTTTTGAAATGTTTTGGTTGTGCCTATTTTCCTTTGTTTTTAGATCCTAAAATCAATAAATTACATGCTAAGTCGATTCAATGCGTTTTCATTGGCTATGCGTCAAATTATAAGGGCTATCGATGTCTTGATCCTCTTTCTGGAAAAGTCACTGCCAGCCCGCAGGTCTGGTCGCCCGCGCCCGCATCCTCGTTTCTCACCCCACTAGCAGCTGCTGCCTACCCGCGCGCCGCGCCTGCGCCCGCGGGGTCCTGGGGCAGCATGTTGCAAGTACATAGCAGTCCGTAGGATGCTAGTCATCCCTCCACGGGCTTGTCCACTCCCTCCCCCACTCCTCTTGTCTCTCCCTTGGCCTCTCCTATTGATGATCCCATCGTGTCATCCCCGACTACCATCGTCCCTCCCACTCGTCGTCCTAGGAGGTCGTCTAAGTGTGTTGATCCCACAAATATCCATACCATGACTACTCGTTTAAAGAGACGAAATTATTTTAACTAGGAATTTAATGAATTTAAAAACTGATGTTGTTGAGTTTGAACCGTCTAACTTTAAACAAGCGTCTAAAGATTCCCGCTGGCACCAAGCCATGCGTGATGAATATGAAGCTTTAATTAAGAATGATACATGGGAACTTGTGCCTCGCAACAACAATAAAAACGCTCTTGATTGTAAGTGAGTGTATAAGATTAAATATAATTCTGATGGTACTGTGGAGCGGTTTAAGGCCAGACTTGTTGTTTTTGGTAATCATCAGCAGGCAAGTATTGACTACTTTGAAACCTTTAGTCCTGTCATTAAGCCTACTATTGTTTGCTTAATCCTAACCATTGCTGCTACTTTTAAATGGCCTATTCGTCAACTCGATGTCAAAAATGCTTTCCTTCATGGTTTCCTCAATGAGGAAGTTTATATGCGTCAGCCTCCTGGTTTTGAACATCCTTCTCAACCTCATCATGTTTGTCGGTTACGAAAATCCATTTATGGTTTGAAGCAAGCTCCTCGAGCTTGGTTCTCTCGTTCCTGCAACTTTATTTCTACTTTCTATTGGTTTCAAGTGCAACTGTTGTGACACCTCCATGTTCACTCTAAACAATAGTGGTCATATTATCATTCTCTTGCTATATGTTGATGATATTGTGCTTACAGGTAGTAGTTCCTCTTTGCTTCAGAAATTTATCAGTGTTCTCTCTGCCCAGTTTTCTATGAAGGATTTGGGTGATTTGCATTATTTCTTAGGCATATAGGTTTTACGTACTCCTCAGGGTTTGCTGTTGTCTCAAAACAAATATGTAGTTGATCTTCTTCAAAAATTTCATCTTCATACTGTCAAACCCGTACGTACTCCTGTTGTCTCTCGTGTCACTCTCTCTCTTTTAGATGGTGAACTTCTTGCTGATCCCACAGATTATCGTAGTATGGTGGGTGCATTACAATATTTGACTATGACTCGTCCTGATATAACCTATGCTGTTAATTCGGTTTCTCAATTTATGCATGCGCCTCGTACTACTGACCTTCATGCTGTGAAAAGAATTTTCTTGTATCTGCAGGGAACTTCTGATTATGGGTTGTTTCTTCACAGTACTGGCTCCCCTACTGTGCCTGTTGCCTACTCTGATGCTGATTGGGCCAGATGTCCTGACACTCGGTGTTCTACTACTGATTATGCTGTCTTCCTAGGGAAGAATTTGATCTCCTGGCGTTCTAAGAAGCAACCTACTGTTTCTAAGTCTTCCACTGAGGCTGAGTATCGTGTTGTTGCCTACACTGCAGCCGAAACTATTTGGATACGTCAATTGTTGGCTGATTTAGGGTATTTTCATCGACGGCCTACCATTCTCTATTGTGACAATGTTTCTGATATGTATCTTACTGCCAATCATGTTCATCACGATCGTAGTAAGCACATTGATGTTGCTTATCATGTTGTTTGTGAGATCGTTGCTAAAGGTGGACTTCAGATCAAGCACGTTACGACACAGTTACAGGTTGCTGATATTCTTACTAAGGGTCTTTCTTTTGAGTTGTTTTGTAAACATCTTTCCAATCTATCCGTGATTCCTAAAGATTGAGGGGGTGTATAAGGGTAATTTGGTAATTAGACTCTTAGTCTTGTAAAGATGATTTTATCCCTTTATATATATAATAGTATCAGGCAACCTAGACACATAGCCAATTAATCCCAATACTCGTACACATACTAATAAGGATAATATGTATTCTCAAAGAAGAAGAAAAGCATATTTTAATTGCATTAGTGAATAAAATTATTAATTTATAACTTTTTAGCAATATCTTTCTACAACAAATTTTAGTTATGTTAAATTACTAAATTATAATATAGATAAACTCTAAAATATCGCGTAGATTTAAATACTCGTTCAGATCAATTATCAATATATCATAAATTCACGCAACACCTACTCTTGGGGTTAAATGATCTTCCCTACTTGATCCATTTCATTAACCTGATGGACGTTATCATAATGTCAAGTTATATGAATGCTCAAAACGATTGGCTTCTTTCGTGTAATAAGAACACAAAAAAGGCCCATACCTTTAAGAATTTATGGATGGCATAGCAGTAGCCAGTAGTGAAAGAGAGTAGCAGAATGAAAAGTTATAATTTCAAAGATCTTGACAATAATTAGTTGTCTCCTCTTTATTTTACTGCCCCCAATTTTTAGGCACGAAATCATCATTTCATCAAAACTGTAGCTATAATGCCATTTTCTGTAGACAACTGATTGTCTATTTTTTTTAACAAACATAAATTGGTTTCAGCTATATCAATCTGTAGTATTTAATCTCACTATTGAGATAAAAAGTATACAATGAAATTATAACATGTTTATGTCTATATGTCTCTAGGTAATTAAATTCCTCCATTATTCTTTTTCTTTTTGATAAGCAATAAAGGCTTCAAAATTTTATTTATACTTCCTCCGTAATGAAATAAAACAATTTACTTGGGCACGCGTGTCAAGATAACACCATAAAGACTAATATCTCTAATTATATATTTGTAAAAACTACGAATATTAGATCATAAAAAACTACAAGTTGAGACGAATCCAACGAGACACAACATGACAATATTTTTCCTTATGCATAAGTCACAAATTATGAACAAGTTAAAATTGTGAATAACATCAAAAATACAATTCTTGCGTTCATTTCGTTACGGAGGAAATAAATAAAATCCATATATTGCAACTTTAGTTATAAAATTAAACAAATAAGGTAATCAAATGACCGTAGTGAATTATAAGATAAATAAAAGTTGCATCTTGTATTCTTGTTATGTCGTAACGTACACCATCATGATTTCTTCGTATGCCTGTAGCAGATACTAAAATATACACTACACGTGATTGTTAGCATATGTATTATACATTGTTGAACCTATTTTTCAAAGAGACACTTGATTAATAGTGTCACATAGTGTCTAATATTTTGGAACGAACATAAGAGCATGTCTAAACATCAATAAAGTTTCAATAATGTAGTACTTGATGGATTAAATCTTTATTATAAAGTTTGGCATGTAATGGAGGAATTGCAATGTTTACAATAAATCACTTGTAAAATTAATGCTAGTAATAAACTTGGGGCCAATGATTAAAGTGAGGGTACAATTATCTACGTACATCATAAAATAAATTTTTAAAAAGAAGCGACAAAAACACTTTATATTTTGAAAGGCTAAGCCTTATAATGAAATGACTCAATGAGACTGAAATATAAGTAATTTTTTTTGACGTGAAATATACGTACATTAAAGCAAAAAGCATACACCGATCATTGACTATATATATATATTGTATTTTAATTAAAGTATTATTGATAAGTTTGAAATATACACGTGTATGTTTAAATTGGAATAAGATTATAATACTATAATACAATCATAATTTTGTTAATTGCCCAAAGGTAAAATCAATTACAATTAGATAATGTACGAGAATCAGAAGAGCAGCTAATGGAAAGAAAGAGGCGAAAAATATGAGAGACATATTTAAAAGATAGGAAAAACGGATAAGAATAATCCCACCTTTGAGCGTTCGGAAGATAATAATCCCACCTTTAGATTATTACTGAACAGTCCTTTAAAGGGTCTTAATCTATTGGACCTTTTTACCTGAAACCGGTTGTAAAGGTAACCTAATAAATTTAATCCTTTTTAATTTAAGTTAATATAATATTATCACACTAATCTTTCTTATATGACATACTAATGAGCACGTATTTCGAGACCACATTTAATCGCGTTTTTCGAACTAAAGACGACGTTTTTTCCAAAAACGGACACCGCTGGGCGCCCTTTATGGGCACGAATTTCGAGAATCTCTACGAAACGAGTACCTACAGGCCGGATTTTCGAGCACGTACTTCGAGACGAGTTTTTCGGACTGAACACGACATTTTTTTCGAAAAAGGGACACTGCCGTGCACCCTTTTGTGGGCACGAATTTGGAGAATTCCTATGAAACGAGTACCAACAAGTCGGATTTTCGAGCACGTAACTCGAGAAGGATTTTTCAGACTGAACACGACGTTTTTTCAAAAAAAGGATACCGTCGTACGTCCTATAATGCACGAAAAACCCGTCTCAAAGTACGTGTCCAAAAACCCGACCTCTAGGTACTCGTTTCGTAGGGATTCTTGAAATTCGTGCCTACAAAAGGTTGCACGGCGATGTCCTTTTTCGGAAAAAAATGCCTTGTTCAATCCGAAAAACTCGTCTCGAAGTACGTGCTCGAAAATCCGGCATGTAGATTCTCGTTTCGTAGGGATTCTCGATATTCGTTCCCATAAAGGATGTCATGCAGTTATGAGTGTTCAAAATTACCCGACCCGCTTGACCCGGCCCATTGAACCGCTGACCCGGTTCAAAATAGGCGGGTAGTTTGCCTTTTTTTATTAAAATAATGGGCCGGGTACCCGACCCGGAATTTTGACAAATTACCGGGCCGGGCCACGGGCCGAATATTTAAAAGTCACGGGTACCCGTGACCCGGTTTAATTTTAAAAAAGGAGTCTGCTTTCCCTTTCATATTCAGCCCAAATAGAGAATTAGGTTAGGAGTTCAGTTTTGCATCCCTTTCTTTCACTCACGCAGGAGGACGCAGCCACAAGGCCCACAACAAGTCAAAAACTGCTGTGCTTCACTGCTTCTCTCAAGTCTCAAACTCTCAATTGCCTGGTTCTCAACTTCTCACTTCTCACGCAAAGCACTGAAGCAGCCAGGCCAGCCACTGCTTCCCTCACGCAGCCAAGCAGCACCACGCAAACGCAAAGTAGGGATGTAGCACGTAAACGCAAAGCAGCCAAGCAGCACCACTCACGTCTCACTCGCCACTCGCCTCTCGCCACTCGCCAACAGGCAGCACCACGCATATTTGGAGAATGGTGTGATATTAAAATATATTATATATAATTATGTATTGGAGAATGGTTGCAAATTTGGCCATTAAATAGACATTTTTAAAGTTGTAACAAGTATAACATTGTATAATAATTTAAACATATTTGGACCTAAGATTGTCTCCAATCCGGGTAGCGGGTACCCGGTTACCCGACCCGAGAAAATCGGGTACCCGGTTTTCTTGGGCCGGGTCGCTGGCCGCTAAATTCACTACCCGCATAACCGGGTACCGGCATAACCGGGTACCCGAAAAGGCGGGTACCCGGTTATGAACACCCCTACCTGCAGTGTCCGTTTTTCGAAAAACGTCGTTTTCAGTCCGAAAAATTCGTCTCGAAGTACGTGCTCGAAAATCCGGCTTACTAGTACTCGTTTCGTAGGGATTCTCGAAATTCGTGCCAATAAAAGGTGGGTGCCTGGCAGTGTCCCTTTTTTGAAAAAAACGCAGTGTTCAGTCCGAAAAACTCGTCTCGAAGTACGTGCTCGAAAATCTAGCCTGTAGGTATTCGTTTCGTAGAGATTCTCGAAATTCGTGCCCTTAAAGGGCGCCCGACGGTGTCCGTTTTTCGAAAAAACGTCGTCTTCTGTCTGAAAAACGCGATTAAATGTGGTCTCGAAATACGTGCTCATTAGTATGTCATATATGAAAAACATATATTTTTAAAATATTATAAATAAAATAAAAAAAGGTTTATAAAATATTAAACATGATTTGACCAGTCAAACTATGGATTAGTGGTGTAATTAGTGAAAATGGCAACAACTTACTTGAATATTAGTCTTTCATGGCCGTAATTCACAAGAAAAAAAGATGATAGCTATAATTAGAAAATAAGGTATTTTACATAGCTGTAATTGACAAAAAATTCTAATACTATAATAATAATAATAATAATGGGAACAACCAATAAGGAATCGACAAGTGTTCAATGAACTTGTTATAGCCTGCTATAATAGGTTAAGGTCCAATAGATTAAATGACCCCTTAAAGGTGGTACTGTTCAGTAATAATCCAAAGGTGGGATTATTATCTTCCGAATGTCCAAAGGTGGGATTATTCTTTTCCGTTTTTCCTAAAAGATATCAAAGTATTTCACTTGTTATCAAAGAAAAATATTTTTCATGATTGTTAGAAAATAATTCAGCTAAGAAAAATCTTTATTATAAAAGAAAATTTGTTTTCTTCCCTTTACAAATCAAAATTTCTCAACCTCTTTTTATTTCTTTTTCGGAGGAAGAAATACTTCCTAACCTAAATGTTCTTGTATCTAAGTATTTAATCTTTATCTTCTAGAAAAGTAAAGAGATTATAAGAAAGAGATTATATGAAAGAGATTATATGCTTTTATTTTTTTAAAAAAAAGACAATGGCTGAAAGAACAGGAAGGAGGAGTCTAGGAGACTAGGACCCATGTTTTAAGGTACTTGCACGCTTTGCTGTTCAATAAACAACTCTTGTTAAAGATGTCAACTAATTATAAGGAAAAATATTGGAGCACTAATCTAGGTTTTTTAGGGAAGTACCAAAAATACTAACGAATCAAGGTCGTATGAATTATGATATCCACAAAAAAATTCAATAACAACGTAAACATATAAATCCAGTAAATGGCATTTCAACACATTTTTTAGTTGTTGTTGCAATATAGTTTTCCATATGTGGATCTCTTACCAAGTCTAATATAGAGCGGGTCTATACTAAATTTATTGTAGACCAATACAAACCCAAAAGTTAAATATAGCTCAAAAGTTAAGTTTTCTTGTAGCAAAAGTTAATATTTTGCAACTAATAAAAGTTAAGATTTAACAATCAAAAGTTAAAGTTTTGTAATATAAATTTAAGTGTTATGACTAAAAAGTTAAGATTTTATAATTAAAAGTTAAAATTTAACAATTAAAAGTTAAGATTTTGTAATCAAAAGTTATGTGTTATGAATGAGAAGTTAAGGTTTCTTGCAAAAATTAAGATTTTGAATTAAAAGTTAAGGTTTAGCAATCAAAGTTAGGGTTTTATAATTAAAAAAAGTTAAGTATTTATAAATGAAAAGTTAAATTATTTTAAGCAAAATTCATTGTAATTAAAATTACTGATTTTAAAATGAAATTTTAAAAAGAAAAACTTAAACCCTCCCCCATACCAACGAAACACCATCCTTGTCATCTTCCCCCGGCCCAACTCTCCTCCCACCACCCTCTCCTCCTTTCCTCCACCACCGTCGTTCCAAAATACCCAAATCGGCCACCACCAAATGGAATCAACATACAAGAATCAGGATCTTCGTGGCTCTAACACTAACTTTCGAATTTGTGGTGGTTTAATTTCGTTTAGGTGGTGTTCATGCTAGTGGATCGATTTGGTGGTTTGCGAATTTGTGGTGGTTGGCATTTTGGGACTGGTGAGTCAATTTTAAGAGTGGATGAGGGTCGAAATCGATGGCAGAAAGATGATCAGTGGTGGTTTAAGTGAGGAGGAAGGAGAGCGGTGGCTGGGATGGTGGTCACTAGTCTGGGAGTGGGAAGCGGAGTGGGAAGCGGAGTGGTGACTGGAGTTGGTGGTTTCAACATTTAGAGAGGGAGAAAGAGTGAGGAGAGAGTGGGTCTACACTATTTTTAATGTCGACGGTCCACCCAAGAGTTTTCAGGGTCGAAATTGATGGCAGAAAGATGATCGGTGGTGGTTTAAGAGAGGAGGAAGGAGAGCGGTGGCTGGGATGGTGGTCACTGGTCTGGGAGTGGGAGGCGGAGTGGTAAATGGGGTTGGTGGTTTCAACATTTAGGGAGGGAGAAGGAGTGAGGAGAGAGAGTGGGTCTACACTATTTTTAGTGTGGATCAGGTCCACTCAAAAGTTTCACGTGGATCTCTCATCTCTCATTCTGACAAATATTTGAAATTAAAATTCTAGAAGTAGCTCGTGGAAACAACCAACCCATAATTGAGAACTGGTAGAGATATATCACAGTAAACTAAAGATAATAATAATTTATATCCTAACATATTAGTATAGTCTATAGATATTAATCATATTTTCATCCTATTGTAATATTTCATAGTCTATATCATAATTGAGTTTTACATCTCACAACTCACGACTTCAAAGGCTATTATTTTAAACTAGCTATTAACCCGGGCAACGCCCGAGAGATGTCGTATTACTCTTATACAATATTTTAACTAACCCGTATTACTTAAAAGAGATCAAACTCAATCGAACTTAATGTGTATCGTAATTTAAACTCGAGCATGCTAGTACATTTATTTTACCTAAACTTGATTGAATTCAAATTAGTTTAGATGATTTTTGGTATTTTATTAATTCGAGCCGACTTCAATATATTTTTATTAAATAATTTTTCATTATATCTAAATTGAATTATATGGTTTTTTTTACATGTCCAACTCGAGCTGATGTTTTGAACTGAATGTACTGATCTAAACTAATCTGTAATTGTGAGACAAAAGCAAAGGAGTAGAGCTAAACTAAACTGAAATGTTCTGAACTAAATTGAAAGTAATGGAGTTGAACTGAACTAAAATATTTTTCAATTATTCCATTCCAAAAGAACAGAGCCTAAAAGTGATAAAACCCAATTGGCCTCGCATGTTACTTAGTAATAGATTTACTTAAGCCTCATTCGATCTAAATTAAATTAGTCACTTCAATTCAAATCACTTCAATTCAATTCAATTTAGTTTAGTTTATGTCATTTGCAAAAAAACATGCCTTTAATAGGTAAAATATAAGATTTTTTTTGCAATTATAGAAAAACCTATCATAAGTGATCCAAAGTATTTCTCTAGATGAATCTAACGGTGCAAAAATTATAATTTTATGAGATTTGAAATGAAAATTATGATTAATCTTATATAAATTCATATAGATAGGAATGTAATCTTAAGTGGAACTTGATTCAAAGTATTTTTCGAGATGAATCTAGCGGTGCAAAAATTACAATTTTATGAGATTTTAAATGAAAGTTATGATTAATTTTATAACATCATATAGATAGTATTTTTAGATAAGGAATGCAAGCTAAATAGGATAAAATTTTTCTTTTTAATTATTGTTTATTAAAAATCAAAACTATTAATTATATATACATAATGATGTGGAGCGATGTGATGTCTCCTTTCAATACGGCTTTATTATCTAGTATAAATTGGTTTAAAAAATAGATATTACTCCTTCATTCCTTTTGTTCTTTCTGTATTCCCCGGGTTTGTACCTTTCTAAATATAATTTGCTTTAATTCATAACATTACAAGTACTTTGTTTATATTGGATATTGGTTGACAATGCACTTTTTTTTGGTTTAGCGAAAAACATGCATTCTAATGGTGTTTATAACAGATGATGCCTTCACACCACAACTCCACAATCTTACGCAAAACTCTTGGGTGGACCGGGTCCACACTAGAAATAGTGTAGACCCGGTCACTTTCTTCATCATCAATCCTCCTGCTGAACCTGCTGAAACTTCCTTTCTCCTCTCTTCCATTTCCTCTCTACTCCAAATTTGCCAAAATCCGATCACATTTCCACCGGCGACCGGAGATTTTCGCCGCCGAGTTGAAAGGAGATGATTGGAGAAAGAAGCAGCAGTAGCAAACACTTCAAAGTGCCGAAGACGAACTCAAATCTAGGCTAGGGTTTGTTTACTTTTTATCTATCTGATCTGTTTTGTATCAAACAAATTGATCTTGATTTTAGGAATTAAAATTGTTGAAGCCATAACTTACTTCCGCCATTAGACAATCTTCAATCAAAGCTCTGATTCGTCGAAGAACGATGAACATTTCTTCAAAGCATAGAATCGATGAAGGAGATAAAGAACTCGAATAATTCACTTGTCGGATAATCTCATCAAAGATTTGATATCACGTATTTTTATAGAGTTTTCTCCCTTATTTACAAGCTAATTTGTGCGTCATTGGAGCTCTTGGGAGCTATTTTGTGCGCCATTGGAGCTCTTGGGAGCTATTTTGTGCTAACTATCGTAAATAGTTGTCGTTTTGTGTTTTAGTGTTGAATTGCAGGTTTTAGGGAGTTTTCTCCCTATTCCCGAATCATTTGGAACCAACCACGGCTTTACGAGATGTTACGGGGCACGTAGGATGGCTCACGAGCTTTATGGGTAGTTTAGGAGGTCCCAAGACCCCTAAACGTGAAGATTATAGAGCCAAAGAGTCAAAAAGGAGGTTTTCGTGCACTGATCGGGCAGAAATGGCCCGATCGGGCGAAGTATTTATGATCGGGTATGAAAGTTGCGGACCCGATCGGGCAAGGTATGCCCGATCGGATCGGGCGAGCACACATGTGCCCAGACCCGATCGGGCATCCACCGCCCGACCCCATCGGGTCTAGTGCTGCTAGGTCTTATTGGGACGCTGCTGAGGAGGCGAGCTTGCTGGCACTTTTTGCCGCCTGGCCCGATTGGGTGGGCCGTAACATTTGGTTAAATGCTGCGCTGCTGCTAACGAAGGCCAAGAAGACAAAGTTTGCTGATTGGGTGTCGGCCCGATCGGGTGGACGGCTCGGGCCCGATCGGGTCTGGCGCCATTTGTCGCGATTTTCGACTTTTGCTTCCTATTTTTAATTAGACTTGAGGGGCATTATAAATAGTTTTTTCCTCATTAGTTAGGGACATCTTTTATTTATCTTTTCATTAGCTCTAGACTAGTTTTATTCCTCATTGTTCTTAGTTTAATTCAAGCACTTTAGATTAATTTAGAGGTGATCAAACCTATTTCGATTTCAATAAAAGTTCCTGCTTTCCGTCAATTGATACTCTTTCCTACCCTAATCTCTTTTGTTATTCTTGATTGCTTGATTTATTTATTTAATCGTTCATGATGCAATTGTTAGGGTTTTATATTAGTTTTGTCGTTGTTAATTCGATTATGAGTGAGTAGTCTCTTTCTAGGGTGTTAGATAGGAAAGCCATGTTTATACCATGATTGTGATTTAGGTTTCTATCAATTTCTAGGACTTGATTAGGGTGATTGTGATGTGGTTTGTTCATATTGAGTAATTAATGTCAGTGTACAATTTCATTGATTGCTTGTGGTTAATAGTTGTTTGCACAGATCCGTCTTACAATTAGAGGCCTAGGACACATCAGTAGTTCTGATTACGTTAGTGACCATGCGGCGTATGTTGAACTATGAGCGTTGATCTTAACCATAGTTCAACTCGTGCTCTAATCTCCCGACTCTTGACTTAGGTTTTGATAGTAGTTGACCCTATTTGATTGGTATAAGCATGGTGGACCGACCTAATACCCTAGACTTTTAGTCCATAGTCAAATCTTTGATTTATTCCGTCTTCTGTAGTTTATTCATTAGTTCAGTTAATCCTTATCTGATTTCATCTGGAGTAGCTGAATTGATTGAATATTAATTTAGAAACTCTGTCTCCCTGTGGATTCGACCCTGCTTCCACTGACTACCTTAGTTAGAGGTCTGTAGGTTTATTTTTGATTAGGTGACACGACTAAAACCTATCAAGATTACAGGTAAAAATTCTGCATTTGCGGATGATTGAGGATGAGTTTTGCTTGAAGAGATAACTTGAAGGAGTAATGGAGGAAATCTCAGAGTGGAGAGAGCGAAGAAGATCGAGAGTTGAGGGTTGACTTTCAAGAATTTCAAGAATTCAAGATTCAGAGATTAATCTCAGATTAATTCAAGAATTTCACACCAACTTAGGTTTCTGCAATTACTACTATGCACTACTTCCATTTTCTAAGTCTGCAAAATCTTTTAATTACAAAGTTTTGATTGATAAACTTTAACTTTTAATTACAAAATCTTAACTTTTGCTAAAGAAATCTTAACTTTTTATTCATAACACTAAACTTTTGATTACGAAACTTTAACTTCTGATTGTTAAACCTTAACTTTTAATTACAAAATCTTAACTTTTGCTAAAGAAACATTGACTTTTCATTCGTAACACTTAACTTTTGATTACAAAATATTAACTTTTGTTAAAAAAATCTTAACTTTTCATTTATAACACTTAACTTTTGATTATAAAACCTTAACTTTTAATTAAAATTTCTTAACTTTTGGTGAGCAAAAATTTAACTTTTACTAAAAAAACCTTAACTTTTAGAAACTAGCCCTGGTCTACAATAAGTTTAGTGTAGACCGTGATCATCCTAGACTTGATACAATCTTACATTGATATCCCCTCAATTCATGTGTAATACCCTGATTACCCTCATTAACGCTAACCATTATCTAATTTCTATGTGAGTTCTTATTTCATTAAAAGAGAATCTCATTCATATTTGCTATTGTATTGATTTCTCCCCCGATTTCAAATAAGACAAAATGGAATACAGGAACTAATTGCGTATGAGACGAATTTTAACATGACCCTATATGACTTTATTTATCCGGATGTATTAGCCATTATAAATGGTTAAAGGGATATTATTATGAATAGCGTAAAATGAGAATCGTAGTGAACCAAAAAGAATGGAGCAAATTATATCCCTAACAATAACCTTTACAAAAGCGCATACCGACACACCAATGTTGTATCAGTATCCAAAAGATAGTTTAAGGTGAAAATTTTCTAATACCACGATTGATCCATTTAGCAATGGATCATATGTTTTTTTTTGCAAATATTCTTTTAAATGGATCATTTACTTAGTTAAGTTAAATTATCCTTTTGTTAGTTATGCCGCCTAATGTGTTAAAGGAGGGAAATAAAAGCAACATAATAATGACTACTTTTATTAGGTGTGTGATTCAAGCCATGTAATGGAAACGGAGTAATAAATCATTGCCAAAAAGTAAGCGATTTGGTTACTTGAGAGGGAGGGAAATGTAACAAATTGGAGGAATCAATTATCACCAAATAATGGTAATGAATTGATGAAGAGTCAAACCAGAGAGTGAGGAATAGCCTAGGATAAGAAAACCACTTTTATTAACAATAAACGCCAATAACAAATTTAAAAAATGCATAAATATCGACATCTATTGGATCAAAAAATAATCTACTGAACTGATCTTATTTTTAATGAACTGAACTTAATTTTTTGGTGAACAAAACTTATTTTTACTGATTCATGTTCTTTTTTTTTTGCATAACTGATTTTTACTGAACTGAACTTACTTTTACTAAATTATTATTTTAAGGTGAACTTAAAAAAGCCTAAAATATAGGGACTAGGTATGTTATACTCAATTTATATTTACAGATTTTAATCTTCATTTAGTGTCTTTTCAATATAATTTATATCTTTACCTAAATGAACTTTTTTGATAATTAATTTAAATTTATTTTCACTTGAAAATAACTTACTTTATAAAATTTGCACCATTCACCTGTAATTCTCCATCCATGGGCTCATATAAAAAACTGTGAGATAGTGCACCATACACTTGAGTGTATGGTAAATGCTCTCCTTACTTTCGTTGACACTTCTAATTTTTTCATTGAGCTCAACTACTTTTACTAAGCATTTAATAATTTGAAAGCAAACATCTCTTACATATAAGAGAAGAGAGGGTGAACGCCAAAAATAAGAAAAATAAAATACAATAAAAGAATATCTTTACCGCTTACTAATCAATTTCTACGCATCAAGTGCTTATTAGACTAGTAACTTACTACCTCCGTTCCAAGTGTATTGCAACATAAGGGGTTGGCACATTTATTAAGAAAAGCAAAAAAATTGGTCATCTTTCCACTTGCATCATGTGATTAATAAGTGATGAAGAGAGAAAAATGTTGCACATGTGATCTTTTTGGTGATTAAAATAGAAAGGTTGCAATTAATATGAAATTGCCAAATAAAGTAAAGGTTGCAATACACTTAGAACAGAGATAGTATATTAGAAGCACGTAAATGAAATCACATAGCTTTTACCCTTTTGCTAACAGAACCAACCATGACATTACTCAACATTTTTATTGAGGAAAACCATTATACACACTAATAACAATTACTTTTTCTGAATACTTGTACTTCAAACAACTACTTTGACAACTAGAGAATCAACTAACGCCTTGATCAGTACACCTTAAAACAATACTCCATCAAACTATCATTATTTCGTTATATTCAGTAAAAAGAAGTCCAACTCAACAAAAATAAATTCATTTATGTAGAAACGAGGTCAAATAAACATGGGCTAATTGAAAATATCATTGTTCAAAGTATGCATCAAACTACTCCAAATTTCTACAGAAAGATCATGTAGGCTATCTAAACCATTTTTCAATGAAGGACATAATTTGCAATTAATTTTCCTAACTTGAATCCATACAAGAAATATCACCAACTAATGATAGGAAAAATAAAATGGAGAAGAAATGGAACATTGGTGTAAGATAATAAGAAAGAGGAATGTAACAAATATATAGGAAATTATGTCCATCATTGGGATAAGTATACTTCATTCTTGGAAAACCAGAAATTGATAAACCAATTAATATAATACCGAAACATTTTCAACCCTAAATATTTTTGTTCCAACAAAGCGTTTTTTTTAGTAACGCAGAGAGTACTTTTTTATTCAAGCTAAGTGAGATAAAGTAGAGATTAAAATTTCAAGAAGTGTCATTCAGGCAAAAAAAAACAAAGTAGTTATAATAATCAAAAGAAAATTTGTAATATTGTGTCATAATATCAAGGAAAACAAAGTAGATTTTGGCTAAAAAATCAAACTTTTAGACATTGACCCTCCAACTTTTCATTCATCTTTGCGTGTCAGATTTTGACCAATTTTATTTGTGAATGTGCGTCTCCAGCACACAAAAAGGATGGCAGAAAAATTAAGAGGTTCAATGACCGAAAATTTGAATTTTTAGCTAAAATTCGAATATAAGGTATGTATTTTGATAAAAAGTGACTTATAAGGTGTTTTCTCACAAAAATAATTATATAAGGTATTTTTTCACAAAAAATGTAACAAATAAGGTGTTTTTTCGCAAATTTTCCTAATATCCATTCTTAGCTCCAAATTTTAATCATGGCATGATGATTTCATGTACTCCATGGAGTATTAGTACATATATTTTGGTGCACAACTATGGGGCAGCAGTCACACAATCGTGCATGATGCATGATGCATGAAGTAAATAATCCATGGTGTAATAGCACAAATATTAAGCTACCAGGAGATAATGCCCAATATCAGACCTCTATTTAGGATGATCCATTAATAGCAAACACATATGCAACTCAATGTCAAGTAACATCATCATTCATCATCAAATCTTAGAAGATGATACACTGATGACTGAAGTAATGGGATCCTTAACATGGCCCCCTAATTTGCGGCTTGACAAATGGGAAGCAGCCAACTTTTGAAAAATGTATAAAATAGTGTTACATCAAGAATCAAGATGAGACTAGTATAGAAATTTAGTAATTCTTTAAGAACTACCAATACAGTTAACAAGGAATGGTTCTCTTCAACTTTTTCTCTGAAAAATGATATACTACATTAGCCTTCAATAATATATTAAATGCTTATACAAATGTTCTAAGAGTTATTTATATCATAACCCAAAATATTCACTATAAATCAGTTTAACCATTTCTAATAGATAAAAATCAGTCTGACAAAGTAGGAATAGGTAACCTCGATAGAAGTACAATAGAAGCAACATGAATGCGGAAACTAAGTTAATCAATAAACATTAACTTCAATCAATATAGCTCACTTGTAATAATCAGTGCAATTTCGAAGATTTAGGGGAAGAGAACATAATCCAAAAAATCATCCGAACTATATAACAAATACTCTTAAGTAGGCTTTCCTAAGGGGGTATGACCAAATTTATTTTTTTGGGTTAAAAATTACACAAATGACTAACATAATCTATTAGCCATAGATGATATAACCATACTACATAAATTCATGAAAATAAATCAATTTGGCCTATCTTTACAGAACTCAACTCGAACCTCAATCCATGACAATCTTGATTAGCAATACCAATCCTCTTTATATGACACTGGTTAGATTGCCAAAAATTTATATTGGAACATCAAAAACAAAACAATCATTCTTCATTTATTCTAATTTTCATAACATGACTAACTAATTAATCAAAGATTATCAAGGAGATGTCAACTATAAAGTGGATTATTACATACATGCACCTCTTTTAAGTGCAAAGCTCCAAGAAGGCTCTTTAGTAGAGGAAGAATGGTGGAAAATGCAAGTAAAGTAGATGTATCAAAAGACATAGTACTTCACTAACTTAGTGCATTTCTCCTCCTTTTGAGAATAATGCTTTAAGAACCCACATGCAACATCATCATATAATGTTAAAAACTAATTAGGAAAGCTTAATTATTTCCACAAGTACTAATACTTTTAATTAAGTTAAGTACTTTTTCCTTTCTAGGAAAAGGGTTTTGGCAACTTTATAATTTTTTGATAAGATTAATAAGCTGAGTTGATATTCGAAAATGCTTAGACATACTTTCCATCTTAAGTACAAAGGATATATTCTTCTAAAGGTAATTTATGTCACAAAGGGTATCAATCCTTTTCCTTTCTTTTTCTTTATTGCAAGCACATTGAGAATTTTTAGTCTAGCTGTTTAGATTTTAGACTAGACACCGGAAATTTTACCCAAAAGTAAAATCATCACAAGAAAACGCCAATTTTCGAAGGATAAGAACCGAACCTCCAAAATCATGATTGTGAGTCGGAAGCTCTTATCACTTGACCTCCACTCAATCTTTTCTAAAGGTAATTTATGTCCCAAAGGGTATCAATTTTTTTTTCATTATGAGTGTATAATATAAAGTCTCTTTACTGAAAGCACATAGAAATTTCTTAATCTAGGGTTTATTTAAGAAGTCTTTGTACTGCCCAACAAAGTCACAAGATGCCCACCTATTCTTGCTTGTTTTAATGAGCTAATTAATTGATTAAGTCACAAAAAAATGAGGCTGATACCTAAAAGAAATGCACTTATTAATTCCCTAATCAACTTTCAACTCAAGTATAACATAATTACAAAAATAGTATTAAAATATGTCCCTCATGAAAGCTGCCTAAAATCAAATAAATTAAAGATGTTGGAAGACAGAAAGCAAAGCTCATCTTGTCATGTTTGAGCAAATTTCAAATATGGCCAAAAGCGTGAGACATCCCTTCACACTATGAGAGATATCTAGATATGCAATTTTTTTGGGTGCAATGTATTTTATTTTGGTTCATAAGGAGCTGCAAAAACAGGTAAGCATCGATTTCAAAACCTCTTGAAACCAAAAAGAATGCTTTAACAAAATGGACTATTTCTCCCTCTCTTTGGTGCAATCTATGTAATTGTTAGGGTGAGTTTATCCATAAGACTCCCTCCCATATTTCAGACTCTGCCACATCAGCTTTCCACTAACTTTATCTACTCTTTAATATTTCAGACTCACATAAGACTCATTCCAGTTTTGATCTTTATCCCTCAGACTGCCTTTCAGACTCTTCAAAAAAATTTGATCATACTTTATTGACACGTGGCAGCATATTATTGGTTCCTTTTATTAAAGTGAGTCTTAAAATGAGTCTTGGATTTCTAAGACTCACCTTAAGACTCCCCAAGTCTTGATGTGAGTTTATTGGTAGTCTTTAATAAGACTCTCCAAAATATCATCTTAAGACTTACGACTCCCTATAAACTCACTCTTAGCTGCATAATACTATACAACAAATGAAAAGAGACATTCACACATAAAAAAAGGTTAGAATGTAGGAAAGGTGACAGCATTAGGTATATGTTACAGTCAGCTAGCTAGAAGTCATAAGATCGAAATGGTACATCTATTACTCGAAGTCTAACATACTACATCAAAGCTCAATCATGCTCTAAGACTTCTAACAAGTAACAAGTTAATAAACCAAGTGCAAAGTGCCTAAAGGCAGGCAAAGCGATAGTATGATTGATGAAGTTAAGGTATTTACGTAAAACACGCCCCAAGATCCTTGAGATTTACAACGGCCTAGGATAACTTGATTGGTGTGGTACATGGTGGGAGTTGACACGATCTCTTGTAAAATAATAATCAAAGTTTGATAGTTAAATGTAACCTATCCAACATTAAGGGCCGAGTATGAGTAACATGGCCATATACGGGTAGGGGTTTCTTTTCCTCGGGTAAATTATAGAGGTGGAAGATCTACCTTATACGTACTTGTTAAAGAGCAACGATCAATTACCTTATTCCTTAATTTTCATCAGAACAATAACTAAAAGGTTGTGGATTTATTTGTCACTAGGTTACAATTATTGATGACACAAATCCATTTACTATGATCTTAAGACAGGAACATTTAACTCCACATTAGTTAATGACCATCATGCACCCTCATGTAGATTAGATGTTAAATATAGTCATTTACACAAGTCACTCCCAAATGAACTAATACCTCAAAAAAGCATGTTATTATTTATTTCTTAAGTACTTATATTTCTTAATTATTGATTATGTTCTAACTTTTTGTACAACTACATGTGAATGAAAGGAAGAGGTGCTCCCTAATGATGCTTGCTTTACCAATATGGTCAGGTAGACATGCATGCATGAGGGACAAATAAACAAAAAAGCTGGTATCTAAGCCACAATCTAGTTACACAATTAGTACTAATTAATCTGCTATTTACATTAATCTAAGCTGGTATCGAAACAGATAAGAAGAGCCAAAAGGTATGTTTAGGAGATGATATAATTAAACAAAACATAATCAACAAATTAAAGATTGACATTAAGCTCTTAATAAACAAGTGAAAGAAGAAGACAAACTCTGCAAAAATCCATCAACAAAGCTAAGAAGGTTACATATTAAATTGAAGAGACAAAGATCACATACTACACAACAGATCCCCAACAAAAGGCAACTAATTAACATTTAAATAAATTTTTCAAGAGACAAGATCATATAATTTGGACATTGGAATTATTAACAAATTGGGTAATGTCTCTTATCTCTCCTTCATTGTCTTATATGATCCAGCTTTAAGACAATAACAAAAACATAATATAATATTGAAATTTATTCTTATTATTATTATTATTAGGCAGACTGCACATTTAGAAATCAATTGAACAAAAAAAAAAGATTGACTAATTTAATTAATTACACTAATCAAGGCCTTGGATGGGGGAAGAACTGCATACCAGGCAAGAAAGCATTGAGGGTAGGAGCAGAATATAGGGATGGAGGGTGGTAGAGTAAATTTGCACCACCTCCACTTGGATGTGTGGCCGCCATGGTGGCGGTTGTAGCCGTTATATTAAACTGATGGTGGTCAGCCGTGGCGACGGACAAGCTCTCACCACCACGGTTAGAGGTGGAAGGGCCTTGATCATAGAGAATCCCTTTGAAATTATGCCCTCCTATGTTAATTGAAGTTTGATAAGCATATTGATCCACCACATTATCCTCTGAGCTCACTCGAATGCATCGAAACGTTGCTGATGAGTTCACTTCTGCCGGAAAATTCCCTCCTTCTAGCCCTGTAAAAAATTATCAAGAAAACCTAGCTAATCATGAAGCAATAGAAACAAAATTATCTCTGAATTTAGTAAAAGAAAAAAAGTGGGTTTCCTTGATTACATGATCTACCATATAGAACTTAACAAAAAATGAACATAAAACACAATATGATTATTAGGGTTTTGAGGGAACAGTGAAATAAAGAAGTAACAAGAACAGAAACCCCCCCAAAATTAAAGCTTTTATTTAATTAATATACCTTAAGTCTGAAATGAACCTAGATCTACGAGTTTATTCATCCTACACCACCCAAGGCCATTTTTTCTCATTTGTGAATTCTAAACTCTTCTTTGGGGTGAATTTTGCTCAGTTAGAGGTTTTCACACGAGCAATGAGCAAAAAAATAGCCTCTACGTGTAGGATCCTGTTAGACTCATCGTAAGCTCAAGTGTAAGATAAAAGTCGTGTAGATCTAAGTAATTTAGTAGCAGGTGTTGCAAAAGAAGAAAAAGAAGATAAATGTCCCCCTTTATATGTGAGAATTTGGTCAAGAAAAAACAAAATAAAATTCAAAGAAAGAAAAGGAAAGCAAGAAAGAAAGTACAATAATTAGGGTTTACCGTTTACTCATGAATACTGAATAGCAGTACTTCTTTGTAAGGAATCATATCATCATAGCTACTAAGCTACTAAATTCACTGTTTGTTTTTATCAGAAGGAAATGACCAATCCCAACCTTCCTATATCATCACTTACCACCAAAAATAAATAAAAATTTTAAAAAATATATTTTTTCAAAAAAAAAAAAAAGATGATAAAATTACCAGCAGAAGTAGGGCTGTGATGATGAATGTTGGAAAGAGAAAGAGGAAGAGAAAGAAGATGAGGATGATATTGATTGTAGTGATGATCTACAGTGTTTGTAAAGTGTTGATGTTGTTGTTGATGTTGTTGCAGTTTTTGACGCCTTCTAGCAACAGGAACCCAAGTGCTTTTAACATGAGTTGAACACTGAAACCCTCGGCTTTTACAGCAAGTTCTACACCTTGAATGTGTACAATCTCTCTTTGCTTTGTTTCCACAATCTTGACAACTTGTAGTAGTACTACTACTTCCTCCACTTGACGACTTCATAATTTGAACTAAATTTTTTCTGTCGTACTAATCCACCATTCTATGTGTCACGATTCTGTATATGTTCAAAAACCGATACATAACGTGAATAGACGTTTCGCTAGAGGGGTAAAGGAGGAAGAGGGTTTCATTGAGTTAGTGAAATTTTGGGGAAATGGGGGTGAGGGATAATATAAGATCTACAGTAAGATTTTTTTCCTATTGTAAACTATTTTGAGAAAAAAAAGTAGTAAATTTTATTGTGTATTCTTGTTTGTTTTTTGTTAGTGGGTTAAAAAATGTAACTATTTATTGAACAAGACATATGATCTAAATTAGTACGATGGATGTAAGAATTTTTTTTTGCTGTTTGGGGATTATGGTTGGGTTTCTTTTTGTGGGGAGCAAAGGAAATCTGAAATTATCAATCATGATCTAAACAGTAGTGACAAAAATAGTAGTAGTAGTAGTAATATAGAGGTATGATGATCAATGCTAGCATGGTTATATGGTTAAAGATCAAGGTTAAGGGAGAGAGATCACAGTTTTCAAAGAGAAGGCTGAAGAAACAGAAACAGTGGTGCTAGTTGCTCTTTTAGAACAGTAGCATAAACTGAGGAGGGCTAGCTAGCTTTTGGCTGTGCTCACTCTCTCTCTCTCTTCACTGTGAGATAATTTTTGATTTGTTTTGTTTTGTTTTGTCCTGTTTTTGCGGAAAAAGTAGGAGTGATTTTTCTGCTTTTGCTTGACCCTACGTACAACGAGGGGGTGAATAAATCCATAGGGTTTTTAATTGAAAACCTTCCTCCCCTCCTCCCCTCCTCCCTTCCCATTTTTTGTTTTAAAAACAAAACCTAGGGTGTGTAAGTGTCATGGTCTCAAATTTGGACACGGATCATGTGACGTACTCTTGCCTATTAGGATACTAGGGCGCAAGCCGCAAAGTTTGTGTGTGGAAGTTGGGGCTCGTCAAAGTATGAACAAGTCTGATTCTGAGAGGACGTTTTGCCTATAGCCGCAAATACAAGAGAGGAGGGTCGATTGAGGTGCTTGTGTGCTTATCAGACATAAGCAGGAGTAGCAAGACTAACGATAGGAGAGTACATGATCTGAGCTTCGAGGGGCACTGTAAATTAAGTAGTGGAACAATATCTAAGTTGGCCTACAACGAACGACAATATTGTCTTAGAGTAAGGTAATACCGGATAAGCGGTTTGACTTTACTCGTTCATCATCATTGCCTTGAGAAATATTGGATAATCCCGAAATAAGTTATTTCTTAGTGTAACATTGACTTTTGAGTATCCTCATAATAGATGAAAAAACTTTATAAGGCTCAAACACAGAGAAAATTATACTAGAATATTAAATGATGGAAGAACAATTACTCCAATAATTTTTCCAAGGTGAAAAGACCATACCCTAGTCGCCAATAAGGTTAAGGAGGGACAATCGGTCCCATAATTAGTTCGCTATGAGACTAAAAAAACCTTTATTTTCTAGACCTAATATTATGCAATCATTGATGATAACTTTGTGCATTTTTTTTAGTTGCGATAATTTAGCATCTACACTTGTTTATATTGATAGTTTTATTTATCAATAACTAGTAACTAGAAAAATTCTATATTTTACAAATATCTATCAAATTAAGCTAAGAAGATCGTACATATATAACTACATTTTATATTACGTACAAAATCGCAAAAAGTGGTCGAAATAGCGTAAAATGAAAAGAAGAATGGAGGATTATGTGCGAGGAACCTTATACTCATTCAAAGAGCCTTAATAACACATAAAATTAAGGGTGAACGAGACCAGTTTCTCGAATTAAATATATTATGACAATGCTTTAAAAAGATTAATAACATTATATTTATGTGTAAAGTATTATCACATTATAGGTATTTTGATGAGATTGCGTTCCCAAATAGAAAAAACAATCAAAAAATCCAAAGCTAAGGACTTAAATTTCTATAAGTCTGAAAATTAAACACTCAAGTAACAGGATATTTTAATTTATGTCAACATTCATGAACCACACAATTATATAACAAAACTACTTAGAACATTGTTGAACCTAAGTATTTTGCACTTTCAATAATTAACATTACTGAAAATTATTAAAATGTTAATTTTTAAACTCACTCTGAATATGTAAAACTCTTAAGAAAACAATTGTTTTTCTGGATAGTGCATACTAAACTTTATTGATTATATGACATATTTCATATTTATAATACATCCACAACCCTTACAAAATCCAAAAACAATTAGGAAAAACTTTAAGATAGGCGGTTAATATCTTTCTTTATCCCATTCTAATTAGATATTAACAAACTTCCTTAGAATAAGCAAAGTTTTTTGCAAATCTTATCTTTTCTTCCAAGCTTCATCTTTTAGTAACCACCTTATCTCATTTTCCAAACTCTATCTTCTAGGCGGCACACTTTTGTTGACTTCCTTCCTTTGTGTTGACTTTCCCTTCTTCCTTTCATGTTGTCATTTTGATCAATAACTTTGACTCTAGACTTCTCTACTTTGACTTTCACTAACTATTGACTCAACAACAATTTGAATTACAATATTTAAATAAATAAAATGACATAAAATAACCTAAAACAAGAAAAACCCTTTGAAAAATATAAAAACTCGTATGCAAAATTTATTTAGAGACTCAACTACTATTTTAGGAAAGGTATTAAATGTATCAACAAATCCACATCATATTTTCATATTACTTTTATGAAAAAATAATTGGAGTAGCCAATAGAACAAGCTCTACGGGTCCCAAATAGGAAGCGGAACAAATCAGACCTGCTCTTGTTAATACCGTGTATGTGTTCGGATCCTATATAGATCTTTATTAGTTATAGGTTAGAAGTGAACACTCACTTGTTTTGCTCACCCCTACATTATATTGCCCTTCGGTTAAGTCTCTCAGTGCCTAAGAAACTAGATGCAATAACAACGTCTTTCAAGTTTAGAGTTGGTAAACGAGTCAAATTATATCAAGTTTGTGTCAGGTTTAAGAGGTGTCTTCCCCTAAACCTAACCTGACCCGTCTAGTTGAACTTGTCAAGAATCCTTGATCCAACTCAAACGTTTATTAGACGTGCCTCCCCCTTAACCTAACCTGACCCGTCTAGTAAACTTTTATTAGACGTGTCGAGTACGGGTTGACCCGTTATCTTTTTTTATCATATATATGATATTCTCAATTCATATTTTATTTTTTCTGAAACTTATTAAATATTGTGGTATTTAAATTAATGTCTATTGGGGTATAAAAATAATCAAATGACCTAATTTCAAAATTCAAATAATGAAGGTCAACTATAATTTTAAAAACTTTGAAATTGGGTAGATATAATTGGGTTGTCGTGTCATTTCCGTATTAAAGAATTTAACCCTAACCCGACCTGTTCAATAAATGTGTCGGGTCAAGTCAACCCATTTAATTAAACATGTCAAAAGTCTTGACCCAAACCTGCTACATTTGTGTCAGGTTCATATATATTTGAGTCAAGTTTCAACACGAGAATCTCGGTCATAATGGAGTTAGGGGAAGATATTCTACATGGGCCAACTGGGGGCTGACTCGTAGTACAAACTTGACAAAAAAGTTTACTTTGAAAATTCTAACACATGACTCGTATATGCAATTTGTACTTGACTTATCGTTCCTCTTCTTTTTCATTGATCTTATGTTATAGCTATGCTTATTTATTAAGCTTATTTTTTTGCTTTTTAATTATGTTAAATTCAGTCCACTTTAGTTCAGTGCAATCTTGTTAAGTTAAGGCAAATTCATTCCAAAAGTGCAAGATCATACTCTCCTTCTCGCTCCACTCCTATTATTACTAATATATTTTAAATTGATATATATTTTCTAATTTATGACTATGCTTTTTCTACTTCATGGAAAAGGATGATCGTCATTCACGTTGCTCCTTGATGAGTGATATTTATATCACTCTAAATCTCTTATTTTCCTTTGATTTGAATCATTTTTCTCCATTATCTAGCAATTTATAGTTTCATTTTGCTCAATTCACATCTTGTTAGTGATTGTAGCTCTTTTTAGATTTTTTGTCTTTTCGCTCATTTTCAATGACCTTTTTTATGACATTTCCTTCGTGTTGTATGTAGGTATTATCAAAGTAATATTTTGATTTGCCTACAAAAGACCAAGAATGCATATAACAAGGTTTCGATCATGAGTAATGCATAAAGAAAGGCAAAAGGAGGTTAAGGAAGCAAAATCCACCAAGTTTCTATCATGTTTTGCACAAGGGTTAACTTCAAAAGCTTATAGCTCCCGAGTTAAACAGTATTTGATAGTGATTCAAGTTGGAGATGATAGCTTGTCTCGAGAGCTTTCCAACGACTGGTCATAAGCCCAATTTGGACAACAAATGAATGAGATATAAGCTTTAGAAGTTCAACTGTGTTGTCTAGCCGGGTTGCCCGCCCGATCACTTCCTTGGCCCGCCTGGGGGCCCGCCTGATCCACCTAAGTGATCGGCCATCACCTTTGCTGTTTCTCCCCAAAAGTCCCTACTTCGTGGTGATCGGGCGATCATAACTATGGATCGCCCGATCACTATGGGTTTGCAGAAATGTTTAGTTTTATTTCTTTTTCCCTTAGTTAAGGGTTGTGTAGATACTCTTTTGAACCTTGGGGAATACCCTAGGATTAGCCTCCGTAGCTTAGTTTAGAGAGAAAAGTGAGAAAACTCGGGAGAGATTGAAGATGTGAGAGTCAATGGTGACAACTTGTATTAAAAATTCAATAATTTATCAATGATAATTTCTTACTCTATCTATCTTATTTTATTGCTTTATTTTAATTATTTTTTCTTAGATTAATTATTCATGCTTAGTTTAATTATTTATGATTTATTATGTTTAGTTAAATGCTAGATTAATGTTTAGTATCTTGATATTAGTTGTTAATTTCTCTAAAGTTCTCATTTTTGTGTTAATAGAGTAGTTTATTGGGTAAAGTTTGGTTGAGAACCCAACTATTGTTGATTTTGGGTGTTTGAATATAAAATTAGGGGTTTAATTAGGCTTATTAATTGATTAATGGCATGATTACTATTTGCTTGCATTCTAGTTGGCCACTTGGATGTTTGTTTTATTGATGGCTTAATCAAATCGAAAGAGGAGATTAAGGTTGACATTTATGCTATTATCTTGCTTAATTACTCATGAGAGTGAGATTTGAGCGAGGGTTTTGTGGATTGACATTGTGGTTATCCCTTTGTTGCATGTTTGAGACCACGAGAGTGGCTTAATTATGTGATCTAGGTAGTTTTATTCGCTCTTGAGAGAGGGCTTAGAGCTAGTTAAGAGTCAATAACCTCAATTAGTTGCTTGGTTTTCCTTACTTCCAGGTTTCAACCTTCAAAATCCCTAAATCATGAGTGGTTGGTGTTGGATACCTTTCCCTAATTCAATAGATTTTAGTTGGTAGTTGACACCTTTCGACTCCTTTTCGGCCTAGCTTATTGTTAAATTAACACATATTGATGTTCCTTAGTCCTTGTGGAAGAATGACTCTTGCTTACCAGTTTACTTAGTTTAGTGGTCTAGTTAGACATTAGTTTAACTTTAGGAGGATTAGTAACGACCTACTTCAAATTACGCTTCTAAATTCAAAATCAAAGGATTATTAGGTTATTATTAGGTTATGTCTTTCATGAGTAAATTGTTACTATAGAATATCAGATTAATATGTAACTTTCAATACATACCTTTTCATATCTCCATCCTCAAATGTGCGTCCATTGATTGTTAATGGTCTCCAAGAAACATGACTATGATTAATATGTTTACACATTAGAAAAATACTCCCTCCATTCCATATTGATTCATAAGCTAAAGTCGTATCACCTATTCAACCAAAACTTGAGATAATGGGTGTAATCCACGATAATTCCTACAGTCCTCTAACAATGATAGTCAAGGGAAGCAGGGTTGAATCCGCAGGGAGACAGAGTTTCTATGTTAATATTCAACCAACTAACTAGTTCAGATGAAATCAGAGAAGATTAACTGAACTGATAATTAAACTGAGATTTACCTATGGATTAAAAGCCTATGGTATTAGTTCAATCCACCATACTTATACCAATCCAATAGGGTTAACTACTATCAAAACCTAAGTCAAAAGTCGAGGGATTAGAGCATGTGCTGAGCTATGGTTAAGTCTCAACGCTCATAGTTCAACATACGTTGCTTGTTCACTAACGTAATCAGAACTACTGGTGTGTCCTAGGCCTCTAATCGTAAGACGAGTCTGTGCAAATAATTATTAACCAAAATCAATGAAATTGGCCACTAACATTAATCACTAATCAAGAATAAACCATACCACAATCACTCTAATCAAGCCCTATAAATTAATAGAAATCTAAACAACAATCATGGTATAAACATGGCTTCCCAATCTAACACCCTAGAAAGAGATCTATTCAGACATGATTAAACTAACAATAACAAAGCCAATAAGAAACCCTAATAATTGCATCATGAAATAATCAACAACTAAACTAGAACAATTAAGAGGTAATAACAAAGCAATAAGAGAGAAGTATACCAATTTGACAAAAAGCAATAACTTTAATTGAATTGGACCAAGGTTTGATCTCCTCTACAATGATAAAACTAATGGAGCTAACGAAAATAACTCTAAAAGCTCTCTAAGAGTTTAAGATAATAAAAGGTCCATGTAAAAATAAACTAAAAACTAATTATAATAATCTAAGAAAGCAATAAAATAGGACGGAAAAAACGCAAAAATCGCCCCTCCGTGTCTTCCGCCCGATCGGCAATGGGCCGCCCAAGGCTGTCCGATGTCATCGGGCAAGGCTTCACTCCAAAGTCTTCAAAAATCAGCAAAATGGCTAAGTGATGTCCCACCCGATGGGATCGGGCAACCGCCAGATCAGGTGGAAAAACTGAACTTTTTGGGAGTGAAGATGGAACCCGATCGGGGGTGGTAGCCCGATCCGATCGGGCATAAACTTTTCTGGCAGCTTTGTACTTGGCTTCAAACGCCAAGTTTCTCAATGATTTTTTTTCAAAAGGAGCTCGAAGACAATCTCGAGACCTTTTACATGCCTCATAACTTATCCGCTACAGTGTGGTGGTCAAAATGACAAGTAAATAGGGAGTTTTTTCCCTAAAACCCGCAAAACAATATAAAACAGACAAACTATAACTATATCGAAATAGTTAGCATAAATGGCTCCTAAGAGCGTCACTATCGCACAATTTAGCTTGTAAATGAAGGGCAAAACTCTATGTGAAATCATTATATCATTGATCTACCCACTTTCCCTCTCATTTTTTTCTTAAGTTCTAGCAACTTCTACTTTATTCCTAATATTGATCTACCCACTTTCCCTCTCATTCGTTTTTTAGTTTTATTCCCTTTTCACACAATTTTACCTACTTCTTGAGCCCATATAATTCTACACTCTCTTACAACCACGTTATCTTTCCTATTTAAATAAACAAAAGGGACAACCCACTTTTGAACCATCTCCTATCTTTGCATTGGTTTTTGTAGTTACAGTAAATGGGTAGATCAATAGGAAATGGAGAGAGTAGTTAATATACATGTTATGATGAAGCTGACACGATCTTACGTGATACTTTTTCCTTATGTAGTTACAGTAAATGGGTAGATCAATGGGAGTGTGCGGCAAAAATTGGTTAATATTGACTGTAAAATAAATTGGAACAAACATATAGGAATTAAAAGGCATATATGTATCATGTTATTTCTTTTGCTATTGTATTTTTTATTTTATAAAATTTATATGTTAAATGAATAAATTATTTTTTTAAAGCTTAACATTGATTACCTTTTTTTTTTCTAGAATAACACAAACTTCAAAGGCTCAAAGTATATAAAGAGATAGGAAATTTTGTCAAAAAAGACCTTATAAGTTGCAAATTTTGTGAAAAAACACCTTTTATAATTTTTTTGTGAGATAACACCTTATAATATATTATCTATCAAATTACACACCTTGAAAGTGTACTTTTGGGTCATTGACTCTCTTATTTTCACTTCCTTTTTGTGCATTGGGTTTTTGTATGAAAATCTGGGTTGATATGATGACTTTCACACACAAAAGGGACAAAAAATATATGCAAATGTTGACTTTTTGGCCTAAGAATAATAATAAGATGTTTAATTTGATAGATAATAAGGAGTAACATATAAGGTATTTTCTTACAAAAAATATTTTAAAAGGTATTTTTTCACAAAATTTGTAACTTATAAGGTGTTTTTTCACAAAAATTCCGAAATAATATGATGAAAAATGTTTAGTATAAAACTGATTTACTTATGGTAACAATGAGATTGAGACACTTGTTGCTTTTCGTCTCGTTGCTTTTCCATATAATAACACTATTTTGTTCTTATAGTATTAGCAATAAAATATTCTTTTATGATTTACAACATTTTCTCTAAGTTGTATATTTGTATTTTGATAACATATCCAAATGCTTTTTTGGTCTTCAAAAACAAAAAAATAAATCATGATTTGTCATTGCCCTTGGTTGCCCCTTTATTCAAATTCATTCAATGTTGTTTATATGGTTTCCTTTCAAAAAGTTGTCGCCGAGTTTTTTCAATTCTTAAATGCCCGTGTAGATGAAGTAGCCCAAAAAATGGTTATGATCTAATTTTTTTATACAAGCTAATCTGTAAAAACGTAGATGTTTATCGCAATTAAACACTACTTCAAGTATTTACATCACATATTATGAAATAGTTGACCACCAAAACAAAAACCTGTCATTAAATAGATATTGACGCTACGTTACTTTAGTTGCCCATGAATAATTTTCCGTAGCAATTTGTATCAACAAACTTGGTTGTCGTTTTGCTAAGGCATCTACGACAATCAAAATTAAGATTGTGGTATTCTAAAAGGTCGAGGGTATGCAACTTGATTCTCTTGTATAAATTTAACCTTATTACTCAATTCGTACTTAGTAGGACTGTTGTCTCTACCAAATAACTCTATCAAGATCATGATCATGATAAATATATGAAAACTCCAACTAATTGATGACAATGAGACTAAGTGTGTTCTTTAAAATTGAATTAATGAAAATGTATATTTGTTTAGTTCATTCAATTGTTTTGTTTCATCTCATAATTTTAGGGAAATAAATACATTTCACTTCAGTGCAAATCGATTCACTCCAAAATTACTCCTTATTTGATATCCTTTATGTCGCGTAACGCCGCAACCACCACAGAGTCTAGTTCAACAAGGTTTTTCTATATAGAGTTGAAGGGTGAGATCGCTTGAAGATAACATGTGATGCTTTATGGAAACACTAAAATAGGAGACTTTGGAATGAAATGCACAAAATGGGAAGTGCATGAGTCATTTTCCTTTTTTTGAATACAACAGCCGAAAGGAAAGAGTGGCGCAAAAGTCTAAAACTAAGTACAAATGCAAATTTAATGTGGAAGAATACCTCACAACCTAAGGTATAAAACACAAAGTTCTTCAACAATCAATCTACATGTTTCATTAACTTAACAATCACAAACCGGCGAATTACGATATCTTTGAAGAACTCTAACATTGACACCCAAGAGTATATTATTGATGTGTATCTAAATTAGACGATGATCCTGATAAACTTTCTTTTATATAGAAGTTAGATATTCTAAGTTTCTAACCCTCATAAATAAACAACTTTATCATCTAACATTATCTAGAATTCAACTAGAACTAAAAAGTAAATACTTATTCTTAAGTGGATTTCGACTAGATTGGAATATTAAAAAGCGTAGCCAAACATTGCAATCGGCGACGTGTCACTATCCCTGTTTCTTAGATGACATTCTATCCACTTCTTTCTCATATTAAAAAATTGTCTACATGAAGATTTGAACCTATGACCTTAAGTATGTAAGAAAATAGCTCCAACCACTATGCCAACATACAATTGTTGTTTCTTCTATCAAAATCAATGATGATAAGAGTTATAAGCTCTAACTTTCAAAATCCATATTTTAAAGGAGACAATTTTTTATCTTTTTTTTTTATGACAAGTTTTTTCATGTTAAATGACATTAATTATTTTCAACTATTAATAAATTGTAATGCATAAAATTCCGGAGCATTGCCCGGGTCTAAAACTAGTCTTTGTTCAACTGTTGCAATTTAGGAGTGGGCACGCCCTAATCTACTAAGAGCAAAACACCCAAAAAGCATTTTCCCATTGGTTCCTCTTTGCCTTAGAGCTTACCTTGACCAAACTTGAAACCCTTCGCGTGTTCTTGAGCCCCACTAGCAGTTGGACTATTACACTTGCATTCCTAACGTTCACAAGACTCTTTACCTTTTTCTTCCATAATAACAATTATGTTGGATACTTAGGTTGTTAATTAGTTGCTACTACTTAGGTTGTTAAGTAGTTGTTGTATGGGGTCTGCCCAGCAGACCTCCAGGTGGCAGCAGACCACTGGTCCTGCCACTCCACGTCAGAGCGCCTGGAGCAGAGCAAACCTCCTCAGGCAGACCGCTCCGGACATAACTTCTAGGCTGGAGTTTAATGAAGGCCTTGTTCCACCTTGGTCCACTTCCAAAGAGGCCCACTCACTTTACTAGGTCAGTTGCAAGTCCATGTCTCATATAAATACCCATGCCCATGCATGGGTAAGGTACGTTTAATCAAACACTCACAAAATACTTGCACTTGATACTCGTTTTCTCTCTACTAGAGATCTTGTGCATAACTTGGACTTACTTAGGCATCGGAGAGGCGATCCTCGGAACCATCCCCGAGGTTTCTCCTTGTTTTGCAGGTAACCACCACCACGAAGGACGTTTGGGAGCCACGTTCCACCAAGTACCCACCACCACATACACTGTTGCTGTCTTGGACAGAAATTCAAAATGTCAGAAGTAATTGACTATAAAAAGGACAGACAACTCACCAAAGAGACATCCTGAACAGCGTAGTCCGGTGAGAAGCGACTTGCCAGAAGCTTCAACCACTCACTGGGGTCAGGGAAGGCCACGGACATCTGCTCCTGCCCCTGAGCCTCGTGCTGGTCATCCGCCGATCCCCTCTGCGGAGAACCTGAGCCAAAAGAAAGACCAGTAAGGTCCACAGAAGGGAAAGGGCCAGAATTGAGGCCGGGTAGAGGGTACGCACCTTTGGTGGCGACGTCATCCTCAACATCAACTCTCTGAGGGGAGTCGGCAAGGAGACGAGTTTTCTTCTGAGGGGGAGCTCCTTCCTCACTCTGCCTCTCTGCTGGTCTCTTCTGGGAATGTGAAGAGACCTCAGGCTCAGCTATAGTCTTCTGAGCACCCTCTGCAGGGGACTTAAGCTGGCCCGCAGTTGGAGCAGAGGTCTGAAGAGCCACAGCAGACTGCACCTTCTTAGCCCTCAATTGTTGCTGAAGAAGACAAAAGGTAACAATGTCGTCAGCAAAATAGGGCACAGAACGAATTGAAAATTGTAAGACAAAGGAGAAGAAAAGAAACCACTAACCACACGCGCCAGCTGCTCAGGAGTAGGGGTAAGGACCTGCTTGAAGCCTCTGGGAGGAGGAGGAGCAGCCTTCCTACCAGGAGGAGTAGACCTCTGGGCAGAAGGAGTAGACTTCTGAGCAGGGGGAGACACGACAGTCTCCACCACTGGGACGAAAGCTGAGCTCTGCTGCTCCACCCTCTCATGCTGGAGAGGCTCCAACACCTCCTGGTTAGTCTGAACAGGTGTAGAGACAGCCTGCCCAGCGGGACCTATCACATCAAAATAGAAACAGGAAAATCAAGAGTTTTCAGGTAAAAGGGAATCTGTAAGAAAGAGCAGTCTGGGTCTGAAGAAGACACCTACCTGATGCAACCTGGCCCTCACTCTGGCCCTCTGAAGACTAAATTGTGACAGTCTTAGCAGCCTCTGCCTCAGTCCTGTCAAATTCTGTTGTCGCTTGGTGGGACTCCCGACCAGCTTCATCAGACTGAGCAGCCTCTGCCTCCGTCCTGTCAAACTCTGTCATCGCTTGGTGAGACTCCCGACCAGCTTCATCAGGCTGGGCAGAACCATTCGCTGGAGTGGGTTCTTTCTCAGCCTTGTCCAACTCGGTTGTCGCTTGGTCAGGCTCTCCCATGGGCACATCCTCCACCACAGGTGGTTCTGAAAGTAAGCAGAGAAGACGAGAAGTCTACAGCAGAATGTACACAAGCAGAAAGAGGAGGAAGCTGTTGCAGGGGTTCAACAACCAGAACGGTCCCTTGCAGAGTGCTGGCTCCCTCTGCATTATCAACATCGTCGTCGTCTTCCGGCAGATGCACAGCACGCCGGGAACGTCGGGTCTACAGAGGAACAGCCGTCGCCTCCTCCTCGTCACCAGACTCAATCTCGGTGACAGTGGCAGAAGAAACTTTCTTTTCACATACAAGATGTTTCTGTCCAGGACAGCTACAGTGAATGTGGTGGTGGGTACTTGGTGGAACGTGGCTCCCAAGCTTCCTTCGTGGTGGTGGTTACCTGCAAAACAAGGAGAAACCTCGGGGGTTGTTTCGAGGATCGCCTCTCCGATGCCTAAGTCAGCCCAAGTTGAACACAAGATCTCTAGTTAAGAGAAAACGAGTATCAAGTGCTCCTTTTGGAAGTGGGCCAAGGTAAACAAGGCCTTCATCAATTCCCTGCCTAGAGCTTATGTCCGGAGCGGTCTGCCTTGCGAGGTCTGCTCTACTCTGGACGCTCTAACCAGGAGTGGCAGGACCAGGTGGTCTGCTGCCAGCTGGCGGTCTGCTAGGCAGACCCATACACAAGAGAAAGTAATTAATTGACATGTTGGTGTTTGCTTCTTTTTGGTTCATTGAAATGGAACACTGATGCATCGATACAATTGGGGGAAAAGGAAAAGGGGGTGTTGGAGGGCTTATCCTTAGAAATAATAAAAGTGTCTGCGAGTGGATATTCTCTTTTCCAATTCCGCTTCAAGGAAATTAACAAGGCTGAAGTATTTGTTATTTTCAAAACAATTGAAATTTCTTTGAATTGAGTTTTGTACTCAAAACAAATGAAATTTCTTTGAGGATAGATTGGGTTTTTGTACTCATCGTGGTGGAATCAAACTCTATAAATATTGGACCTGTTCTATTCGGCATAACTCAGCTGAGCTGAACTGAACTGAACTTATTGGAGCTGAACTAATTAGAACTGAATTGAATTGAATTGAATTGAATTAAATTGAATTAAATTTAATAAATATATAAATAATATTTAAACAATAATAATATGAATATTAAATAAAAATTATAATGATAAGTAATACTCCCTCCGTTTCTTTTTGTTTGTCCTACTTTTCGTTTTTGTCCGTTTCTTTTTGTTTGTCCTACTTTTTCATCTTTCCTTATATGGAAAAATGATATTATCCATTTACCCATATTTTATCTCTTTTTGGTCCCACATGTACCTAATAATCTTCTCTCACCTACTTTATTAATCACCAATTTACTATAAAATAAGTGAACTTTTTAGTTGTTGTCCCCACACACATGCTTATGACATCACTTTCCTTGGCATTTGGAGCTACAGTAAATGGGACAAACAAAAAAGAAACGGAGGAAGTAATAATTAATAATGGATAATAATAATAGTATTTTGGATATTTTTAAATGATAGTTATAAATAAATAGTATTAATAATCATAAATTATTATTAATAATATAATGATTAGTCTTTGTATTAATATATTAATACTTGATGATGATTATGTAATAACAATAATATCTAAGAAGTAAATTAATATTACTATTTTAATAATATAATAATATTTAGTAATAAAATAATAATTGGGTCGGACTGTGCAAAATTGCATCATAAACCGTTGGGTAAATAAATAGTAATAATGAGTAAAGCTATAATAAAAATAGATATAGATATAATAATAATACTTAGTAATAATGATATATAAATAATAATAATAATAATAATAATAGTAATTAGTAAAATTAATTAGACCAACATAATAATAATATTTAACAAAATTGTTATAAAAGAATGGAACTGAACTAAACTAAATTAAACTGATTGGAGCTGAACTGAAAATAAGTTGGGGAGAACAGGCCCATTGTCATGCAATGGTGTAAGAGCAAGAGTAGAACTCGTGGAACCTTGTCTATAAAATCAACTCCATTGGATCCGCCAAGAGGAGATGATAAAAAAGGAGTGTCTAGACAGTTTGATTTTAAGATTTTTTTTGATTAATTTTACTCTCTTGTGTATTTTTTAGCTATACTACGTTGTAAACTCTTGAGCAGTCTTTTACACACAATTTTTAAGATTTCATGACTTTTTTTCGTCTAATACAAAGTTAAAATTTTAAAATAATGTATGAATTATATCCAATAAAAGCCAAATATGTATTCATCACCAATTTACAATGCCTAAGTAATAACCCCTACTATCAAGTGTCTGACCCAATAGGCAGTGGCGGATTCAGGATTTTCCGGATGGTGGTTCACCATTAATTACCAATCACATATTAGAATTAATTTTTTTTTATCAAAAGTACCCCATAATACATTTCATTCCAAAAGTAAAAAAAAAACATTAATAATTCATATTACAACTAAATAAAACTAGAAAATACGAAAAATAAAACATTCAAACATTTGAAACAATTTAAGTATTCAACAAATATAACAATCCAAAATTAGACAGGAATTGAATAATTATAACTCTTTGAGTCCCTCGTACACCCCAATGTAAAATAAGGAAAATGACCATCCATAACGGTTAGCTGTGTCAATCCACTTAACCTTTTAAACCATACGATTTAGAAAATTATGATGATAAATCATTTTTCATACCTAATTTTATTTTGTCATTGTATGAATTCATGTTTGACTAACCACTAACATATTCTCGTATTGAAATTAATTTAAAGAATGAAGTACAAAATTTCTATTTCTTACCTTCATATCATACTATAATTTTATAAATATCTATGTTTTAAAATTAAATGGATAAAACCATGTTAGTTTTGTGTTGAAAATCTTAACACTAACCCGACCTATTTATTAATTGGTCAAACTAGCTTGTATTGGACCGTTTAAGTGAACGTGTCAAGAATACTAAACATATTTCATTTATTTCGTATCCGATTTGTGTCGTATTTTTGTGTAAAATTTTTACGGCCCTAAATTTTGTCCATCCATTATGAAAAAACAGCCAAGTGCTTTGTAATTGTACCATCTCCTTGACAGGTGGCTCTTTTGAGAGACTCGGGTGGCTCTTTTAAGCTCTTAGAATTAGAAAACAAAATGGTGAAGAAGAAAAACAAATTCCGAGATATAAGATATAAGTCAAAGCTATTTTCTCACCTAAACTACCCTCTTCATCTGTAATATCACTCTCATGTCTCAACTCCTCTATTTTTATCTTTACTATGTTTTTATCTGTGGTATTACTCTGTTTTCACCTGAAACCAAGCTAAGTCGACCCTGTCAGTCCCCACCATTTCACTAATCAAAAACAAACATGAGCTTTCAACACCAACAACATTTACAGTGAGCTTAAATTAGGGAGGACTAATGAAGGTTTGTTGTTTGCTCAAAGAATAACGTTTACAGTGCTTGATAAATTAGATTCATTAATTAATTTTATCTTAGATTGTTCTATTTTATCTTATTTAAGTAATGAATCTAAATCTACTCTAATTACTTATATATAACAGTAAGATAAAACAGAATAATCTAAGATAAGAACGAATAATCTAAGATAGGGAAGATATCCTTTTGCAAGCTCAGCCAATACTGTTTCAATACATTTGCATAAAGAGGAGCGATTAATTTTTCTGAGAAATTTTAATTTTAATTTTTTTTATAAAAAATTTCCCTCGTGCACGTGCACCATGGTGTTATTAACTAGTTCCGCCGCTGTTAATGGGACCCGAGCGGGATCTGGACCACTTCTCCTTACCAATAAAATAAAATAATAATAACCACTTTTGGAGGGGGATTATTGGTGGGTGATTCCCTATGCTAGTGTTGCTAGAACTTGAGTCCAAATGGTCCTAGTTGTAGCTGAACAAGACAGTGCTAAAAGAGGTACATACAACAGTAGAAAATGGGCAAGTCAAGCTCATGAATTGGCTACTTTAAGTTCTGCAATTGTACTCTCCCCCCTATAAATATGGCGGTCTCCAAGGCCCCATTTTTATTATCTCGCCTCGTTAAACTCTTGTTCCCATAGGTGGACACCATTAGCAAATACATTTGTGCCACCTTTATTTCAGATTAAAATAAATTACAAAATGAAAAAAGGAGGTAAAAAAAGACAACAACAATTTTTTAAGACTAGAGTGGTTTTCCCACTAACTAATCCTTTCATCTAGATTCATCCATTCAGGGAAACATAAAACATTCCTGACTGTATTTTTTATTACTCCATTTATTAATTCCCAAGGAATCAACGTACTCTTTACAATTGTGTAAACAAAGAGTTTTAAATGGCAAAACTTTTGTTCATTGAACTCTAAATTTAAGTGAATGTTCATGAACCTAGCTCAAGTCGTTATAATGAACAAGCCCAGTCTATATACGGAATATACCTATATAATCTCTCTCAACTCTCAAAGCTTAACTCGCACACACTATAACTCTACTCGACTCGCTTGTAGTCTTATACAATGTTACTATACTATTATCACTTATAATATCGATTAGATAGGCAGTTTTTCTTGTTAAGGTCGATAACTTTTCCGATTATGTAGGGTAGAGCTAAGATTTGTACTTGGGGTTGTGGTGTATAACTATTCTAAGATGGGTTTTACGGATTTATTTGTGACATAAGTCAATTTCGAAAACATTGTTACACTTGTCGCGTAGAAATTTAATTACCATCATCATCATACTACAAATTCACCGTACAGGCCCACCAACCACCCTCCTAATCTCTAAGGAACGTAGCACTTGACCACAAGTCAATACCACAAAAGGCAATGAGAGTTAAGCCTTGTTCTTTTGGAGTCAATTAATAGACGTAAGTTTAATTTGTTTAGAAACAAATTAAGTTTAGTTCAACTTATTTAGAACTATATCACGATTACTTCTACTATTATTATGGTTAGCATTCTTATTATAACTACTATTTTATTATTATAGTTAATATTCTTATTATAGCTACTTTATATTTATTAATATTAATAATAGTACTACTAATTCTATATTATTGATATTAGTCGTAACATTATTCTTATTAATAGCATTATTATCATGGTTATCATTAATAATATAATTTTTATTTATTATTATTGTACTCCCTCCGTTTTATTTAGTAGGGACGTTTTAATTTTTGTTACTATTTATTTACTTTATAGTCTTTGACCATCTTATGTTATTTACATGTGCGAAAAACATAGTCATATGAGAACTTCTTTGATTTATTTTATGAGTAAAATTTTAAATATATGCATAGGCAAGTGTGAAAATCATAAAATTTCATATTAAATAGAAACAAAGGAAGTAATTAATATATTATTGTTAATGATAATAACATAATTAATTATTATTGATACATTATAGTAACATTAACATAATTTTTTTTATTACAATATTGATGTAGTAATTATTAGTTTTTAATACAATAAATATACTTTTTATAAATATACATAATTATTATTTATCATTATCAAAATTATTATCTAGAAGTATTATTAATTACTATTATCATCAATATAACATTTACATATAGGTGCATCTAGATTACATATTAGAGCATTTAAATTACTTCATTATTTATAAATCGCCAAAATATTGCATCATCAAAAGCAAATTTATCCAAATTTGAGTTTGTTAATGCTACCCACCTAAATCAATAGATGAGTCAAAACTTATAATCTCCTTTTATTACACACCTCAAGTACATTATTGGTATTATTTTATAACATATTTCAAGGAGATATATAGACTAATTTATCTGCATTGTGGTTATTTGTGACTTGCTTATACAGTTGGTAAATCATACACCTTGGTGTACATAGAACTAGGTGCACCAAGCCCAATAAGAAAGTCCAATCATTAAAAATGAAAACCGCCCACTAATAACCCACAAGAAAACCGCCCAAAAATCAAAAAAGAAAAACAAAACTGATTCACTCTCGCGCTTTTCTCGAGATTCATTCTTTCTCTCTCCAGAAACTACCTTCCTCCCAAAATCTCTCACCATTGTCACTCCGATTCTCTCTCATTCTTCTAAATTTCTGCAAAAATCAAACAAAGTTGTTATTCGAAAGAGAAAGAAGCAAATCAAACTTCGCAGAAAACAAAATCATGCAAACTCGACAGCAAGATCGTCAAGATGATCAAACTGCTGAAAATCCAAAACCTAAGTAAGTAAAAAAGCTTCAATTAGACTGTTAGATATCACGAAATTCAATTGCATGCGTTTATTCTCGAATTAAAGTTATGAAATCAGTTCAGAATGCAATCATTTTTCTCAATTTCTACCTAATAGTTGATTGAGTTTGCTAAACATCAATGTATATACCTAATTGAGTAGGTAAACTGAATAACTGGTCAATTGAGTATCATAAACATCAATGTAAATGCGTTTTTGATATATTGATTTCTTATAGAGATTTTCCCTTTCTTTACAAGCTAAATTGCGCGATATTGACGGTCTTAGGAGCTATTTATGCTAACTATTTCGATATAGTTGTGGTTTGTGTGTTCCATATCGTTTTGCAGGTTTTTAGGGAAAACTCTCTATTTACTTGACCCTTTGATCACCACATTATAGCGGAAGGTTACGAGGCATGTAGGCTGTCTCGAGACGGTGTTCGAGCCCCCTTATGAAACAAGAAAAATGCAAAAGACTTGGTGTCTGAAGCCAAGTATGAAGCAAGGTGAAATAGACTTCCACCCGATCGGGTCGGGCAACCACTGCCCGATCGGGTTCGATCTCCTTAGGCAAAAGTTGAGTTCCCAGACCCGATCAGGCGGCCTTGCCCGATCGCATCGGGCGGAGCAATACTTGGTGATTTTGCTGAAATTCTGAGGAGCTGAAAAAGACATCCACCCGATGGCATCGGGTGGTCTTGGGTGACCATTACTTTTTGTGCTGTTGGAAGTCTGTTCCCAGGCCCGATCGGGTGGACGACACGGGGGACGCGATTTTTCGTTTTTTCCCACTCTATCTTATTGTTTTCTTAGAAACTATAAATACTTTTAAGGTTGTTTTTATTTGTATTTTTTATTTTATTGAACATTTAGAGAGCTTTTAGCCTAGTTTTAATATTTTTTCATTGTAGAAGAGATTCGAATGCTATTTCAATTCAATTAAAGTTCCCGCTTTCCGTCAATTTAGTAATCATCTTTCTTATTGCTTTATTTCTATCTCTTGATTGATCTAGTTTAATTGTTTATTATTCGATTAGTTTATGATGCAATTCTTAGGGTTTCCAATTAGTTTTGTTATTGTCAATCCGATCATGTCTGAGTAGTTCTCTTTCTAGGGTGTTAGATAGGGAAGCCATGTTTATACCATGATTGTTATTTAGACTCCTACTGATTCCTAGGGCTTGATTATAGTGATTGTGGTGTTTAGTGATTAATGTTATTGGCCAATTTCATTGATTGCTTGTGGTTAATAGTTGTTTGCACAGATCTGTCTTACGACTAGAGGCCTAGGACACATCAGTAGTTCTGATTACGTTAGTGAACATGCGGCGTATGTTGAACTATGAGCGTTGAGTCTTAACCATAGCTCAACACATGCTCTAATCCTCGACTATTGACTTAGTTTTTGATAGTAGTTGACCTTGCTTGTTTGATTGGTATAAGCATGGTGGACCGACCTAATACCCTAGGCTTTTATTACATAGTTAAATCCTCGGTTTAATTCGTATTCCTTAGCTTAATTATTAGTTCAGTTAATCTTCTCTGATTTCATCTGAAGTAGTTAGTTGATTGAATATTAATATAGAAACTCTGTCTCCCTGCGGATTCGACCCTGCTTCCATTGACTACCTTAGTTAGCGGACTGTAGGTTTATCTTTGAATAGGTGTTATGACTAAATCCTATCAGTTTTACACATACTCATTTGATACAGTCAAATGAGTACATATGAACAATATGAAAATAGTTAATCTGATTATCAAATGAGTATAATACAGTGAAAATGAGTATGTAGTTTCTCAAATTTTTGTTAGCTAAACTTCGTGAAATGAGTATAATAATGCAAAAATGAGTATAATAATCTACTCATACTCATTTGATACTGTAAAATGAGTATGAATCAGTTAGATCTGTTCCAATTTATGAAAATGAGTATGCATCATAAATTGAAATGAGTATGAAAACTGGTCAATTGAGTATCATAAACATCAATGTAAATGCGTTTTACACATACTCATTTGTACTAAACATACAACCAAATGAGTATGAAGTATGATTCATACTCATTTAGCTATATGCTTAACCCTAAAACATATAGTAAAATGAGTATGAATAATTTAAATAAGTATATATTTAGTATATAAGTTTCAACATTAAGAAAATGAAAAATTAATGGTATGACAGTTTACAAATGAGTATGCTAACTAGAAATATAACAATTTCAGGATGATGAATTTAAAAATAACACTGAGGAAGAGGCCAACATTGATGATAAAAAAGGTATGGAAGGACAAGAAGAGAAAGATAACAGTAATGAGAAACAGAAAGAAGTCGATCAAGAAGAAGAACAAGTTGAGGATAGAAGAAACGAAAATGAGGACAGTAACAACAAAGAGACAGATGGAGGAAATGAAGATGAAGACAGTAATGACAAAGGGAAGAAAGTTGACAAAAAACAAGATCAAAATGTTGAGGATGTAAAAAATAAGGAATATAGGGGTAAAACGATAGTTTTAGAAGAGAATGTTAACAAGGAGCGGGAAGCATACAATGTTGACAAGAGGGAAGGAAAACGGCCTTTACAACCTTCAGCTCATCTTCGATCACCATTTATAGAGCGAGTACAAGATTCAAATACGCCACCAAATGAGAAAGAATTATGCATGGCAAAATTTGCATTTGATGAAAAGAGAAAAGATGGTAAATTCCTTAACTTATACCATAACTTGTTAATTAATTTTACAAATAATATTCACTAACATGATATGTTTAAATCATGGATTTTTAAATGTTCTTTGCAGGGCAACCTTATTTGATTACAAGGGATTCAAAGGAATTAGGGATTTTTTTCCTAAGTTGTCAAGAAAAATCATGGATATCATCAAACATGATAGATATCTATTCATTGATATTGAACCATAGGGAATTAACTAAGAGTGATGATTCACCAGTCAGATTCTTATTTACAACTGAAGCAGCTGTAAGTATTAATTTTTCATAAATTTTTCTGTTCATGATTATGCATTTGTTGAAGTGAGTATGTATGTATGGAAATGAGTATGCTATTTGATGCATACTCATTTGACTGTATCAAAATGAGTATGACTTAAATACATACTCATTTATGTATGTATGGAAATGAGTATGCTATTCGATGCATACTCATTTGACTGTATCAAAATGAGTATGACTTAAATACATACTCATTTGCATATTTGGAAATGAGTATGCTCTTTGATACATACTCATTTATGTATGTATGGAAATGAGTATGCTCTTTGATGCATACTCATTTACTCAACAGTTTATCATACTTATATATTTTTATTATAGTTATGTACATACTCATTTGATACAGTCAAATGAGTATGAATAATTTGATATTCATTCGCAAAATTACTGTAATTTTTTTTAACTCTTCAAATGCAGAACAAAGTGAATTGGTTCGAGAAAAAACAGCAAAGCAAAGGAATGATATATTTGCAGCTGAAGCAATCATTGAATTTGACAAGTGGTGTTCATTCCCAATGAAGAAAGTGGACATGTTGGTTCTTCCAGTGCATGCTCATGATCATTTCGATGTGATGACTTTCAACCTCAATCATAAAAGATTTGATATAATCGACAACAGAGATACCTTTGGAAAATCGCTTATTAAATATGGGAAACTACCCTACAATCTGGTATGCATACAAAACTTTTACATCTCAAATTTTCATTGTAAAAAATAGCCTAACTTTATCTTCTTCTTTTTCACACAATTTCTATGTTATAGAAAGTTGCAGTAGCATATTGGTTACTTCTCAGAGATCATCCAAAGGCAATCACAGTTAGCCTTTTGAAACCAGTGCGTTTACAAATGAGCTGGAGAAATACTGAGAACACTGTTGATTGCGGAATCTATGTAATGCGGCACATGCAAACATACAAATAAATCGTAGCTTGACAACCAGTCCTACGATTAAGTCTCACAAACTTCCTACCTTGTTTTCCATGTTGTTGCTTCTTCCCTTGTTTACTACAATAAAATTCTCTCCCTAGAAGCTCTTGATTAGCAGAATATCTAAGTTTAGACATCCTAACACCAAATCCTATCCTATAAGCATAATCATTGTAAGCATATATGCTTCTTTTTCTGAATCATACTTTTTCATTTCCAATTCTGAAGATTCAGATTCATTGACCAAGTACACACCAGAAGCAACAACTGAAAAAATAAGAAATAAAATAAAATGAGTATGAAAGTAATACATACTCATTTGACTGTACAAAATGAGTATATATACCACACTACAAATATGAATACACAAAATGCATACTCATTTGACTGTAAAAAATGAGTATACCTCACTGCAAATATGAATACACAAATGCATACTCATTTCACTGTACAAAATGAGTATACCACACTGCAAATATGAATACACAAAATGCATACTCATTTCACTGTACAAAATGAGTACGCAGAAAATGCAATTATAAAATCCATCAAAAAATGCATACTCATTTTACTATACTAAATGAGTATAGACAAATGCAATTGAAAAATACTTCAAATAAGTACTCATTTCACTGTACAAAATGAGTATGCATAAATACAATTGTAAAATCCATCAAAAAATACATACTCATTTTACTGTACTAAATGAGTACAAAAATACTGCAAATGCAAATCCAAATCCATCAAGATATACATACTCATTTCACTGTACAAAATGAGTACGTATATGATACATGCTTATTTGACTGTATCTTTCTAGGAAACTCACAAATGACTATGAATCATTCAATTGAGAATCTTACTTCAAAATCAAAAACGAAAATAAATGTACTAATAAAAAAAAGTTAAAAAAATCAGGTTAAAAAGAGCATTAATTAGGTTAAATGAGTACAAAATTACGAGAGAACAAAGATGAAATTACGTTAAAACTTAAAGAACATTCAACAAAATTCAATAAAAAAACGGAAAACAATGAATTAAACACAAACAAAGATGCATTAATTACCTCGTTTGGGAGAAATCACGAGCTCCATGGCGCCAGATCCGAGAACACACAGCCGCCAAATGAAGAAACTCTTATAAATGCCCTATTAAATCTCTCTCAGATGGCGAAATACCATTATTACCCCCACAACTTAAACAAAATTGCAAAAATGCCACCGGGAGTACACAGAGCTGTGTACTCTAAGGTGCACCTTATAATTTGCGTGCTTATATGATCACAAACAAAAAGAATATCTTAAAGTTTTTGTTTATGGTACATTTAAAAAAAATGATTTTATATGGTACAAGTGTACAATGGGTATTTTATTTTTTTTTGGTAAGAAGAAGTGGCCCGAACCTCGCTCGGGTCCTATTGGGCCAGACACTTGAGAGTAAGGGAAATCTCCATCCTCAAAGTGCCCCTAGTGGAGATTGAACCCCCAACCTTGAGGTTGGAAGGGTACTATCCTTTCCACTAGACCAAGTACTACTTGGTAAGTGTACAATGGGTATGATAACGTTCATTTAAATGAAAGTTAGATGAAGAATAATACACAATGATACTCCCTCCTCCTTGTTGTTGTTCCCACTTTGACTTTACACGTTTGTCAATGCACCTCTGTCACTATCATTATTTTCAATTGCATATTAGTAAAAATATATAACGATTGAATAATAATAAGGTACTCATTGAGACGAAACAAACAAGACCCTACATGACTGAAATTTAGTAGGTTCTCTCTAATTGTGAATAGTATCAAGATGCCAAATGAGACGGAGGGAGTAGTTACTAGGGGTGTCACTGCGGGGAAGCAAGTGCAAAAATGGTCCATTCATACTATACCCACCTAAAAATCTTCTCATCCCCACGACCTCACTCAATCATCTATGTCAGGGAAAAATCTCATCTGATCCCCGCACTCGCCTTACACACATGTTATTCTCACTGCAAAAAATTTATGGCCTGGTCCATTTAGGTTATTAGGAGGGTGCTATATAAACTTTCTAATCTCCTTCTTGCTTTCATATTCTTTAATTTGTTCTACCTCTCCTCAAATACAATAAATATATTTTTAATTTCCATCGGCCTATGGACATGGATTACACATTGTTAGTGAACCATGTCAAAGAACCAAATCAATGAAAAGTTTAAACTGATGGTTGAACGTGTCGAGATTGATGTTATACAATATCACATCCCCTCATACATGAGCTCTTTGGGATTGAAGTATGGATGTAACACAAGACTCCTTATGCCTGACGCTAAGTATTCCATTTAAAAGAAAGGGGCGGATGAGATTTGAACTCATGACCTTGTGGTTCTACTAGCCCTAATACCACGTCAAACATACTCAATCGAAAGTCTAATATGATGGTTTCAAGTCACAAAATTGGTTGTATACTCTTATAAATCACGTTAAATCTCAGTGTCTTCTTTTGTGTACTTAATTAATTGTTCGTTGATTGCTAAAACTCAAGCCTAGGCTGCACTAGTCTTTAGTTAAATATTTGTATGTTTCACTTTTATGTATGTATTAATAATTTTGTATAATTTTACAAGGTATTAAATGCAATAAAATTTAAATTATTTCTTTTCTTTTTCCCAAGGATGGTGGATCAAACTATCAAAGTAGCTTAAAATACATGCATCTACCTCAAACAATGGAACATATATACATGCACGATTGAGAAAATGCATGTAGGTACATTGAGTACACTATCGAGTATCGGCGGACTGCCCCCGAGGCCCGAGCTCACAAGAAATTGAAGCATCTGTATAAGTCTATTGCTATAACTAAATATGACAAAATTGACCAATCTGAAACCAACTTGAAATTAAAATGATCTGAACTTGACCCGATACGAATCAAACAGGCTTGAACTTGATCGACCTAAATCAACGATAACATTTTCCATGCTCATTGAAATGCCCATCGAGTAAACCAAGAAAAAGACTAATTAAGTCCAATTTCAGTTCCCTCCTGCCTGGAATTTTCTAATTTAACTTATCGTACTCATTTTTTTCTAAGTTATCAACCAACATTCACATAGACTCTTTAGTTCAAATTAAATAAAGGAAAATGCTATACATAGTCCTTAGGGCTATTTACAAGTCTTTAATACTTTCCTAAACTAGTAAAAACAAATAATAACTAATACCGATTGACGTGTAATTTTTAATAGTGCTATTTTGGGTTAAATAGTTGATTCTTATACATAGCCCTTAGGGCTATGGATAGTAAAAGTGTAAAACCCTTAAATAAAAACGTCATATTCATCTTTAATTTTCAATGAATTTCGATTCATGACATTTACCTACAAATAACCACCCCTCCACCCTCCCACCACCACCCCACACACACATCATGCCCCTCACAACTCAACTATTTTTCTTATCCCTTCCAATTTATATCACCTTTTATACTGGATTAAAATTTATTATTTGATAAGTGTGCTTTGTGTATTACTCCCTCCGTTCTAAAATGTTATACCCATTTGGAATATGGGGGAAAACCAAGGCAAATAGAATCATAGGAGAATCTTATATTTATTTTAATAATTTTCATGTACTTTTTTTTGTCCTTATTAGGAAAAGTAGAGAGAGAGATTCAAATGTGGGGACCATTAAAGTACAAATGAGAAAAAGGGAGGTAAATGTTAAGATCTTGAAGGGTAAAATGGGGAGAAAAAATGTATATAAATAGAAAAGATTTCATATGGGTATATCTTTTTGAAACGGTCTAAAATGGAAAATGGGTATAACATTTTGGAACGGAGGGAGTATTCGATATTGATACTAAAATCTAGATATTGCATTTAATTATTCTATTTTCAGATTCTATTAACTATTATTCTAATTTAAACTAAAATTATGTTAGGTTACTTGATAACTAGATTTCTATGCAAGCGATGCGGGCAACAATAAGTTTATTATGAAATTTCATAATCTCATTAGATAATTTTATGGATAGTCCCATCTTACCACCTAAACTTTTCATATTTTTAGAAACTCCCACTTTAATGGTTTATTTTTAAATTCCACCTACCATTTACGATTTTATTAAAAATTCCCACCACTTAACGGTTTGTCAAATTTCATTAACAAAATCATTAAGTGGGTCCCACATATACATTTTGTTAACAAAATGGAACTTGAAATAGTTGTAATTCTTTCCAAATAGTGATAATTTATTCCAAATTTGCTCTAAATTTATTGAGGATTTGCCTTTAAATTGATGAAATTGACTTTAATTTCAGCGTAAACTAATAATAAAATGCATCGTGGGGCCACTTACCGTTTTGTTAACGAAATTTAACAAAAATCATTAAATGGTGGGAGTTTCTAATAAAATTGGGAATGATAGGTAAAAATTTAAAAGAAAAATTCATTAAGGTGGGTTTCTAAAAACGTAAAAAATTGAGATGGTTTGAACAAAAAATCCTCATTTTATTTGCATACGATGTGTGTTTTGCCTACTGTAACATGATAAAATGTGAAGGTACACACCATATTTTTTGTTTTCAAGCTAAATTCATTTTGGCTCATTTTTCTTTAAAACCCTCCCTTACTCCCCACCATCACCTACAACTTTTGTTATATAGTACCTGGTAAGGTATTTTTTGCTCATTGTCCAGATGAGAAAAAATTTAAAAGTACTTGAAAATACTTATCATATTTCTCACTCATGCTATAATACTTTATCATGATCAATTTAATCAAATGTGCCTTCACTCATGAACAATCAATTACTCATGTATTTCAAAATAAAAAATTTCAAAAGTATATAAAAGTATAGCAAAGTAGGTATCTATTTATAGATCTCAAGAAAATATAATCGTTGATATTTTTTTAAATTGTATTTTACTTTGTAGGTTTTTAGATATTTTTATTAGAAGTTTTGAACATCTTTTATTAAAAATCTGATGGTTAAATTTGGAAATAAAACTTAATTACTTAATAAACTCATTGATTTATTTTATTTATTTTTCCTTTTTTTTTTTTGGTGTCCCCCCCACCTTTTCACTTATATAATAGAGATATAAAAGGTTCCAATTAAAAGCAAAAAAAATAAATATTGAAGTCGTTTTCTTTTCCTACTTCACTTATAAAGTAGAGCTTCAATTTTTTATTTTGCCTATTGGCAATCAAAATATTAAAAACATGCCTATTCTCAATGTATATTTTTGACATATTTAGAGCCCGTTATCTTCGGCGTAAAACGTTAGACTGGGCTGAACTGAACTTAAATGAATAGTGATATGTGAGAGTGAAAGTATTGGCTGACCGGACTAAACTAAAATGAATTGAATTGAAGTGGGCTCAAAATAAACTGGGAAACAGACCCTACATTTCTCGATATGTGCAACATTAGCATAGTATCTATTATCATCTACCCATCTTATCCATTTTTCTCGCCCAGCGCAATAAGAAAAATATAGCCGCGCGAGGTCTTGTTTTGATTCGTCTTAATGCATACTTTGATAATATTATGAAAATTTTGCAATATTTACTTATTAATAATTATATATATTAATATTTAGAAAATTACATTGAATGATATATAGATAATAAATGTTACGAGTATTTGCAAAACAGATGAAATATCTTGAAAAAAAGACAAAAGTTTTCTCACGTGGAATCTAACGTCAACTTCAAGTAACAATAGCAAATGGGCTGATTGCAAAAGACAATAAGCACATGCTCCTGGGCCACTCTAAACGGACACCATGGCCCATACTGATGGCAATTGGTATGTTACAAGTCTTTTTTATCATGTAGAAGCCACAATTCCATATCAATGCAATTATGAATGTTGCCCACAAAGTAAAAATCCACCATATTTATCTATCTATATATACACGTTATATTATGTCTATTATAAGAAAGAGGGCGGACGTCAAAAAAAAAGAAACCTAAACACGCTAATTGCTTTACTAATTAAATAATTAATCTTTGTGTGAATTAAGTATTAAATCGTTTTTGCAGCATCGACTTTATTTAATGAGAGTATATATATATCATTCATTTCCTAATTACTCTCAGTGTAGTATTTGTTTTTTGTTTACTTCTATATCTAACTTGTAATTTTAATTATATTTTTAATTAGCAAACTTTCTTCTATTTTGTCTTCTAATACTTGCATCATATAAAGGTTTCGTTTACTTTATTTAAAAAGTAATTGAGAGTAAAATGAGTGGAGTTTAGGAAAACAGAGGAAGTATTTAAGATCTTTAACACATGACAATTTGAGCGCATTCAGCATGTTTTAGTATCATGCATGTCATACTCCACCTTGGGCACTTATAATATTACGTTGACCGTAAAACGCAATCTTGAAACAATGTGGATGAATAGAGAAGATGTAACGTAATTTTTAGCGTGTTTTAGTATTGGAAACGTAATGAAAAAGATCGATTTCTTTTCATGTGCTGATGTATTCATTAACTTGTTGTATATTTGATTCTCCTATGTGAATCCCTACTTTTCTTAGGGTTTGTTTGGTTGGAGGGGTTTGGAATAGAATGGATGTGATCCAGGGGCGAGAGAGGGGGGTTGGTGGGGCGACCGCCCCCTCAATGTCATTTTTTTAATGTATATATGGTGTTAAATGTAGTGTAATATCACTAGACAGTTTGGCTTAGTTGATTTTTAATCAATATCGGGTAAACAAACTCATGAACCCAAGTTCAAATCTCTATACCACCTTTTTTTAACACGTTCATACAATTTCCTTTTTCAAATTGTTAATTCTACTCCCTAAATCCGAAAATTTCTGGCTCCGCCATTGCATGTGATACTATTAATAGAGAATAAGTTGTTTGGTTGAGATAATTTGGTATGTGATCTCATACCCTTGGGTTTCTCATTTCCCCCCTAAACCCCTTCAATCTTATGCCACCCCCATGGATTGAGGTTCCCATATCCCTCTCAATAGTAGCTCTAAATCAAATACTTTAATTGAACCAAACAAACTTAAATAAAGTAATGGATTTTGAAACCATGCAAGGGAGTTCGTTACTCTGTACCGGTCCATTTCATATATCTAACCAAACACCCCCTTAGTGATATCAAAATTGATTTTCATCCTCTAATAAACCTCTCTTCAGGTCTTCACACACTCTTTTTCTCGCCTTTTTCTCTCTCCATTCCTCCCTTACTCCCTCAATTGGTACCAAACAAATTTAAAATAACAAATCATTTCCCATTCTACTCCACTAATTCATTTAGTCCCTTTGCATTTTATAGTTGGAACAACACAAGCCTGGGTTATATAACAGGTTAATAAACTCAGTGTAAATATACAATGCAGAAAAAACTAGCAAATAACAAAATAGGAACAAATATTATGAAATTTTTTAATTACAATTTTTTAGTTAGGCCCAAACCTCTTCTTAAAAGGTTAAACTAGAAAAGCTTTTTCTACTAGATTTGTATGGTTTTCTCCCTTGCGTCGAACTTTATCTTTACAATACGGGAAAATTATCTCATCGCAATCTACTTTTTTCTAATGGCATTTTATCCCCTTGTCATTTTTTCGCGTAAGTGGTAAATCAGCGCCTTAAGTTTCTGAGCGTGTGATTAAGCCCCTAAGTTACATAGTGTTTAGCCCCTTAACCCAACTAAAAGGTGAAAATAAACCCTTTCTGCTAATTTATGTATTTTTTCTTTTCTAAAAAACAATACTCATTATAATACATCTTTTAAGATTTTTTTTAAACAATACATTAATTATACTAACACCCTTTCCAAACACTGAACATGCGTTTTGTTTCCAGTTGTTCTTTTCAACTGCTTCACAATTCAGGAATTACAAACCCTTTGTTTTCTAAAGGGTAGAATGTTTCATTGTACTATCACATGAATCTAAAAATCCAGAATTGCATAAGATCTGTCCCTAATGGCTGTGACATGGGAAGCATAAAAAGACCAAAAGAAAAACTCACTTAACCACAAAGCCATAGAAACAAATCATCAAAACCTGGTCATTCTCAAATCCCATGGACCATATTCTCTTTATTTGGCAACTAATCACAAAGCCAATATATGCAAGAGTTAATAATCATGTCTACAGGTTATATGTCTGTTTCTTGGGAAAAATTAGAAGTATTGTATGGTATTTTAGTTGTATTTTTTATTTTATTTTACTATATAAATATAGAAATTAGAAGGTGAGGGTTTATTTTCGCCTTTTATTTAAGTTACGGGGTTAAAGACTTATGTAAAACTTAAGGGGCCTAATCTCACGTCCGGCCAAACTTAAGGGGGCTAATTTACTACTTTTGCGCATTTTTAAATAAATAAAAACATTAATAATATAATTTATCAAACGCAAATCTCTTGAAGAAAGAGATTAAGGACAATGATCCACCTTTCCACTATATTCTTATTGTTTATCTTATAACAAACAATAAGTGTTAAATGTTTTTTTTATGTATATATAGTGTTAAATGTAGTGTAATATCACTAGATAAATTTGGCTTAGTTGGTTTAATCACTATCGAGTAAACACTCGGCAAACCCGAAGTTCAAATCTCTATACCGCCTTTGTTAACCGTTCATACAATTTTCTTTTCAAATTGTTAATTCTAAACCCCTCGTAAGAAAATTTCTGGCTACCAGCCATTAGATGTAATACAATTAATAGAGAATAAGTTGTTTGGTTGAGATAATATGGTATGCAATCTCATACCCTTGGGTTTCTCATTTTCCCCCTAAACCCTTCAATCTAACACCCATCCCCCCTATGGATTGAGATTAACATTCCCTCTCATTAATTCTTCTAAATCAAATACTTTGAATTGAACCAAACAA